>CM032883.1:32606667-32734167 GCA_019176425.1 Megalops atlanticus | reverse complement strand
ACAAAATCGGCTGCTAATCAAATGAAGGTAATTGGTGAATACGCCTTTTCTCCTGTATGCCTCCAGAAGCCTTTTCTTAAAAAAAAAAAAAAGAAGGACACATACATGTCAAATTCTCAGGTACTCATGATATAAAAATATTACATTATTGTCATTTTGCGGATGTTCTTATCCAGAGCAACTTACATAGGTTACAGTTGTTACACGTTAGGTGTCAGGAATGGGGGAGGGAGTTTGGTCAGCGGGAGTGAAATTTGCTTCCGTTGGACAGGGAAGCACGCGTTTGAGCAGCCTGTAAAGGGGGCTGTCAGGGGTGGAGGGTTCAGTGCTTTACGCGGCAGAGAGAGATATAGAGAGGCAGGGGAGGGCTGACAGAAAACAGGAAACGGGGGTGGGTGGTGTGTGTATCGACAAACGAGCCGCGCTTCTCCGCATCGGCGGATTCTGTTACCGTAACTACCTGCAGGACCCTGGGAGACGCGGCAGGAGTATCGGGTAGCGCCCGCCATCGAATTTATTAACATTATTTCTGTTTCCCCCTCTCTCCCTGCCACGCCGAATGACGCCAGCTAATATTTCTAATGGGCTGCCGTATCGCCTTACCGCTCTCTCTCTCGCATCCTTCTCTCGCCATTGGATGATCTCCTCTGGTGCAGCGTCCTGAACAGGCTTTTGGGATTGCGTTTCATAATAGCTACTTCCTGGATTGATACACAGTGGTAGGCAATATCCGGATGCTGTTCCTGTGATTGACTTACCTGAATGGGTCCGGTTAAAGCCCGGGTCGTGTTTGTGGAAATGTGAAATGTAAGCACTCCTCGCTGTTTGGCTCTTCTGAAGTTCTGTCATCTGAAAACAAAGAGGAATCCTTCTCACGTTGTCTCAGTTTATCAGTTTATTTGGATATCGGTATCGGAGTAATTTTGAAAACAAGGAGGAATCATTCTCATATTGTCTCAGTTTATCAGTTTGTTTGCATATTGGCATCTGAGTAATTTTGAAAACAAAGAGGAATCGTTCTCATATTGTCTCAGTTTATCGGTTTATTTGGATATTGGTATCTAAGTAATTTTGTTGTTTATACATCAATTACATCACCACATTCCCCCTTGCACAGACTTGTGCACACATATGCACACATACACATGCACACAATTCAGAGAGGCACCCACGTGATACACACACACACACACACACACACACACACACACTCCCACTCTGATTGTGGTGCATGGGGAGCAGTTTGGAGGATTGGCCCTCCCGTCCCCCTGTGGTGCCGGTGCAGGGCTTCGTGTCGGGTTTGGCCGGCTCGTTTCGGCATCTCGCTCATCGTCCCGCTCCGGTTCGCGCTCCACACCTTTACCCAATTACAGCATCCCTATGGCCGAGCTTCGTGTAAACCCTGTTTACACGCTACGGCGAGCCGAAAATAACTCCAATATGTTCAAATAAACGCGCGCCGGGACCGGGCGCAGATTAAAGAGGCCGTTAAAATGACAAAGAGGAATTAAAAAAAAAAAAAGAAAAACAGAAAATTGCCTGAGATGTTTCATCTCGTTCCAGAGCTGAGTTTGTGTGAGGAGGGTTTTTTTTTGGTTGTTCATTGAGAGCTCAGGGTGATTTGACAATTAGCAGCGGGCTCAGCCAGAGAGTCCCGGGGTGAGGGGAGGGGCGGTATGCGTGCCTGAGGGGCGGGGCTGATGGGATCGCCTCGGCCCAAAACCACCCACCCCTCCGTTTCCTCCCACCCCTTTCTCTAGCAGTAACAAGAGCTACAGTATGATCCTTTCTCTTCTCTGTACAGTTTTGTGCATTGTTATGTGCAACGTGTACAGGCCATTCTAGTTAGAAATCGCCGATCTGTGGCATTGTAATGCACCCTTGGTAACCCTAACCATAACCCTAAACTCTCTCTAGCATCGTATTTAAAGACAGGGTAACAAGAGCTACAGTATGAGCCCTTCTCATGAACGTACAGTTGTGTGTACTATAATGTGCAAGAAGTACAAGCCTTTTAAGTTAGAATCAGCAAATATGTGGCATTATAATACGCTCTTGGTACATGCAGGCACGGCTGAGGTGTCTGCTGTCAGCCATAGCAATGACGCATATAGAGTAAGCCAGCCAATCACACTGGTGCTATTTCTGTTATGTAGGATCAGAGGACTATTTGCTTTCTTGTAGCAATTATTTGGGAATGAAGACTGTTGTGTCGTCCATGGCAACGGTGGTCCTGGTAGCAGTTCAGGTGTCGACTATCTGTTCCAGCAGTGTCCTTTACGGTCAGCACAAATCATCCAGTGAAGTGAAGTTTCCTGAGACGGAGATGACGGAAAGATTTTTACCATCAGGAGCTTATTGTGTGTTGCGGCAGTAGGGGGCGCTGGCGAGCACTCTGACCGTGTCTCTCCCCTCTTCCCCTCGCAGGCGTGGGCGGTAACCAGGTGATGGTTCCGGAGAAGGTGAACGCGGTGCTGGGGAAGAACATCACGCTGGGCTGCAGGGTGGAGGTGGGCACCAACCTCAGCTTGACCCAGACGTCCTGGGAGCGGCGCCTGCCCTCGGGCACCGTCACCCTGGCCGTCTTCAACCCGCAGTTCGGCATCTCCATCTCCCCGGACTACGAGCGGCGGCTGTCCTTCCTGGCGCCCTCCGCCCGGGATGCCACCATCGTGCTGGAGGACGTGGGCTTCGCCGACATCGGCGTCTACACCTGCAAGGTGGCCACCTTCCCCCTGGGCAACACCCAGGCCTCCACCGTCGTCAGCGTCATGGGTACGCGGCCCGTTTCGTGTGTGTGGCTGTGTGTGTGTCTGTGTGTGTGTCTCTTTGTCTCTGTCTCTGTGTATCTGTGTGTGTGTGTCTGTCTGTCTGTCTGTCAGTCTGTGTGTGTGTGTGTGTGTGTGTGTGTGTGTGTGTGTGTGTAGTGGGTGGCGGTATAGCATAATGGTAAGCTACAAGGCTCGTAACCAGAAGGTTGCTGGTTTTATTCCCTGCCGGGGCACTGCTGCTATACCCACGGACAAGGTACTTAACCCAGAATTGCCTCAGTAAATATCCAGCTGTGTAAATAGATAAAATTGTAACCAATGTATAAGTCGCACTGGATAAGAGCATCTGATAAATGGCAATAATGTAATGTAATGCGCACAAACACATGTGCATTGTCATGCATGTATTGCACATTGCATGTGTGTGCGCTTGTTTGTGTGTGTATGTCTGTGAGTGAATATGTGTGAAGTCTTAAGTGCATATCTGTGCATACACTGCATTACAGCATACCTTTAAAACCCTCCCACACAGACCCGGGCTTGCTAATTTAGCTTGTGCCAGGTACATGGCCACCCTGAACTGTTCACTCGCAGAATTGGCCGTCTGAGGCGCCGGGGCTGATGGGATAGATGGCTCCCTGAAGGGTGTCTCTCCATCACCTCTCCCCAGCCCTGTTAATTACAGCCTGAAGTGAAGCCATTCACTTTCAAATCTCGGCACTCCACTGCACTGGAGGGGCTGAAAGGATGTAGCTGTGTCTTCATTTACATGCATGCCTTCATTAAGACCTCTCTCCCTTCCTCCCTCTGATGAATGATAAGGTTATATCAGGTAAAATGCTGCACACTAAGAAGCACAGACCAAATAAGGATAGTGTTGGTAGCTGAAGTATTGCCTGAATGCTTCTCTCATAGAGATTAGGTAAATTAGTCTCACCAGTACAGTCTTTTAGCATTTTTTTTTCCTGTCCTCTCAGTTGAGTGGAGGGCTGATTGAACAGGGCAGTAAATATTCATGAGCTGTGTCTCATTCATTCATGAGAGATAAAGGCCATTATAGATTAACTACCTCGTAAACACACACATGCACCCGCATTCTCTTAATGGTGTGCTCATTCTCACAGAGACAGGTGCACACGGGTACACACACACACACACACACACACACACACACACACACACACACACACACACACACACACACACACACACACATGCAGACACAGACACACACACGGACACACCCTTAAACGAGTGAGGCCTGCATTAGAGGCAGCGAGTGGTTCCCCAAACGGTTGGACAGGGAGATTGCCAAGTAGCTAAACCACATCTTTCTCTGGTGTCAGAGGCACTCAGTGTCAGAGTGAGAGCTGTGTGTGTTCTTTGGGTTTGCCCCTTTTTTGGGTTGTTTTATTTTCCTCAGGCGTTGAGAGCTCCAGTGAGAAGAATCTGTCTATACACACACACACACACACACACACACACACACACACACACACACACACACACACAAGGACTGACATACACACACTCCCACACAATGGCACATCCACGCACGCACACACACACACTCTCTCACATACTCTCTTTGGCAAGTGAAATAACAAGAGACTAAGGCTTAGAAGGGCCTTTTACTGAGAATTGCATGGAGAGGAAGCAATACACTTACAGCAGAAAGCCCCAGCATAGCACTCTTAAACAGGCTTTCACAGTGCTTTACAGTGTAGGCGTTAATGCAGAAAATGTCAATGTTACACGCACTGTCACCCTTCATTTCTGAGTTATTGCAGCTGCGGATCACACTAAGTCATTCATGTCTCCCCCAACTCTCCCCCACCCCCCCCATTTTTCCCCCTCTGTGGCCAAAGTCACACACAGCATAACTCAGCCCTCCCCTTTATGGTAGTTATAAATCCTGTAAATGTTATCAGCTGTATCCAGCATGCTTGGTGGACGATTCGCTCCAGAGCTCTCCCTTTGATTCGGCCGGATGCCACGGAGAGCGGAGAGTCGTTCTGGCCTCGGGTTTCACGGCGGCGAGCGCTCACTCCGAGGGGGAATCCAGCGAGTCAAAATATTTGCTGGCCAGGTTCCACACAGCTCTGCAGCCTGTCGTCCTCTGAACCCGGCGAAACCCAGCGAACGGCTTTTCTGGACAAACGGTTGCAGACAATCTGTTTAGGGTGCGCCTTTGTTTTAAAAGAATGCTGGACGAAGTTCATGCAGCGTTTCGCAGCTTGGCCTACAGGGCACAGAGATGATTGGAGAAGATCTGTACAAACAAGTGCAGTGAGTGGCCCTTGTGCAAAGGTCAGTGCGTAGAGTGTGTTTAATGACAGGCTGCGTGTGTCATCTGATTTTAATATGTTATTTAAACACCCAGCTTTACGTGTGCACCTGCGTGGATTAAAAAAAAACTTGTGAGAGTAAGTCCTGGCCAACCAAGCCCTAATGTCATTCATCATTTATTTTGGGAGGAGTAGAATGGGGGGTCAGTAGTTAACTTGGAGGGACAGATGTGAAATGTTTTAGATTTTAGCGGTTTAGCATTTGAACTGTACAGTTTAGCATTTGAACCGTGCAGTCTAGCATTTGAACTCTGCAGGTCTTTTTAAGGATGGTACAGCTGCTGGCCCAGCACCCCCACCATGTGGCCCCAGGGGGTCCCCAGGCGATGCTTCCGACACCGGAGCTGAGCACGAGTGCCCCCCCCCCATCCTGACGGGAAATCGTTAACCCGTCCGCCGAGCAAGACGGATCGGCGCTGCTCTCCCACCTGACAGCGCCTCCAAATTGGCCTGTTTGGGCAGGGCCGGGGTGTGCGGGGTGGGGGGGGAGGGGGCGAAGCAAGCAATCCCCCCTGGACATCCCAGTGCATTCTGGGAGTGATGATGGGGGTAGAGGGGTAGCTATAATTGGAGCAGACGGTATGCTTGCAGGGGCTGCGCGGTGCACGGGCACCGCAGACGAGGTGTGCCGCCCATCTATTTTAGGGATGGGGGGTGAAAGGTTATTTAGATTTGTCATTCTAAGGACGGCGAGGTTCCCAGAAAAGGTGGGGGGGGGGTGGTCTGAGGGGGTTGGGTGACGGGCTGGCGGGGGTGGATTATGTGGACGTGTGTGACCCACATGCTGTGCCCCTGTGACTCGCTGGCAGGAAGTACCACGGCTATTTCTGCCCAGGAGGGAGGCGGGGTGGGGGAAAAAGAGAGAGGAAGAGAGGGGTGGAGAGAGAGGGAAGGAAGGAGAGACAGAGAGGGGGAGAAAGGGAAAGGGAGAAAGAGAGAGTGAGAGTGAGTGGGAAAGGGGGGAGAGGGGGAGGGGGAGAAAGGGGGGGAGGGAGAAAAGGAGAGAAAGGAAGAGAGAGAGGGAGAAGGGGAAGGGGAGGGAGAGAAGGGGGGAGAAAGGGGGAGATGCAGAGAGAGAGGGAGAGGGAGAAAGCAAGGAGTGATGTGAAAGAGTAAGGGGGAAAATTTGGGGGGTTGGGAGATTTTCCAAGGATAAATCACTGAATGGAGACTTACCACACGGAAGCCTTGCGGTCAGTTTGGAGTTGGGCTCCGAGTCTCAGGGCACTTTGTAATTATTAATGAGCAGCTGTGTTTTAGTGGTGCAGTATGGCTGAAAGACCTCGCCTTTGTCCCATTTCTGAGAGGAGGAGGAAACGGGAAGAGGAGTTACATTACCAAGGAAAGTCCCCATCCACAAGACTCTTTTTACAAAATCTATGTCACAGACCAACCTGCCCAGTAACCTGAGCTGCATCGACACAAGAACTTTCTGTAACAGGAGCCAAACACCACAGAACTGAACGCTACTCAAAAACTCAATACTGATGCTCAGAACACAAGGCAGCAACTTAACACTGCAGCCCTGAATGCCAAAGACCAGCTCGACCACTGTACAACAGCATGAATGTTACAGAGCAACTGAACACTAAATGCTGCATTGAACACCAAAAAGCAGCTCAACACTGCAGCATGAAATGCCACATATTACCTGAACACTGCAAGACTGCGGCAGTGTTCACAGTGTAACACAGTGGTAAGGAACAGTGCTCATAACCAAAAGGTTTCCGGTTCGATTCCCTGCTGTAGCACTGCTGCTGTACCCTTGGGCAAGGTACTTAACCCACAATTGCTTCAGTGATAATTCAGCCGTATAAATGGATACAATTGCAACCTATGTAATTTGCTCTGGATGAGAGCGTCTGCTAAATGCCAGTAATGTAATGTAAGACACGCAGCAACTGAATGATCCTCCACAGAACACTACACAGACCGCTCAACACTACCACACAGTCAAACTTTGGCAGCTTGGGTTCGACCTGAAGCTTTCTGGGGTCTTAGCTGAAGGGTTACCAGTGTTGTGAGCATAGAATTCCCACATTCCTTGAAAACCCTTTAAAAAAATTCTCATTATAATGGCAAGAGGAATTATTGTATATCCCAGAGTGCTTCCAAAGTAAGATGGAATTCTGCAGTAAAGCAGAATCTAGAAATGACAGTTCGGTTTCACTGACAGTTCTAATCATTCTTATGTAGGATTTGGGCTGTTAGTTCAGAAGGTTTGCGTGCACAGCTCCACCAGTCCTGAAAGGAACTTCCTAAATTTACTTATCATTTCCTTACTAATTTCCCTAGAAGAACGTAAGATGTAAAAACACGAGTGTGAGTGCGTGTGTCTCCGTCACCACAGACTCTCGCACAGACACATAACCTCAAGAGTTGCTGCATTTATAAGTCAGAGAGGGAAGTGATAATTTACACTTTGGGAAATCTGTTTAACTGGAATATATTAAAAGTAAGACAGATCTCGTATGGTACAATTATCGCTTGGTTATGCTCCATAGCGATGCGAGAGGGAACGCCTTTTTTTATTTGTTCCGTTTTCGGCTCCGCTGCCACAGTGAATCATTTCAGGGGAACACAGTTCCAAACCTCCTTTCCTGATGTTAAGAGCCACTGATTGTCTTGGCGGGCAATTTACGGTCGAGAGGTGATGCCGTTGTGTCTCTCGCCCGGTCGAGTCTGACGCGAGAGGCTGTGAGATTAAACACAGGGCCCCGTTTCCTGCTCCTGCGCCACACCTCGTACTTCCTGTTCTGCGGTGAAGGAGCCGTGTGAGAGAGGGCAGCGGCGAAGCCGCCCGCGTGGAGGTGGCTCTCTCTCACGCACACGCACACTCTCAAACTCGCGCACACACACTCTCACTCGCACAGACACGCGCACACACACACACACACACTCGCACACACTTGCACATGCGCACAGACACACACTCACAGCCCTAAGTACAGAGGCGTCTCTCCCTCACACACACACACACACACACACACACACACACACACACACACACACTCACTCTCACTCACAGCCCCAAGGACAGAGGCGTCACTCCCTCATTCACACACACACTCACAGCCCAGAGGACAGGGGCGACTCTCACACACTCACTCACACACACACGCAAGCACACTCACACACACACTCACAGAGCCCTAAAGACAGGAGCGTCTCTCCCTCACACACACACACACACACACACACACACACACACACACACACACACACACACTCACAGAGCCCTAAAGACAGGAGCGTCTCTCCCTCACACACACACACACACACACACACACACACACACACACCCAGAGGACGGGAGCATCAGTCCCACAGCCCTCCTACAGCGGCCCGTCGCTGGCCTCATCAATTCTTCATAGGAATCGATGTAAAGTAGCCTATTGATCCACTCTGACTCTGTCAGCCGAGCGTGGTGTGGCCGGGGAGGTCGATGGGGCAGAGCACCTTCTGAATGTAAAGCTTTCACCAGCACCCTCTCTGCTGTCTGTACCCCATCCTTCTGCCTCCACGCTCTGTATTATTTATCCCTCCAGAGTTTTACACAGGATCAATGCAACTGATCTCATCTCTTCTTTTCTTCCCCCCCTTTTCTTTTTCTTCTCCCCCACCTCTTCTTCACGTCTTCCCCAATACCTGGCTGGACCCCACCTCTTTCTGACTTCACCTCTCTCCCAACTCTCTCCCCCTCACTCTTCTCTTCCTCCCCTTCTCTTGTGCTTCTCCTCTTCCTTCTTTTCTGGCTCTCAACCCTAACTTTCTCCCTCTATCTCTCGCTCCCTCTCTCTCTCTCTTTCTCTCCCTCTGTCTGTCTCCCTCTCTCCCTCTCTCTCGCTCCCTCTCTCTCTCTCTTCCTCCTCTCTCCCTATCTCTGTCTGTCTCTTTCGTCCTCCTCTCTCCGTCCCTCTCGCTCCTTCTCTCTCTCTCTCTCTCTCTCTCTCTCTCTCTCTCTCTCTCTCTCTCTCCTCTCACTCCCTCTTTCTTCTCCCTTCCACCCCCGTTTCCCTCTCTCAGTGGAGCCCAAGGTGTACGTGTCGGCGGGCTCTGCCCCCCTGCTGGACGGCGGGAATGAGACGGTGGTGGCGACGTGCACGGCGGAGCGGGGCCGGCCGCCGGCAGACGTGTCCTGGGAGTCGCAGCTGTTCGGCCGCTCCGAGGTGCGGGAGCAGGACGAGCCCAACGGCACCACCACCACGCAGGTGCGCTACGCCTGGGCCCCCAACCGCCACTCCCAGGGACACACCCTCACCTGCGTGGTGCGGCACCCCGCCCTGCAGACCGAGTTCCGGATCCCCTACGTGCTCAACGTGCAGTGTGAGTGTGCGGGAGGGGCAGGGGGCGGGGCATGGGGCAGGGCAGGGGGGCGGGGGATTGGGGGTGTGGCATGGGGTGGGGCAGGGTGGGACATGGGTGGGGCAGGGGGGCGGGGTTGGTGAAGGACATGGGGTGTGGCAGGGGCGGGGCATGGGTGGGGCAGGGGAGGGGACAGGATACCCTGTCTCCTCAAAATTGTGTGATCTGTGATTGGGACTTTGCTCATCAGAGATATTAAACAGTCAGTTAGAATACTCAACCTCTGTAACAGCAGTTACAATACTATATTTAACCACTGTGGAAGCAACAGCTACAATATAATGTTTAACCACTATAGCAGCACTTACAATGATATTTTCCCATTTGCAAATGGAATTGCTTTCAAAATACCAGTGCAAGAAGAAGCCGGTTCAGGGCAGGCCTATTCCCCTGCTTAGGTAGGGATCTCAGTATTGCATAAAAATCATTATCAGAAATTTGCAGAATTTATCATTCCTGATGAGGGTGTAGGAGTTGGCCATTAAGAATCGCTTACACCAGCTACATCACTGTGGTGAAATTACCTTAAACGCCCAAAACTAACAAATTAGAAAGGACCTGTCTGCTGGCAGCAGGTTTATCATCACGTGTTTTGGAGGACGTCTGTTCTCTGCAGCCTCACTTCAGTACACTGCTGTCCAGACAGTGAGCCGTGGTAATTAGAGACGGCCCTTTAAGTCCTCTGTCAGAGAGCACGCTACATAACGATGCCTATTTTATCTCTGCAGAGTGTGCAAAAAGTAGATTGCCCTCCCCTCTCTCTCTCCCTCTCTCTCCCTCTCTCTCCCTCTCTCTCCCTCTCTCTCCCTCGCTCTCCCTCTCTCTCCCTCTCTCCCTCTCTCTCCCTCTCTCCCTCTCTCCCTCTCTCTCCCCCTCTCTCCCTCTCTCTCTCCCTCGCTCTCCCTCTCTCTCTCCCTCGCTCTCCCACTTTCCCTCTCTCTCTCCCTCGCTCTCCCACTCTCTCTCTCTCTCTCCCCCTCGCTCTCCCCCTCGCTCTCCCACTCTCTCTTGCTCTCTGACCGCGTCCCCACTTCCCCTCTCTCTCATAAAAGGCCCATTAAACGGTCATTTTAATGTTATGGTCATTAATACGTGTTTCCCTGGCACACTCAGCCCTGCGACGGTATCTGTTTGCAGTGTTTTAGTGCCGGTTAATGAAGGCATTTTATAAAATAATGATCGAGTTACAGCCGCCGCCATGGGAACAACAGGATGCAGAGAGAGAAAGGGGGAGGAAGAGGGAGGAGAGAGAAAGAGAGAGAGAGAGAGAGAGAGAGAGGAAGAAGGAGGAGAGAGAGAAAGAGAGGGAGAGGGAGAGACAGAGAGAGGGAGACTTCCCAGCTCATTAAAGCACGCCAGCTCCAGTCACACAAGCGACAGGTTTGAAACGTGCAGGTGAACACAGATCCGTCCCCTTCACCTGTGACGCCACCATCGTTCCTGTTTGTGGAACGTCTCAAAACCGATCCGCACCATGGAAGTTGCCATTCCAGGGGTTTGAGGTCAACCGCCACTTTAAAGCCTGTCGCTGAAGCTCCTCACTACCCTCGGGGGGGCGGAGGGTAACATCACAGCCCTGAGGCCCTAACCTCCGTGTTGGTCTGTGCTCCGTCTCTCTCCCTCCCGAAACCCCGGCCCCTGTCCTCCTTTTGTTCCCCTTTTGTTCGGTTTCATTACAGCCTCCTTTGTTACCTCCCAAAACCCTAATTTTTCACCCGGGCCCTGGGAACCCCTCTGTCAGGCCCTGAAGGTGCTGTGCTTTTGCGCGCTGTTTCTCATTAGAGGAGTCTGCTGGTGAGGCAGAGCGCAGCAGATGTGTGAAATGAAGAGCAGCTCGAGACGCCGTGAGGAGCCGTCGCCACCCGATTCATCAAGCCTGGGACTCAGGCCCAGATCAGAGCCAGTTAGGGCGTCTGAACCGCTTCTCACGGCGTTGCTCAGGAAACGGCATCATGATTTCATTTGTCTGCGAAGGGTGGTTTGAGCGCAGGGGCTCTTCAGTGTTTGGGTTTGTAGATAATGCTGAGCTCAGCTGGGACGGGGTGCGGGGTGTTTGTGTGGTTTTGGATGGGCTCGCGGATTTGAACAGGAGGTGCTCCGTCTGTTGCAGACGCCCCGGACATCGCGGTGTCGGGGTACGACGGGAACTGGTTTGTTGGGCGGGAGAACGCCAGGCTTCAGTGCAGAGCCAACGCCAACCCGCCGGCCCACTACTTCAGCTGGAGCAGGTGGGTCCCGCTGGGCCTGTAGGCCCTAAACTGTACTTACACCCCACACACTGTGCCCAAACCCCTGCTACACCCCACACACTGAACCTGTGCCCCTGCTACACCCCAAGCACTGGGCCTGCGGAGCTGCTGTACTCTACACACTGAGCTGGACAGTGTGACACAGAACCTCTCGGCATGAGTGTTCAAAATCAGAGAGTATTATTGGGTGTGTGTGTGTGTGTGTGTGTCTTTGTCTGTGGCTATGTATGTAATATATGAGACTACTGCGCTGCATCACTTTCCAAGTAACCCAGCACCAAATGAAAGACAAGTTAGTACTTTCTTAAAGCAGTGGAGAAGCAGCTTATTCAGAGGGAAAAGGAAAGATTGATGAGTCTCACAAACATAAGAATTATAACCATAAAAGTAATGAAGAGAAGGGAAGAGTGACGTTTTTACTCTCCCCCCCCTTCCCCAACAGGGTGGAAGGGCAGCTGCCAGAAGGTGTGGAGGTGGTGAATAACAGCCTGGTCTTCACTCGCCCGCTGGAGCTTAACGACTCGGGCGTGTACAGGTGCGAGGCTCGCAACGACCTGGGCATGCGGAGCAGGGAGATGCACATTCACATCCAAGGTGAGGAGAGACCCCCTCCCCCCGGCCTTTCCCCCCCGTGCCTCTCCCCTCTCTCTCTTCATCTCGCCCTCTCTGCCTCTCTTTCTCTCCCTCTCTCTCCCTTTGCCTCTCTCTCTCTCTCTCTCTCTCTCTCTCTCTCTTTTCCTTTCTCCTTCCGTCCGGCTTGTTGTGCTGCCTCCCGTGAGGGTGGGGGTGTAAAGCGGAGCGCTTTGAGGATCCCCCCAGCTCCTGCGGTGACGTCAGAGAGGCCCTCCGTCAGTCTGACTCCAGCACAGAATGACCCCTTGTTTAAAGTGACTCACCCCCAGCACTGTGCTCAGGACTGCAGTTGTGAGTGGCATGGATGTGTTTACTTTTTTTATCTGCTGGGTTTGCGCTGCTCCAAGCGTGCTGAGCACAGGTGCTGGAGTCTCTGTCTCCACTCTCACTGCGATAACGTGTGGAGAGGAACTCCGTCCTGTAATTGAGCGGGGTTTTTAATTCTTCTGACAGCGGGAGTCAGTTTCCCCCTGGTGAATGGAGACTCCATTACTGCTGGGCAGGGAAGGACCATGTGCCGGTGTGAATAACAGGACGTAAAATCACTACCACAGTATCATGCTATCTGTTGATGACTCTTTCTCTGGTCTGCCCCAGGGAAGTTCTACAGAGAGTCAGAGAGAATCAGGGAGAGAAAGAAAGGGGGGGGGGGTGCTGTTCCACCTGAGGCTGGGCAGCAAGAGACTGCAGTATTTTTATGTTCAAAGTTAAGTCTTTACATCTTTCCCTTGTCCATTTCTCTCTTGCTCACTAGCATGCACATGAATACAAACTCCCACTCGCACACATACCAGCATGTGGACACACAGGCACACACACTCACACGCACGCGCGCACACACACACACACACACTCACACATACCCACACCAGCATGTGCACACACTCTTCTCACATAAAATATGACTCCTGTTTTAGATTTTTTGTTGTTTCTGTTGTTTTGCTCTTGTAAAAACTGGAATTCTGTTGATAGTAAATGTTTTACGATACGCAGAATAATAATTACCCATATTCGTTCACAAGTCTACCAGACTGCATGTTAACACAGGCTTAAGTCTTGTTTTTAATTTTTAAGTTTCCTTTGGCAATTACTTATACCGAAGCACAGAAAGCTGACCTTATTCTAGGAACGAAGCCTTAAAGTTTTAAATGACTTTGTCAACAATGGTTGTCCCTTCCTGTCAGTGGAGTACGTGTTGAACCGAGCTGGAAACGGGGGGCAGTTGTCCCCAGATGTCAGCCGGCCGCCAGTTCTCTGTGCACTCCTGTGAGAGGACTGAAAGTGCATTCTGTTTAACGTTGCGTTCTCTGTCGAGCACCGTCAGTCAAGAGCACGCAACCTTGACGGGGGAGATTGCGGCCCCCAGCTCGTTAAACATTCACCAGCGTGTTCACCTGTGTTTGTTCTACCTTTTTTCCCCTGCCAGCCAAATTGAGCTGTGATCATCCACTCGATGGATGCCTCTGTATGTGTGTGGATGCATGAGTGTGTTTATGGGGCGGCAGTGTAGCATAGTGGTTAAGGAGCAGGACCTGTAACCGAAAGGTCGCCGGTTCGATTTCCCGCAGGTACCCTTGGGCAAGGGACTTAACCCAGGATAACATTGCAAAAAAAAACCAAAAAAGTAAATTGATGCACATTGTAAATTGATGCGAGTCGCTGCTAAATGCCAATAATGTGATGTATGTGTGTATGTGGGTGCGTACATGTGTGCATGTGTTTCAAAGTGAGAATTTGTTTGCGCTTGTCTTTTCAGTCTGTCTGGATATTGTGCAATGTACTCAACAGTTTGTGTCTCTCTGGCGTTATACACTTGCCATACTTTATATATCTGTTTCTGTGTGTTTCTCTGGTTTTTCTGTAAATTAAATTTGCTTTCATGGTTTCGGCTCGGTCTGCCTATGGGTAGTCAGTCGTGGGATTGATTCCAGGATGAACAAGAATGTGTTTATTTTGCTGATTTGCACAATAACATTGAGTCATTTAGGCACAGCTTTAGTGTTCTGATAGCTCTTGTGTGTTCTGGGGTTTTAAGGTTACTCTGCCAGGCTTTGATGTGGATGCGCACATCTTGCTTTGTTCTGGGAACGGTTTATGTTAAGAAAGAGGCGTCCGAGCTCCAGCTTTCTGCGTGTTAGCCGTCTCCGCGCGTCTCCCCGGCTGTCTCTCTGCTGGAGCAGCGTACGGTGGTGAGAGTGTCTCTGCACAGAGCCCCGTTTCTGTAAACCGACACGACACCCCTGGAGCCACGGCCAAACCTAAAGATCTGGCAGGTTTCTCGCAGTGTGGGGTCTGCTGCAGATGCTGCTCTGGGGGAACGCACAGCAATTTCGCGTAAGCTCCTTAATTCTCCTCTTTATTCATTTGGCCACAGCGTCGCTCTGAAGGCATGGAAAAAGGGGAAAGGCGATCCTTTCGACTCTATATATTTTCATTTCTTCCATTTGATCCGTATCCAAACACACTGACGGCAGTTTTTGGAAGTGTTCTGCGGCTCGACTTTTTTTTTTTTTTTTTTTGTCCTCCTTGTTTCTCAGCAAAAAAAAAAAAAAAAAAAGCTGGAAGCCTCCCAGACCAGGCTGTCACTCTCCATCTGTGCGCGCGTGAGGTTGGAGCCGCGTGTTAGGCGAAGACGCAGCCGACACACTCCGCCCTGGTAGCGCTCCCGGCGAGCAATTAGCCAGCCTTTTGTGCTTCAGCTGTGGGCTTCGGTCGCACGCCGTCACACGCTGCGATCCCCGCGGGGGTCTCTCCGCTAACTGTCGCTCGGCGCTCCCTGTTGCTTCGCAGCCCCCCTCTCCCCCCCAGATGTCACCGTGGCCCTTTTGGGACAGGGGTGCAGGTGCAACACTTCCATCCTGATGACCTTCAGCCGCCTCTCCCCCTGCATCATGCTCCTTTGCCTTCATTATTTAGTGGGGTCGTGCATTTTAAATCGCAGTACTCGCTGTCTCGGTCGACTGCAGACCTGCAGAGAAACATGCTTGTATGCATTAGAAGTGACTGCCTGATAGTAGGTGATAACTGAAAAATGACAGCAGTGTGACGTAGTGGTAATGTGTAGGCCTTGTGACCGAAAGGTTGCCGGTTCAATTCTCTGCTGGGGCACTGCTGTTGTATTCTTAACCCAAAATTGCCTGAGTAAATATCCAGCTGTATGAACAGATAATATGTAAAAACTGTTACCTATGGAAGTTGCTCTGGATAAGTGCCTGCTAAATGCCAGTAATGTAATGTAAATGAGTGCAAATGCAGGCCATGCGTTGCTGTCACGGTGTGTGTTTTTTTCGGAGAGGTCTGCTTTTGTTCCCTGGCGTCTGGAAGCAGACGGGGAAGGTGGAAGGTGGGCTGACCGCAGGGGTCAGGAGGAGGTCTGCGGCGCAGCGGGAGGCTGAAGCAGCAGCCTTCTCCATCGATCCCCCCACACTTCACCTTCTCGCATGACTTCCCAGAGTCCTCAGCAGGACAGGGAGCCGAGACACGTGTGCATACACATACACGCACATACACCTGCGCGCACACACACACACACACACACACACACACACACACACACACACACACACACACACACACAGTACTGATAAGTAATTGTGAATCTATGGTACCTTCTTCTGTTTCCCAGTTCTGCTATTCTTTAAGGAAATATCTTTTACAATGGATTAAGACATCTCCTTGAAACTGGCATACTCCGAATCAGAATCAGACTTTATTGGTCAAGTATGCAAGGAATTTGACTCCAATTCCAATTTCTCTAAGAGTGCTTTCATACAATGATTTTCAAAGTGACAACAACAAATACAAATGCTCTTCAACATTTTTGATGTAAAATGGAAAAGCTGTTAGTGACTTTTAAAGGGTTAAGAAAAATCAGAAAGACCTCACCCAGGAAGTGGATAAATCCTTAACTGGTGTTCATGTAGAATTCTAAACAGAATATGGTGTGCTAATTGAGCAACATGTCTTGGGGCAGACCAGAAGCCCCTCCCTTTTCCTGAGAAACCCCACCCCCTTTTCAGCCATTGCTCCTCCTTTTCCAGTGTAGCCCCTCCCCCTTGTAGGAACTGTCCTTTTTCTCCTTAGTTCATACTCCTAACAACTAGCTTGTGTTTGTGTCCCAAGAAAGTCCTGTCTCCTCCTCCTTGCTCTCTGATAGAAATCAATGTCTCTAATTGTGTCTAGATATTTATCACAGTTTCTCCACTCCCTCTCTTTGCCTCTCAGAGATAAAGAAGAAGCAGAAATGCTTCCCCATTTATAATCTGAACAACAGTTGCAGGTTTCTTTTTCTCAGTTTCCTCTGTAGATACATAGTCTACTTAATTAAGAATAACGCTGTGTTTTTTGAGAGATTCTGAGAGATTGTGAGAGTTCTGTCCTTTTTTTTTTTTTTTTTTTTTAAATATATTGTGTTCATCATGTTCACATCTTTTGCCAGAGACAGTTATTTGAGACCTAACGATGAGTCAAACCTGGAACTGTTGTCCCTGTAGACGGAAGAGAAGTGCAGTGTTCTGTTCATTTGATCTGTGTGCATTCATATCAGTCCCTTTTTAATGACCTAGTTGGCATTGACATTCTGTGCTTTTCTCTGTCTGTCCATCCCTTCTTTCCCACCCTCCCTCTCTCTCTCTACCCCTTCTCATCCACCCCCTCCCTGCCCCCGTCCCCCGCCCCTCCCTCCCATTAGATCCTCCCTCCACCCCCGCCCCCCTCCCCACCACCCCCCGCACCCGCCTCCGCAGACTCCTCCTCCACCACGCCGCCCAATAAGAGGCGCGCCCAGTTCAGTTCGCCGACGCTGGCCTCCCTACCGGAGGGCACCCTGGGCACCATCGTGGGCGGGGCCGTGGGCGGGGTGCTGTTTCTGGTGCTGCTGCTGGTGCTGGGCGGGGTGTGCTACATGAGGCAGCGCCGGACCTTCCGGGGCGACTACTACACCAAGCAGTACCTGGGCCCGTCCGACATGCAGAAGGAGTCGCAGCTGGACGTGCTGCAGCCCCACGAGCTGCAGGAGGTGTACGGGGACGGCAAGGGCAGCCAGCAGGACCTGAAGCCCAAGCCGGCGGGGGACGGGATCTACCCCGACTACCCGCCCGACCGCAAGGACAGGGAGGAGTGGGGCGACACGGTGGCCAACAGCACCCGCCGGGTCCCCAGGGAGGACGGCTACTTCCCCGACCGCCACAGTCCCAGCCCCCGCGGCGTGCACCAGAGAGGGCCGCCCGTGCACACCCCCACCGCCGTCAACAACGGCTCCCCCTACCTGCCGGAGGACTGCTATGACAATGGCACAGACAGCGACTACGTGTCCCACCTGGACGGGTCCGTGATCTCGCGCAGGGAGTGGTACGTCTGAGAGCGGGAGGAGAAACCGGTCTCCGCGGAGGGACACAAACGATGACTACAGAACTGCACAGCGCTAAAAAAAGATAAACAGATTACTAAACAGATAAAATGGAAAAAAAAGACAATTCAGAACAAAAAGTGAAAAAGGCAGGTTTTTCTTTTTCCTCCCTCAGTTTTTCGGTAAACCTTTGGAGGGTCGTATTTAATGGAACTCTGACAGTACCTCTAGCTCGCAGGGACAACCAGGCCAATGGGTTCGAACTGCATTGTGGCACTTCAAGGGACAAGTGCTGTCTGGAATTGTTTTCGACTATCATTATCATTCAGCTTAACCTGGAAATGGTTAGCGCAAACCTGCCAGGGTAGCTCCTGTCTACCCTGGTGATGTGCCTGGTGCATCAGTGTTACATAGGGATGTTAACAAAAGAGAAGTAAAAACCCTCCAGAGAGATAAAGCAAAATTTTTCCTTCATTTTCCTTCTGCTGGTGAGCTCACGCCACAGTATTCTCATTTTCTCGCTGTCAGAAAAGAAAACTATTATTATATTCACAAAACAAGACAGTGTGAATGATGTGTAAGTTGAATTATGCTTTAAGCAGTGAGCTAAACTGCTACTGTTAAAGGTTGTCTAGGTGATCTGTAAAGGGGTTAACCAGATAAGTTTCTAACCATTATTCACATCCCTGACATGAGATTTGAATGTTTTTTTTGGTTTAGTTTTTTTTTTTTTTTTTACAATGCAGAATTACATACACATTAATGTTGCATATCACTTCATCATTAACTGCGTTAACTAAAAAAGGAAGGTGGAAACCTGTTGTTGTTCCTATGAGAGGAAATTACTCCCGATGCACCCTTTTGGATTCTGGTGTTTGGAGGAGAAAGGGAGCGGGTCAGAGTTTTAGGGAAAGGGAGTGGGAGGGGAAAGGCCGTCGGCAGGTGTGGTCGAAGTTCGTCTCCGTCTTCTGCCTGGGAGCCCGAGGCCTGGATGCTGTTAGCCGTCCTGGCACAGGTTCACCGCGCGCTTCAGAGTAGTGCTGAGGGAAGAAACGAGATTCCCAGGTCTTCTGTGCCAACTGTTCACAGTTTAATGGGGTTCATCTCTGACGCTGAGGCTCAGTGTGCACAAGTACTCTCGACAGGGGAGAGTTAGCCCTCCTTAGCGCTTAACTGTAACTAGAATATTCTTTCTGAGGCTGCCACAAATACTAAGCATCAACAGTTATTACCAGCTGCACACACAATACTCTCAAGATTTCAATTACTGTCTTTTTTTTATTTTGTTTTCCCACTCCCATGTCAAGGTTTTGGTTCCAGCAGGGGAGCTCTGTATAAGCTCAGGCAAGCCCTTGAGAGCCAAGCTGTGGAATTTTTTTAAACATCTTTTTAAAATTTAGTATAGGGTAAAGAGGGAGACAGTAAAGAGAATGTTAAAGAACACTGCCAGCATGAGCGTTCTGGCAGCGGAAGGGTTAACTGGGCCTGTGGTGGATCCAGAAGGCTGCTGGTCGTCAGCCAGAGGTTTGCCTGTTTGTTGTGGGTCGTGTGGGAAGAGGGCATCCCTCGCCTTTTTAATTTGGCTCTTTTTTTTTTTTTTCCCCCTCTACCTCTTCCCCAGCTGCCTTTCCACTCCCAGCCCTCTGCCCAGAAGTTTAAGATGTCCCAGAATAAACTGCTTGCATCTGAGACACATCGCACATCTGTTGAATGGGCAGCCCAAGCCTAATGTCAAAGAGAGGCCCTCGCTTCAAACCCTAAACTGCTTCCTTTCATTTTTCAGTCTGTGAACTGAGTTAGCGATCGGCCTCAGTAGTGTGTGCATCCACCAGTCGTGTTTTCCTGCATATCATCTTAGAGGCTCTAAACATTCAGACACTGAACAGCGCCTTTAGGAAGTGGAGTCAATGACAGTCAAATTACTGGTGTGACATTGTCTGGTTTTAGTTTCCGCTCAGAAACTCACCCAGATCACCTGATAGGTTTGCGTATAACAGGTTGGAGGTCCCTGTTATTGTGTGTGTGTGTGTGTGTGTGTATGTATGTGTGTGTGTTCCTAGTGTGAGCTGTCAGCCTTTGCCTTCCGGCTGTGGAAACGATTGTGAGTCTGGTCTGTTGTTTGTCCCCTTCCACCAGAGAGAGAGGAATACTTCCACTCCACCCCAGAGACAGTCCTCTCCTGGCTATAGCTGGGACAGTTTCTGTCTCCTGCCTGCAGACACATGAAGAAATGTAAAGAGGTTTTTAAAATGTTGTGGGGCGATCAGCATCATACCATTTCTGAGCTACGTGGGTGATGAACAGTTATAAATGGACAATACAGCAAGCATATCTCTTCACAAGTAACCTGTTAATGGAGGTCCTGTCTGTTGATACTTATCCGGATAAAAATATACTGTATGCCATACTTACGGATGTGAGAGATTGCATTTGTTTACACCTGACTTGCCATTTTTTGGCAATGCTTGATTTTGTATTTAGGTTATGTATTCTTTAGGTTGGAAAGAGATTAAATTAATTTGTGCCTTTTTTTCTTATCTATTGATGCGCGCGTGTATGTAAATATGTGTATGAGCGTAAGTCACACAGGGAAGGGTAGCGTTGCCGGTGTGACTGGGTTGTCAGTGATTTCGGGTTCAATATGTTATTTCCTGCTTTCGTCTCTGGACAGCACCTTTTGCATCGTATCTTTTTTTTTTTTTTTTTTTACTTGCAACATTGAAATGGATCGACGGGCCGACTTCATGTTTGGAAAGGCACACTATGGAAGGAGAACATGCAGATCTGTTCAGTAATTACTGATAAGAGACATAATCATAATCGTAATAATGGTAATGATGCTCATTTTCTGTATCTGCTTTTTGGTGGTGTAATGAGGTCAAGGATTTTAGATTAATGCCTTAAAAGGGAGGATCATAAAACAAAAAAATCAGCTTTATTTGTTGAATCATTATCATTCAGAGGGGAAGAAAGATGCTCCAATTAGTTAAATGTTATGGAAGGGTGTTCTGGATGCACTTTTTTCTGGAAAATGTTTTCTGCTGTCAGTATCAGTACAAGATATTTATACTCCTTAATAATGTAATATAGGAACCTATGCTTTTTTGTACATTTTTCCTTTTTCTTCCCAACTCCAACTTGTTACGAACATTAATTACACATAAAGATCACGCCAGCATAGTTCCTGTACCCAAGTAAGGGCACAGAGAAAGGCACACACAATCCTCTGATACACATGCAAGCCACTGCTACTACTTTCCACACAAGTCCCACAATGCCCCAGGAGGCAGACACTGAATGGACGATAGACACATCCTGCTGTTTCACTAAGTGTCGCGCAGCTGAGTGAAGAGCAAGATGCTGGCAGTATGAGGAGGGAAACCTTGACTGACGTACCCCTTATCTCCAGCTGAACAAAGCCATCTTGTTCCAGTGCTTTGGGTCTCCGTCATCATTGGCGGATGACAGAGCTAGTTTTGAACCCTGGTTGTAGGGCTCTACTGGTACTGAGAACAAGCGCCTTTATAGTCTGAGCCACTTGGGAGCACCTTCACTTGTTTTATTCTCCCTTTAAGCCATGTTGTAGACAGAGAGGTCAGTGAATGCCTTATCCTCTTGCACGGACATTTGTAACACCCAAGTTACAATGCACCTGAAAAGTTGAACGAGTTTCACTGGAGATTCAAAAAGGAGATGCTGTAGAGTACAAGGGCAGCCAGAACTGAAGTAAATATGTTTCTTTGTAAATATGCTGGCTGAAGGTTTTTTTTCTGTCACTGCTAATTAAGTATTTTGTTTTGTACACGGCCTGGCAAAATTCACAGTGGGAAGCATCAGTACACCAACCCCATGTTTAATAAGAGGTGTTCTCCTGTTCTGTTTTTTGTTTGTTCGTTTGTTTTTTGTATTACTTCTCCAGAGTTTATGTGATCACTTGTTTATTTTGTACATAAGAGCAATGTAAAGGATCAACTTCAGCGCAAAAAAGGATGGGGAAACTATGGACAAATTAGCACATTCTTATGACACCTTTTGTTTGAAATAAAGCACCATTTTTTTCTCTGACTCATATTTCCCTGATTGTTATTGCTTAAAGCGCTGTTTTTCTTTTTTTTTTTTTTGTGAGAATTAGGACATTGGGGGCGGTCAACACAAAACAACCGTAAAGTTACACAAAACAGCTGAAACCCCCAAAGGAGTAATCGTATCAGGTACTGCAGTGCAGCTGTGGGGAAGACAGTCATCTGGAGGTGATCACCTGTAATTATGTTGACGTATTTGTTAATGGTGTGTTGACACCCAGCTGGTCTCAGTTTACAGGCTTGGTGCTCTCAGCCATTGTGTGCACCTGCTACCAGTTACGTAAAATGTTAGCAATTGAATAACTTGTTTCAGGGCTGAAATTTCTGTCTGAGCAAACTGGGAACAAAAACAGGCAAGGAGGGTCTTCTGCTGTGTTACACCTAACTACACTATAAACATCTGCAAGCACTACAGAGAGCTGCATTAGGTTTCCATGTCTGTTTTAAACGTGGCTGTTGAATTTCTGGATCTCTGGGGTGTTTTGTCTTTAGGTGGAGGCATCAATCTTCCACTTCCATAAGGAGTGAACCAGTTATGTCATCTGAAGTTAGGCTTCAACTTCATCTTTATTCTCCTGAAGCAGTGTTTCATCGAATCGTGTAATGTGTGCAGTGCAATGCAGTGTGATTTCAACAGGCAACTTGTTCCCTGTAGCGGTGTGCAGTTCGCGAACGGGTTGTTCATTTTGAACGACTCTATAGTGAGTCGTTCGTAGCGGTTCACCAGCACAACTGAGTCGTTTTTTTTTTTCTAGTTCAGCTGCTCCCAGTCAACTGTATGCAATCGGTTGGAAACCTTTGGTATCACTAAGCAGTGCGCACAGCAATGGGCTAATAACAATCAACAAAGAGCAAGAAAGTGTGGACTAATGCGCCCAAAAAAAATAGGCCGCAGTAACGTCTGCCTCTTAAGAAAATAGACTAATTATCTTACTAAATTGACAAATGTTTACATTTACCCCAGTGAAGTAATTATTTTTAATCTTTGTATTACAAGCAAAAGGATCTGAATTTAGTTAACCAGCTGTAGTACCTCAACCATCAGCCTTCTGCAGCTCCGTAGCCAAGGAAGCTCGAGTTCGAAAACCCGAGTTCGAAAGCATGAGTTCGAACTCGGATAGCTCGAGTTCGAAAGCTCGAGTTCAATGGTTCATGCAGTAGACGAGTCTACCCGAACTGGTGGCTCAGCTCGCGTTCGATGGTTCATACAGCAGAGCAAACGATTCTACCCAAAGACTAAACTCATGTTCTGGGTCGTTCTGTCGATTCAGTGGATACACCATTCCAGTATCCCATAAGGCCTATGCTTAACTGATGCGGTCAATTGGTTTATTTTACCTCATAAAATCCAGGCTGTGGCATGAAGAAAAGTCGAACATTTTTATCTAGGTCTATTTGAATAACGGACCCAACTCATCACTGGATAGGCTTTAAATCAAAATGGTAAAAAGTTCTTGCAAAACAATGAAATCAGAACAAAATTAGTTTATTACTTGAATAATCAAACAACAGTACAAAATAAAATAGCTTGAATAAAATAATGGACATAAAATTGAGTACAATATATAAATCCAAATTCAGTATGAACTAAACGTAGAAACAAAAATAAGCACAATGATATTTTAAATACATAAAAACATAACTTGAATAAATATAATGAGTATGTAAATCTACATGAATTTAAATATAAAGTTAACATTAGTAAAGAAGAAATAAATAGCTTTATTGAAATTATGCAAAATTTGAGTAATTATTTTATTAACATTAGATTTGTACACAACCTTTTGCATTCAGCGTAAAGCTTCAGCGAGTGCCGTAAGCTGAAGAAATGAGGGAGGAAACGTAGCGGAAGTGCAAAAGAATCAAAACTCGAAAACCCGAAAAAACCCAGTTCAGTTTCTCAAGCTGTTCGAAAGAATTGGTTCACTAAAATGAATCGAACTGCCCACCACTAGTTCCCTGATGTTTTGCAGAGGTCTTCATGGGAAATGAAGTCCAGAGTGCTCTGTAACCTATCTCACGAGACTTCACCTCCCTTCAACACTGTTGCTAAATGCGCTGCAACCTTTGCTGTTGATGTCCCAGATATAGTTGTCGTGACTGTAAGCTGTTCTAGCAGAGCCCTGAGGAAGACAATATCGCCACACTAGCAGACTGTGTTTGGGCTGCAGGCTAGCTAGCTCAAACCCTTACAAATGCCATGAAAGGCAACCTTCACAGTTTTGCCGTCTGTGAGTGATTTCTTTACAGGTTGTGTTCCATTTGGCGTGACTGAGCAGACGCTTGTTAGTATTATATCCCAGTGCACTCTGCCAGATACATGGACCTAGTACACTGTTACACTCATATGGGGTACAGTATCCCCTTAGCTGCCATTAGGCTCTTGGCTGCCGTTTCCCTCTGTAAAATTAGCTGTGCTGCCCTTGCCTTCTGCCTGTAATGTGTGTGTGTGTGTGTGTGTGTGTGTGTGTGTGTGTGTGTGAGAGAGAGATGCTATAGATAGAGGCTGTGGAGAGCAAAGAACCAATCTACTCATTGTAATTCCTCTCGCTTTTGTTGTGATGTGCTTCCCCCACTCGCCTCTCTGCCCGCTCCCCGATTCGCCAGTCTCCCACAGCCAAATCATCCATCCTGTGTTCCAGATGTCCCCTCATACCCGAAATTTGGCCCGGCTCTCCCCCTCGGCAGCCATTGATGATGTCCCCATGGCAACAGCCTCATCTTACCTCGATTGCAAGGGTCACCCCTTTAGACAAGCCATTCAGTACCTGCTTGTTCTCTGCCCCCCCACCGGTGGGAAGGAGATTGCCGTGGTGAACCAGGTTAAAGGGTCTGGTGAAGGACAATGGTAACAGAGCAGGAAATCAGGCAAAATAAAACACATCCTGCCAATCTGACTGCAGTTAAAAGAGAGGGATTCTTTAATGGCCTGCCTGCTTTCATTACAGCCATGTAGATGAGACATATTTGAGCCTGTCTTTAATATAGTGAACGACTTATCTTGGACACGCCGTGGTTTTGCCTCAAAGCTGTGACAGATTGGAGGGAAAATCGAATTAAAGAACCCAAACCAGATGTTGCACTAAAGATAATGGGTGAACGTTTCTTTTTTTTATTGTTCATTTGAACAGTTGTAAGAGGACTTTATCAGGTACATTCACAGGGGTGGACAGGACACAGGGTTTAAACGGAAACCCTGCCGTCTGAGATCCTGCCCTCAAGGTGGGGTGAAGCCCCTCCCCCCAGCAGGTATCTCCCTCTCTGCCTTCATCTCTCTTTCTGACAGCCTGAGCACCTTTGACCCTCCGCACCTGTGGTCACCCATTACTGCCCCCTCAGGTCAGTGTGCCCTGCAGATTCCAGTCATCACCTGCTCCATCACCTTGGGAGCGAAAAGACCTGGGGCAACTGGGCGTGTCTATCGCACCTGTGCTGTGATTGATGGGAAGGTCACTGGCCACCCACAGACTTCCCCGCTGTCCCTCTACCTGGTCGTCCGCACCATGTCCACGCCCAAGGGGGTCCATGCACCCCCCCGTCCGACCCTTGCTGTGCCCCAATTCCTCACTCACCTGAAAGAGTTTCAAAGCTCCATTCCTCCATTCCTCTTCACGCTGTTTATTTGATCCCTGAGGTAAGCTGGCTGACCTTTCTATGTGATGTGTTGAGGTCTGTACATTTGGATTCACTTTATTAGGTTTTGATGGGAAAAAAGGCTATTTTTACTTCACTGCTCGGCTACTGAATTGTTCTGTTATAAATACCGATGGTAAAAATTGTGTTAGAGTTTTAGATTCTAAACTCTAAATTGTATTTTGTATTTTATGCACTAAATTGTGTTAGAGTATTAGAGTTACCTTTTGACAATGGAGGAGTTGAAGATCTTGATGTCAGGTTAAGAGTCTGTCACTTAACCCATGGGATATTGCAAGATTAACAGAACTCTGTTGTTGCCAGTCCGCGTATTACCTCTCCGCCCATCTCATCCTCTCTTTCTCTCTTTCTTTCTGTCTGTCTGTCTGATCCTCGGTTGTTTACCTGCATTTTTAAACGGTATTAGGAGGTATCGTTGTTATCGGATACGGTGACAGCCCGACCCCTCTAGCCCAGATTAAGAGAATGGTTGGGGGGGAGAAACCTAACCCTAATCCTTAATCGCTCTTAGCACGCCGGGCAGAAATCTCGCTTGTCGTCACTTCAGTGGCCACGGCACTCTCTCCCAAATCCTCTCCCACCTCGTCCGTCTCCCCCGCGTGACTCAGGTGACCCCTGCCTAATTCATCACCGCCGAGACCAACGTGTTTGCGCAGGCCAGCGGGTAAATATCTCCGCGAGTTCACGGGAGGGGACGTTGCAACTCTCTCTGTGGCTCCAACGACCCCTGCAGCTGTCTGCTAGATGGCTGTCCCTTTGTTTTGTTTTAAATCCTGTCCCGCGCTAAAAAGAGTCTTGTCGCCAAACGTGTATTGGAGTGCCCAGTGCTGGTGGTCCCATCACAGACCAGCCGCCCCAAATACAGCATTCTCCACTCTTGCTTTTGGCAGGTTTCAGACCCTGCAGTGCCCCCAGACATCTGTGCCCTTGAATAAAGCAGCCTGTGTACCATTTACCCGAGCGGTCTCCCCTGTGGAACCCAACGCGCCGTGTGTCTCCGTCTTTGGTATGAAGGTGACGTGACATTCCTTTGTTAGCCCCGAAAAGCTAAATAATTTACTGGTTGCAATGAAGCATGATGAGGCTTGGGCTTCAGCGCTGCTCTGCTGGACGGCCTTTGTTCTCTGATTTATTCGTCCCTCTGTACCTTGGTCTTGTGTTTTTAACGTATGAAGCATGTGAGCTCTTTTTAAGCCGTCGCGTCTATCCCTGTATGACCCGAACACACAGGGTTAGCCTCTGCACTGAACGGCACTGTACCCAAACCCCCCCCATACACACACACACACACAACGCCTCAATCACAAGCCAGCCATGCAGAGGTTAACGTTTCTACTTCCACATGACTCTCTAGAATAAAAGAAATCAAACAATGCTTAGCCAATTAGCATGGCCAGAGCAACAGGCAGTGAACATCAAAGGCCAGGGCCGACACAGTGATACCGACAAATTGCTCAGGCCTACGGGTTCGGGGTTAAAAGAACTGAAAGAACATACAAAGAAAAACGCTTAGGGAGGGGGACAGGGCGGAGGGAGGGAGTTTCAGTGAATGTCATGTCATAGGGGACCAGGCCCAGCGCTATGCACTGCACCCCCAGACGGACCTCAGCGCACCCCCAGTTGTCTCTTATATCCTGATGTCTACATAGTATTTATGACTTTTTGTACACCCCCATGGATTGCAAGTGCACCCCTCTGTATTTTCTCCTGGCGCCAAGCCTGTGGGGGAAGTTGTCTTTGCGCGGTGTGAAACAGAGAGGACACCCTGAGCAGAGGTGGTATCTTAGAATGGCAAATCTCTGTGCTCTCTGCCCGTCTGACCCGTGTCATGGCCAGTCCCCTCTGTCAGTGAAAGAGGAGCCCCCCCCCTTTTCGGCATGGGTCACTGCAGCACCCCTTCCCGTGGGAGCGAGAGTTGGCGGGTGTGGGGGGGGCGGGGTGCTGTCTCTGTGGATGACTCTCCTTAATGCGCTCCACAACCCTGCCTGGGGGAGGAGCTCCGGGTAAAAGCTTCTGGAGTTTTTGACAATTCTATTTGTCTTCTGTGTCCTGCTCTTTTAATACGTTTCCACTGTCTGTGCGGAGGTTAATATCAATGCCAATATCAGCGCATTTGTGGAAGTAAATTAACAAAAGGAGGAAGGTGCTGTTTCAGATGAGTGTGCTTGTTGATTAGCAGATGGACGGGGTGTGATGCATAGCTTCCTGCAGCGAAAGACACAAGGGGAGCCATGGTGTTCTCTGCTTAATGCCAGAGCCTGTCAGGGATTTTGTTTTGGATGCACTGGGGTTCGTGTCCCTCTGGGACTTCTACGTTCACGGTCAATGTGAGTGTGGCAAATTATATGCCTTGTGAACAATAGGAAAAGGAGAAAGAACGTGGGACGAAGCAAGTCTTTGACTGGGAGTCTGGAGCACATAATGTACCTACAAAACCTGATTATTTAGTAAAATCTCACCAAAGCAAATACAAGCTTTTGTAAAGGAATCCTTTGGGCTATAATTGTGAAGAAGATAATGGGTTATGGAATATACTACACAAGGTCACGGAGACAAAGGGCTCTTTGTCTCTTTGTCTCCCCTGAGACGGAAAGCAGAGAAAGTCCAGGGTTTTCACCAGTGCTGTCCGCTCCATTTCTGTCCTTTTAGATGTGTTCAGAACAGCTTTGTACAGACTGTTATCGAACCATTCTGTTTCGATTTCTTGAAAAGATGGCTCTCTCTTAGGCCCTGTCAGGCTGCTGTTCTCAGCAGATCTACAGATCTGAAAACTCCCTTTAATGGAGGGTTGAGTAACGTTTGTTATTTAAACTCAGTCCATCAGTTCCTCAGAATGAGACGGACATCACTGGGCACACACCTGTGAAGGGGACCCAACCTGAGGAGCAGGAAATGGGCAGAATTTCCTCAGTATGCTTCTCTGAGTTTGTTCAGTGTACCCCTCATACAGTGCAGAAGCTGCAGATTCACACAGATGCTTACTGCTGACATAATCTTGCGTCTTTCCTTCAAGCGGGTTGTGAATGTGGAACCGTTCGGTAGCCGCTACGATAAAATCCCACGGACTATGGGAGTCAAGACAGCAGTATGTTAATACATATGAGGATTTAAGCCAAGCTTATGGATTTGGCTCTGATTTGGTCCCGTGGCATGCAAGGGGGCTCAGAGCAAAATGGGTGGCCAGTCGTCTCGGGGGGGCGGGATGGTGAACCCCCCGCACCCCACCCTCCCTCCTCACCCCCCATTGTTCCCCTGTGGTGGAGCAGATATAATCCTGAATTTAAATCCTGTCAAAACACTGCTCTGTCCCCAGGGAATATTTATGGAAAAAAAACTCCACTGCATTCAGAGTGTCAGAGAGCACTAGGGAATCATGGGAGAACCCACAGCGGGTTCTCTCCGGCTGATGATTGTGAAACCAATCTAAAATAACAAATACAGTAAATTGCATTATAAATTAATTTATGACATGTAAGGAAGTCCTTTAGCGTGACCTGGGGGAGGGAGAAAAAAGGGAAGACAAACCAAATAAATACATTCAGGTGGAATAGAGGGAGATAAAGTATGAATTATCTGAGTAAGAGCTAGGGATCAGTCTTCTTAATATCCCGACACCCTTAATGCACCCTTTAAAAACAACATTGCAACTGCCCTTGTCAGTCATGGAGGTTTTCAGTTTCAATATTGCATGATTTAGTTCATTCTGTAACATGGTAGATACCTACCTGAACAGGCTAAGTTACTGTAATTTAGTTAAAAAGTAGGATTTCTTTAAAGCACAATGAGAAATGAGCAACACAGATTTGGCTCAAACCCAAATTTACATCTTAAATTGTCATCAAAGGAGATTTTTTTTTCCTTTTGTGCCATATGTTACCCTCAATCTGACCAAAATTCAAAGGTCTCTGTGTCCATCTGAACAGATATTCTTTTTTGCTGTTATGTATGGAGGCTGGCCATTTCAGTTCAATTTCAGAGGTTGACTCAATTTGAGCTACAGTGTGTGTGTGAGTGTGGGAAAGGTGAAAAACATTTTATGTGTTACTTTTCATTTTATGACTATACCCGCACAGAATTGCTCAATAAAATGTCAGGAAAACAACAGAGGATTTTCTGGCAAAGCAGCGAGATGAAGGTTCAGTGGTTATTTGCTGAGGGGAGTTGGGGTGGGCGACCTGCCACCTCTGCTCATAATGCATGGAGCTGGAAATGTTTTTAATGTCCGCGATTCAGTTCTACACTGTGTGATAAAACACAGCTACTCTTTCCGTTTTGTTTGGCTGAAATATTGTTTAACTTCACAAAATTTGATGGCTTCATGATGCATATGAGTTCATATGTTGGATTGACTGCTGAACTGTACTGGCCATAACATGGGTTATGCTTAAACTAATTATGCCTTACAAGCCTATATGGGCTGCACATCATGTATGGAGAACATGTTACCAACTGTTCAGTCATACCTTAATATTATCACATGAAAACCCACCAGTAATCACCTGTGGGCTTCATATCAAAGTTTCTGTAAGATGGAATTTTAAATAAAAGCATTAATCAAAGAAAATGCTCTCAAAATGACTGACATTGTTAATAAACTACAAAAGAATGATTTTACAGTATCGACCAAACTGCACTCCCAGATATGTGTTACAGTTCAGTCTCTGGCACAGGTGACAGTGGCATTCTGCTTTCTTCACCCAAGTCTCTGTCTGTGCTCAATAATACTTGTTTTCATAGCTGCTGGAGTAGGTTTAAAGCTAATCTTGGGTCTGATTTTCAATTTAAAGCGAGAATGTTACTGTAAAATTACAAAACTACTTTATAGAATGCATTGTAATATTATCTTTCAAGTACATGTGAAACTGGGATTTTCTTACATAGTCATATAGTAAAATAATTACCTTGATTAAGATCCTAGCTCTCTTAAAATCTCTATACCTGGCTGTACAGCAGTGTGGATTTTAAGGTTACTCTACGTGTATAGAACAGGACAGTTACTGTGAGGAGGAGTTTAACTGCTGTGTTCCAGGTCAGTGTGTAAAAGCCAATCTGGTCTACATTATTATGGGATTTTTGTTTTTCTGCAGGTCTGGGCCCAATCCCTATATTTCAGGCCTGTGTCTGTCTGTGTTTTCTGAGGACTATGTCTAACTGTGTTTAAGGTGGACAGTGTCCGGGACCGAAGGGTTTAAATAGAACTGTGATATGAACAGTTACTCCTAAGGGAGGAGATGGAAACACATGCAAAATCTCATGTGAACAGATATAATCCTGGATTTAAATACTGTCTAAACCCCACTGTGTCCCAAGGGAATATATATGGGGAAAAAGAGCAAAGAGCACGTGGAATCATGGGAGAATCCATGACTGGGGTCTAACTGGCTAAATGTCATTAACTGAATTTTGACCTAAATTGAACTTTGTGACAAAGTCATTTTAGCATGACTTGCTGTGCAAATGTCTACAGGGGGTGGTGACATCTACATGAACTGAGTGACAAGCATATATAGTGTCTCTTTTGCAATGCTCGGTTGTTTATGAGTTGTGCTGTATGGTTGGGAAGGTTGTAGTGGCTTCCTGACAAAAATCATATTGCTCTGTACTTACACAAGACTTTACATGATGGCAATGTTTTAGCATGGAGCAAAAAAATAGTCAGAAAGGAGGCGGTGCTTGATGGCCCTTAGGCAGAGGGGGCACGTGAGAGAGCACCTCAATCCTCCAGGGTGCGGCCTATAAATAAACCTTTAGTCAGTGCAGATTTAACACATTCCTTCAAACTGTGTTGACAGTGTTGTCTTACAGTGCAACAGGCCAGGTGATGCATGACAGTGTGCCACAGCCTGCTTATTCATTCTCTCAAATCACCAAATGGCAGTCTCGGGGGCCGTTACGGGACAGGCGCGTTCTTCAAAACAAAACCAAACGGAATGTCAGGGTCTCCTCTGGTTTTTTTTTTTTTTAAGGCAGCCAGCAGTTGCCCCGACACGAAAGACGAACCCGAGTGAGACAGAGGCAGAGGGAGAACGGAGGAAGTGTCAAACGCCATCTGCTCAGCCTCCTCTCCCGTCTGTCTGCGGAGCCGACCGGACGTCTGCGAGGGCGGGCCCTTTTGATTCCTGCGCTGTTATTGCAAGCGCCGGAGTTTTTTACTGTTTACCTCACCTGCCTCCCAGCCATCTCTCAAGGACAGGGCAGAGTGGCAGCTGAGGAGCAGTGCATGCTGGGAAAGTGACTGTGTGTGTGTGTGTGTGTGTGTGTGTGTGTGTGTGTGTGTGTGTGTGTGTGTGTGTGTGTGTGTGTGCTGCCACAGGTCGCTACTTCTGATTGAGTGCAATCTGTTCCCTGTCCTTGGTGAACAGAACTTTTTTTCCCCTTTTTTTTCCCCTGAGGTGGATGGGATATATAACTTCATATAGAGACACAGGTTTTTTTACTGTTCACTGATGACTTGTGAGTTCCAAAAAGAGGAGGCAGAGATGTTACCCTTTAAACCGATCTTCACTCTCAATCTGTTCTCTCTTGTTTTGCTGAATTAGCAATCAAGTCATTTGCTGGTTAATCTGTGCCTCTAGGCAGTTAATTCCCTTTCACTTTATTGAATCTTGTTGTAACTTTCTTTACATCACAAAACTGGGCAACTTAAACATGTCCACCAACTTTCCTTTTTGAGCTCTGTGCCTACACAACCAGAGCATGCTATTGGCATAAAGATCTGCTAAATGTCTACACAGATTAAAATCTTATGAAAATGTGCCCATTTACATTTACATGTATTTATTTAGCAGACGTTTTTATCCAAAGCGACATACAAAAGTGCATACAGTAAGTATTAACGACAGTACAGGGGCAGGATGTGTACAGTTCCACACTGAGACAGTTCTCAGCTGAGAGCAAGGTCTGTTTGAGGACACAGTACTTTCTAATTTATACAGTTACAGTTATACAGTTATACCAACAGCGCAATAAGTACCAGAGTAAAGGCGGTAACAAGAAAACAAAACACAAAAAAGCACACAGCAATTTATAACAGCACTGATCCGCGGGGGCAGCGATTGTGTGGCAGGTCAGTCCAGGTAGAGTCTGAAGAGATGTGAGATCCACATTTCCTGAATTAAGCTTCTTGCACTGTGCCCTCAAAGCATGTGCAATATTAATGTCCACTTTTATGTTAAAATATGTCTCAATAGGGGTTACATTGCTTTTACTTAATTGAACTCATCATTTATATGCTGTAATATGACGTGAAGAAAATGAACTCTGCCGCACGAAAGACAATTAAGAGGAGAGGAATTACCTACAAATGGGTGGGCATCATTCGGCCTGGCTGGCACATTTGTTCGCCAGTGAAAATAAAATTAAACCAGGTCAATAGACAATTTACAGGAAATTGTCCCACCTCCTCTTAGACAAGCTCATGGGCAGCTACTGATGGTAACTGTATGGGCAGCAACGTGGAGTACTGGATCCATGGGTTTCAAGTTTGAATCCAAAGTAGGTCTGCTCCTGCCGGGACAGACTGTGGGGTCTGCAAGCTGCAACAAAGTAAAAAATGTAGGCTTTGTTGCAGGGGAAGGTGAAAAATAAAAGCAGTCTCAAAAGCAGTTGTGGATACAACCATGAATGGTAGAACTCTTAGGTGAAATTGTGTAGTGTCCCTGGGCTATGTCCAGCAAATAGCCAAATAGCATTTGTTTTTTTTCCAGAAAAAGGGTTGAAGGTTCATGTGACATGTGAGAGTTATGAACATTTCAAATTTGATTCTTACCGAGTAAACACTAAAAGCAGCCACCTGCATTTGAAAAGCCATCAAGGATTCTCTTCGTGAAGGGAGTCAGGACGGGTCTCCTCTCTGGTGAATGCGAGCGTGATTGCTGTGGCTCATTCACTTGTTCTGTCTCACACTTGCCGCAAGTTTTTGCATTTTACATGTATTCATCGGGCTGACAGTCTTATTTAGACTTATAAAAAGTGCTTTCAATAGAGTTTGGCAGGTGGCTGGAGAGAGAATCAGTGCCGTCCTTGAGCATCAGAGGCATTTTTGCCACATTTTTGCAGTGTGTCTGTGAGTTTGATCTTTTTGTCTCAAGCCAGACAGAGCAGAGATCTAAGATATGGTTTCTTGGTTGTCCATCTCCCCTCTCATTCACGTAACTGGGAATAGCTATGTTGTAAACACATACTGTGTTTACTGCTATGTGCAACAGAAACGGTCTCCTAAAGAAATAAAAATATTCTTTACAGGTCCAAACTCCAGCAGCCTTTCCTGTGACTATATCTCCCCTGAACTGTTGCTGCTGCAAATTAAAAATAACCGAAAAAAGTTTCCCCACCCTGCATCCCCGTCCAGTTACTTCCTTGGGAGCCAATTTGTCTCACTTCATAAGCATCTGCACTCGCCGCTCTCCATCCCCCTTGATGACACAGGAGAAACCGCCACCGTGTTCCTATTGCGCTTGATGTTGCGTAACACGGATGCTTCGGAGCCCATCCGCCGTGAAATGCCAGCACATTCGCGTTTAATTAACCGTAATTAATTTATACTAATCCGCAGCCCGAAATTCCCGAACGTAGTCGATACGGAACGCGAGATCTAACGGACGGAGAGCCAGTAACAGCACGGTAGCGCTGCGAGCTCGCTTTACGCAGCACGGGAGCCCGCCGCGGCAAAGAAAGAGAGCTAAAACACAAATTAAGCTAAACCTAATGACTGCAATACTAAACGGGGAGAGGGAGAGGGAGAGAGAGGAATAAAACAGGCGGTTAAGGTCTTTAAAGGCGAGCAGCGTGAGGTCCTAATTACAGGGATTAAGCGCTGTACACTGGCTGAGGCAGGCAGGAGCGAGGGCCTGCTTTTCCCTGCCACTAAGTGGAAAGAGGAGACTAAACGGACTCTTCTGCGGCTGTCAGAGGGTGACAGACTGTTTTACTTACGGGAATACGGGGCTCGGGCATGATGATGATGATGGTTTTTTTGTTTTTTTTTTTTTTTTTTTGAAAAAAAAAATGTTTTCAAGCGAAAAGTTTGGAAGTGACATTTTTTAATAAACATCACAGCCATTAAAATGAATGAATGAACCCATAGAGGAGAATAAATGCTTTCATTTAGATCTCATGAGCTTTCATTACATTTGAACTTGGAATACATGCAATTAGTAAATTTAATACATTCAGAGCTTGTGGTTTTTGAAAAATGTCCACCTTCTCTCTGCTAGCCAATCACATGCTGTTATCTGATGCTGACGTCTGAACTTGGAGGGGAGGCTAGAACAAAGCAGCAGACTAAGTGACAGTCTAGAGCACCTTCTTTCTCGTCTGATTGTAAAATGAAAGGTCTGAATACTTAAACTGTGCATCAGGAAGCATGCGTAAAAATCCATGAGCTCCTATTGGCTAAATAAACTGCTCCTCCCTGTGCTATTCTCTGCTAGGCTTTCTGCACTGCATGTGTCTGTGGCTAGCACTGGGTTGTGCTGTGCTGTGCTGTGCTGCTTTCTGCGTACAGTACTGTCCTGAGCTGTGAAAGTGCTCTGGCCTTGTCAGCACGCTGTGCCTTGCAATACCAGATGTTGTCTCAGTTTGTTACGTTGGTTACGTTATTATGTTTTTATTCATTTGCTTAGCACTTAGCACACTCTTATCCAGGGAATTGTACACGTATTAAATCTTTACTTGTTGTCAGCGTTTACAGCTGGATATTCACTGATGAAGCTCAGGTTAAGCGCCTTGCACAAAGGGTACAGCAGCAGTGCCTAACCTGAGATTCAAACCTGTGACCTTTGCCGGTTCTTTGCTGCAGTAATGTGTCATGCTGTTCAGTGCTGCGTTTTGCAGTAATGTGCCATGCTGATGTTTGCCTGCCCTCTTCCCACTGTGCTCTCGTTGACCTGCAGACCTGCCCCGGGAGACTCTGACCTCGTCGGTGGCGGTGGCCGGAGCCGTGATCGGGGCCGTGCTCGCCCTCTTCCTCATCGCCGTCTTCACCATCGTCCTCCTCCTGCCCCGCGGCCGCAGCAGGCCTCCCGCCTACACGGACAAAGTGTGAGTATCGCCGGGTTCGGCTGCATACACAGACAAAGTGTGAGTATCGCCGGGTTCGGCTGCATACACGGACAAAGTGTGAGTATCGCCGGGTTCGGCGTCACCGCGGCAGGGTGCTGAGGAGTCATGCTCCACCTGCTCTGTGCCGTCAGTGTCAGCTGCAGTCACAGTGTCACTCTGTCTCCGTCTGCTCACTGAGTGGGTATAGATCTGATGTACTGCTGGGGGGCTGATCTGTCCAAGACCGCAGCTGTTGCTTATGGACAGAAGCAACAGAGGAGTTGCATTACATTTTAGTCATTTAGCAGACGCTCTTATCCAGACTGACTTCCAGCACAAAAGAACAGAAGTGTGTCCATTCGAGCTGAATGAACAACAGGATCAGACCAGGCTAACAACACTCCAGAACCATTGAGTGTGAGCATAACACTATTTAAGCCCTACCGCAAGTTAACTTGTGCAACCTGACTAAGGCAAGGGAAGCCATGTATACTACCATACATCACAGTCACTAGAACACAGAATCCAAAACTCATCACAATACCACATGTAAAATTGCAGAACTCCTTTTCCTCTCACAGCCATTCTCACAAATGCATCATATTTAACAAGAATCATGTAGGCCACAGACAGTCAATGGAAAGATCCTTCCCAGGGACTTGGTTGCCACCACCAATGTTGTTGAACATGGATAGTGAACTTGAATAGTGTTATGCACACGCTCACTGGTCTGGGAGTATTGTTAGCCTGGTGTGACACTGCTGCTCATTCAACTTGAATGGGTGTACTTTTTGCGGGAAGTTGCTCTGGCTAAGAGCACCTGCTAAATGAATCTACTGTAATGATTGTAATGTTATGTATGGCCCTTTTTTCAGCTGTTTAGAATTGCTTCCCAAAAGTAGTCCAAGCAGCGGAATTTGGTAGAAAATGCACCAAATGTGTTGTCTGTCACATTCCTGGTGTGGATGCTTGCCAGGTTATAACAGCCCTTTGAAGGTGAATATAGGTTCTGCATGGGCCAGGATTCAGCGAGGCCAGAGGCAGCCACTGTCACCTTATGCCAAACGATTCACGTTATAAATGACAGTAACGTGCCAGCAATGCACTTGCTAAAGGCAACAGTAATGTTCAAGCCAGGGAGTGATTATTATTTGTCATACATACAGCAGGTGTAAAATTATTCAGCAAGGAAATTGTTTACAGTACTGTCCTCTCTGGCATGCTTCTCTATGCTCTTTGTTAGCCAGCTTCCCAAAGATGTGTGTCTTCTTGAGCATGTGTCAGGGGCTTCACCGCCATGATGGTAAGGTCCCCTTGGGCGTCACAAACAACCTGCATGCTGTGCCTGCATGTTCACATGGTGTCACTGCTTCCTGTTCCTCTGGGCATGCTCACTGGCTCCATGGCTACAGTCAACCACACTAGTGGAGTCTGCGGCACTGCACTCTCTCTCTGGTGCTGGGGAGGTCTGTGTGTATGTGTGTGTGTGTGTGTGTGTGTGTGTGTGTGTTTGTGTGTGTGTGTGAATGGTCTCCCCTCAGCATGGCATTCAGAACCACAGGCAATGATCTGCATCACTGGTGGCAGTGTAACATAGTGGTTAATGAGCAGGAGCTCTTAAACGAAAGGTTGCCAGTTCGATTCCCCTGCTGTGGCACTACTGCTGTACCCTTGGGCAAGGTACTCAACCCACAATTGCCTCAGTAAATATCCAGCTGTATAAATGGATAACATTGAAGAAGAAGAAAAAAAACGTAACTGATGTAAGTCGCTCTGGATAAGAGCATCTGCTAAATGCCAATAACGTAATGTAAAATGTAGTGTAATTAGCAATGCATTGCACAATGCATTAAGCAGACAGTGAGTCTGCTGCAGCAGTGGTGAGAGTGTTCCGGAATGCTCCGGAGCTTAGTGGAGGCGACCTTTTCCCTGCGATCGCAGCTGCTGCAGGTATGGCGGCTCTCCAGCCAGTGTCAGGCTCCAGGTCGTCTCTGGTTGCTCTCGGTCAGCCAAGAACTGCCCTGACCCGAGGGTGTGCAAGCTGTCCTGCTGCACTCTTTCTGTCATCGGAAAAGGGTTATCCTCGTGGGGAAAGAAAGCAATCCTTTGCATTATTTTTTGTGGTTTTTAATTGTGATGCCTCCTCCTTGCTGCAGTCATAGTTGCTGTTTGATCATGATTTTTCTCACGCCTCACTGCTAAGTTGCTACCTTGTCTTTGGCCCTCTGAAGATAGTCTAGCAGAAAGCTACATTGCAAAAAAGAGTTTCCTAGTTTGATAAATGTGATAAGGTATATCATCATTCATTCATTCATTCTGGTCCTAAAATTTTGCAGCAATGCACACTTCTCGCATGGTCAGTGGCTGCAAAGGCCACAGTAACAATTATAAATGTCCTCTGACTGTTTTGAGCACAGTGGCGATTTTTGTGGCTGTTAACCTGCTAACCTCAAAAAAATCTACTCCATAATGTCACAGAATGTGTGTCATTGAGTCATTGCTGTCTAGGGAGGTCACAGGTTCCTGAGGGACACAGACAGAGATTTGTGTCTGTAACAGCGTGCAGTGCCATCACTTACCCAGCCAGAATGATGGGGCTGAGAATGGAATCAGGCTTGCTCCTAGCTAGCGCACAACGGGGATGTTTGTTTGAGTTATAGGGAGACGCGCGGAGCAAATTGCTTGAAAAAAAGAAAAAGAATAATTTCTCTCTGTCATACCACTGCCAGCTAACCATTAGTGCCTCTGATTAGCAAACCAGATGGAGCTTTCTTATTAAAATAAAAAAAAATCATAAAATATGGGCCCATAAATTCAATGGGAAGTTAATAAGCTGTGGCGAGTGACCGCAGCCATCAATGGGAGCACAGCAGTGGCGTATCAGGGTAATTGAGGGCCCTTGTGGCTTTGCCAGTGTGTGTGAGTGCTGATGCACAGTCTGTTGGGTCTCTGAGTGGCTCTGAGGGTCCATGGAGGGCATGCCGTAATCACCATTGGCTATATGCTGCTCTCGGGCAGTCCTGCTGGCTCCGGGTTTGAGGTGTCCTGCCTGCCGGGAGACAGCTACATCTCTGATCCATCCTGTCAATGTGTATGTGTTACCTCGTTAGATATCTTAGTTAGAGTTTTAGTGTGTGTGGGTGTGTGTGTGGGCGGGTGTGGGTGTGCATGTGTGCATGCGTGTGGGTTGGTGTGCAGGCATGCATAAGTGTGTGTGTGTGGGCGCACATTTGTGTGTGTGGGTGTGACTTTTCACTAGATTTCAGTATCTCCGTCTGATTGCTGAGAGATTCTGCTGGAGGGATACTCACATTCCCAGTCAACTCAGAGAGAGAGGTTGCATTATCGAGCAGAACGTAAATCAAAGTAATAAACCCTTTAAAAAAAAAACTTTTCTCACCCTGAAACCGGGGAGCGTTTACATTGTGTGAACTCGTGCAATACTGAGCGGGATCTGTCAGAAAGCAGCTGGACGTAATTGAGTTAATTTATCAGCTCCAGAGGGGTTTTCCTTCAGTATGTCTGTATTATAGTGTTTCTAATAACGGAGGAGTATCACATTGTTCTGGCAGATGGAGCTGCCGTTGTTAGCGCTGGTGATGAAATGCTTTCATTCCGGCCCCTTACAACTATGTCATCCTTCATTATCGGGCCTCTCAACATCCATTTGTGTCCGTGTCGCTGCCTGTTTTGTTTCAGAGCCGCAAATCGCGATCAATCAAGCAATTTTGAGAGGAAAAAACTACCTTTCAGCGTGATGAAAATTGCTCGCTCTGTCTGCTTTTTAAAAAACCGAGAGATGAAAGATTGATGGGTCGGTTTGCATCAGATTAAGGGGCTACTGTTCGGTTCTGTCTCTCCTGTCACCGTATTGGCTGAACATCAAGCCTGCGGAGGAGAGGGAGCGCAGCCGAATGCTCAAGACATCCAGACAGGTGTTTAAAGCCGAAAAGCTGCTGTTATTAAAAGTGACTATGGAAAATCAGGATTCCGGTCGTCCCTCGAGGGGTCGGACACGGAGTTATCCGAGCGCATTCAGCCAGCGCCGGCTCCGATTGGCTCCTCTGTCAGCTCCGGAGCGAACGCAGCGCGGCTGGTTTGCGCACACACCTCGCCTCGCCTCGCCTCGCCCGCGATGTTGTCTGGACTCCGAGGTTTGTTATTAAATTCACCCCCGGCTGCGCGACCCGGGGATTTGCGAATTCGTCATTCTGGGGGGGAAAAGAGCGAGAGAGAGAAAGCAGGGCCCCGGTAGCCGTGACGATGCGTTTTCATCTCCGTCTGCTTGCACAGTCCCAGAATGCAATAAAAACCGTCTGGCACTCCGTCTGGCTCCGGCTTGTCCATTTTTATTGACAGAAAGTTTCTGGGTCCTGAGATTATTAGGAGGGGGAAGGTTGCTTAAAATAGGATCGCAGTGTTTTTCTTTTTCCCTTTTTTGTAGAATTGCCGGATGCCATTAAGCAGTCTCTGGACATGATTGGAGTCACTAATTATAAGGCTAAGGGGGAAAAAAGTCATATTCAAGTTTAAACGAGAACCTGCATCTTGCCCAAACCAAGACTGCAGTACTCCAGCGAGGAGGGGCAGAGGTCATTATAGCCAGTTTTCTTTTTGTTTATGTGAGCAATTATAGACCCTGGTGAGCACAGGGCTGTGTTGCTGACTGTACAGTTTTGTTTTGGTTTTTTTTTATCTCTTAAAAGTTCATAGATTTTTTTGTGGTGGTGCTACACCAAGATTTAAGCATCGTGGAGTTAATATTGGTCAGACAGTTAGTAGTGGAGATGGGGTGGGGGTCCACCACTGATGAGGCTTGCAGTCTTGTAGTGAGACAAAGGGAAGGGAGGGCTTGGTCTCCTCTACATATTCAGTCACCCACACGCTGTTTCCACACATAGTGAGGCAGCACAGACCCGGCCACATGCATGCTCCACTACGTCATAATCTCTGGGTGAAACTGTCCAGACTCTTTCACCATAAACGTTATGGTATTCATTTTCCGAGTCAGCATGACGTCAGGTCGCAGGGAATGACCTGTTTATAAAGCCGGTTTTCTCTGCTCTGGCCGTCCAGGTGAAGTGCCATGGCCCCCAGGGTGCTGTCAGTCCCAGCTGAGTTTCAGACATTAGCATTAGCATTACTGGCATTTAGCAAATGCTCTTATCCAGAGCGACTTGCATCGGTTACCACTATGCCTTAACCACTATGCTACACTGCCGTCACTCCATACTGCCAGTTTCTTTCGATGGTTTCAGGTTCGGTTAACCAGACTTACTTTTTGGGTGACACTTAGTTGTGTGTCATTGAGATTTGGGTCAGATGGGTCATTTTCATGCCAAATAAAAACCCAAACTCAAGTGAACTTTGTTCATGGTTTCATCGTTCTCTTTTTTGCAAGTAAATGCCAGTGTGGTATTTCACATTGTTTGCCTCAGGCCTTTGCAGCTCTCTTTGTCGAAGCACTGAGGATATTTTCACCTTTTGTATTTGTGTCTCTGCCACCTGTGTGTTGTTTACCATGCATTCATATTTGCAGTATAGTGGAGTATACAAAAGATGTTGTCAGGCAGTCATGATGCCCATGATGAAGACTGTCTTGTCTTGCCAAATCAGTGAGGCTAAACAGTGCAAGACCTGGTTAGCACTTGAAGTAGAGACTGCTGTGTAAGACCTAAATAGTACCTAGTCAGGTTTTCGTAAAAAATCACAAAGTACTAAATTACTCTGGATGTTACCTTGATACCCTACACAAATTCCACTATGGTTGGATAATTACAATTCTTGCTGCTCCACTGTAAATGATTTTTCGCTAAATAGCTGCAATGCATAACCCAGTTAGTGTCATTCAGATTGACTGTGAGTGAGAAGAGTTGTCCTTATCTCTGAAAATAGCTCTGAGCTCATTTGAAAAGAAAGGCACAATATAAATGCAACAATACAAAATGCAAGCAGTAGGAACTTTCCTAAAGAGGGGCAATTTACCCTTCATTTTGCTGGAGAGGACAGGTGTATGTGTTTATATATGTCCTAGCAGCTTCAGTGGGGATGACTGTCTGAAACTGACAAGAAACAGCTGTCATTCAGACAGAGCGATCAGAGAAAAGAGCAAATGTACTGGCATGTCCCCTACAGCATCTATCTATCTATCTATCTATCTATCTATCTATCTATCTATCTATCTATCTATCTATCTATCTATCTATCTATCTATCTGTCTGTCTGTCTGTCTGTCTGTCTGTCTGTCTGTCTGTCTGTCTGTCTGTCTGTCCATCCTTCCTGCTGCCCCCCCATCCCAGGTAGGGTACTGCTGTTGTACCCTAGCTGCTGCAGTAAATATGAAGTTGTATGAATGGATGATATGTGAGCCACTGTATGTAGGTCATTCTGGATAAGAGAGTCTGCTAAGCCGATGCATAATGTAAAATAATAAATGATATATGTATGTAAACAAAAAGAAAAGCGCACGACTCTCAAGTAGATCAATCTTTTAATCCACTGAAGGTTTTGTTTTGTTTTTGTACTAGCTCCAAAATCTGGACGCAGGAAGGAGAAACGGGACTGATTACATAACCAGATCAAAAGTGTCTCGTCAATACATCTATTCGCCTAATCTGTTCACACAAACCCGTGGAAATCAATCACACGGGACAGCTCTGGATCACTGATGATTTTTTAATGTTTTCTGGTGTTGATCGGCGGGGGTCCCTCGCTGTAGCTCTGTGTGTTTTCTGTTGTTTGAAACGGATAGAGATGTGCAACGTGCAAAGTTTTACCGCACGCAGAAAGGCATGTTGGGGCGAGGGCGGCTGGGAAGCTTTGATTTTTGCACGTCTGATATAGGGAGTATTGGCATTTCTATCGCCAGCCGCTGCGCAGCACAGACAGTCGCTCAGTTTCACTTATTGACCCCCGGTTCTCTCTCTCCCCCGAGCCGGTCGCAAGCAGAACGCAAAGAACTGTAACTGCGCAAGACCTCTAAAATCTGGCAGGAGCATCCAGAGAAAGGCTACCTTTAATTAAGGTTGACTACAGAGTGTTTTTTTTTAATGCCAAACAATAGTGACCTTTGGGGGGAGCTATAAAGGTCTTGAGACAGAGATAGCGAGAGAGAGTGTGTGTGCGTGTGTGCGTGCGTGTGTGTGCGTGTGTGTGTGTGTTGTCCTGTGCTATGATAGAGAGATGAGTTCAGAGTGTGATGGGGGTGGGGGATGGGGAGTGGGGGGGGGTGTCTGTTGTCCTGCGCGCTGCCACCTGGCTTTGATGTCGTGCCAAACTTCATGGTCTTCGGCCTTTACTTTGACATTCAGGTAAAGCCATCGATGGGATCCGGGCCAGGACTGTCTCTTTGTGCTCTGTTGCTTTCTCATCGCTTGAATTTAAATGTCAAATTTGACCTGTTTCACATCCAAAAAAAGTTGGTTTTGTCCGATCTGTACCCTACCTATATTATGGCCTTTAAAAACAGTGAGATAAATGATAGCATTTAATTGGGCAGTGACTGTGCAGCATATCACCAGAATCACAGTATAAATCTTCACGTCTAAATTAAATTCCATGTCACTAAGCAAACATAAGGGGTTTAATTTTTTAATGACGTGAATACAGTTCTCCAACGCATGTAATTAAATTGCATATAGTACTTACACACACATTTACACGAAATATAAAGTGTAATTACATGCACACAACTCATATTATGTGCACAGAAAGAAAGAGACAGAGAGGCAGGACTTTATTACGTTGTTTGTGTGTGCTGGACATGACTAATTGCTTGTAATTAACTTAGGCCCATTAAGGAAATCGATCTGCCATGGCTCGTGTCTGAAAGGCTGGGGTGGAGGTTGAGACTGGAGAGAGGAACGCTGCACATTGCTGAGGGATTGTCTTGCATGCGCTGATGATTGTTAAGTCTGGCCCTTATGTCACCTGAACGTGTCAGGACTCACGAGAGTGACCACAGCGTCGCCTGAACAAAGGCACAGGCTGAATAGCAACTCCAGCAACCAGGAGCAAGAGCAGTTCAGAGGTCAAAGGTCACGTGCGTGGCCTGACAGATTACTGGATGGTTTGGTGGGGAAAGCTTTCAGTGGTCAAGCCTGCAGGTTCTGAGCTCTGAGAGCAAAGAAGCACAGCGCCCTGTCATTTCAGTTCTTTGCTGTCCTAAACGACGATCTGTGGCCTAAACGGATTTACGTCTAGTTTCCAGATCTGAAGCACACGCTCGTTTCTCATTGAGACCATATGTGATGGCCTCCCAAGAAGACTCCTTTAATTAATGATGAAAGGGGCCAATTTCAGCGACGATCAGAGGGATTAGAGGTTCTCTCTGAATGCGTGGCACCGAGCTGCGCCGCGGATCGCTGGTCCGGACTTTAGACTGGCCCTGTCACTCCTGTGACGCAAACAGGAGTCATGAGGGGTGCGTCCGGAAAACGTCAGCAAGTTTCCGTTCGGTCCCCCCTGCCGCAGTTTACCTGCAGAGAGAGCAGCACGCACTGGGGCCCGACATGCGTCAGCATGCTGTAACTTCACAGTTTGTGAGCAAAACCCTGACGCCATCAGGGATTTCTGGCCTTCTCTGCTCCTATTCCTGGCTCAGACCTTTGACTCCTTTGAGTCAGGGTCCTGGAGTGGATGCCATTACCCTGAACAGAGATTTAAAATATTCATGCCCACTTTAAGCAGGAGCTTGGGCGGGGGTGTTTTTTTTTTTTTGGGTCCAATTTTAGTTTCATCAGCATCTGATCAATAATGCAAATTATCCGCGAGAATAAGAAAGGTAGCGGTGATGAGGATGACACAGCATTCTGGAAAACAGGACTGCTCTCATCTTCTCCCGGATGATAGCGGGAAAGGACAGAAGATAAAACATGCAGGAGAAAGAGAATGAGTGAGAGAGAGGGGTGGGGTCTTTACTGTCACTTGCATGCTATTTTAGTCCCATGCAGCTATGTGGTGTGGGTAGGGGGTGGCATTGGAAATGTTTTCAAAATTTGTTTGATGGAGTAGATTCAGTTACCTCAGGCTTAAAAATCCATTAACTCTTAACATTAGCTTTTCTTATACAACACACATTTCTTAACTGGGATATTTTTTCACACTGCTGCTTTTCCAAAAAGCTGCTTCCCTTGATTCTCACGCAAAGGATGTCACCTGCTGTTCTCTGCAAGGTAGAAACTTTGAGCAACACAGCACACCCCCCCCCTCTCTGACAGATGTTCATACCATGCCCTGTAGATGGCAGCAGCGAGCTGACTTAGGTTGATTGAAAGAAGTTTAAGCACATTGTAATGAATTTAATCATCACTGAAATGGGAAAACATTCTTCAGGCAGTCAGACATTTTTTTTTCTCAGAGACAGAAATGATGTCGGCTCGCATGAACGGCTGCTAGCCTTGAATCTTGAATTTGACATTGAGGAAGCCAGTGCATAAACAGGAGCGCACACTCATGCGGTAATGATTGATTTAGAGATGACAGGCAAGATGTTCCATTCCTCTAGGCAGATGTTGTTACTGAATCAAGGGCCCCAGAGCAGGAGAGATGAGATGTATTTTACAACAGAGAAGGGGAGGAAGAATTCATACATGATATAACCCTTTAAAATTGTATCCGTTTCCCAACCCACCCTGACTTGATTTTAACTTGGCACCAGCCTCCAAAGTCATGTTATTAATGTGACAAGCATGAGACTGTTGTGTTTGCTGTATGCATTGTAAGGACTGATTAACTGTGTCACTTTCTCCTTGATATTTGTACGCTGTTGTGCCTGATATAATTGTATTTGCATACCGGTAGAACCATCCTTAATTAGCACCAGTGTGCGATGTGTTTGACTGAAGGTGACAAGGAGAAAGAGACTGGCTATCGTGTTGCCTTCTCAGATCCTGGCCCAGAGATCTAAGGCAGTTGGGCACTGAACATGTTTAAAAGAGGAGATGGAAATAGAGGGGTGTGGATTCAGAATGGCAGGTTCAGTTGTGTGAAGGACATTGAGTCATTCATTTGATTACATGGGCAGCACCACAGTCAATTTCAGTCTGTAATCCATGCAGCTGGCTTATCTACTTCACTTCTCTCTGCTCTGCAGTACAGTGACTGCAGAACACATGCAGCCCTGACACCATTCATACAGATGCCATTGTTGTTGTTTGCTTGGTTTTTAACCGAAATCAGCTCATCGTCTCATAACCCGGCGCTGACCCCGCTTGACCTTTGCATGCTGGGAGTGCCCCCAGGGGGGGTTGGGCCCTCTGTGGCATCCTGCTTTTGAGACATTAAACATGGTTTGTCAGTTCAGCCTTTCATCACCTTTCATCACTCCCTGCAGTGTTTTTTAACCGTGTAAGAGCTCTACGCAAACCACAAACAGAGATAAACACCAGCGCGCGTGCTGCTGAGTTCACACTGACGATTCAAACCATCAAAAAGGAGTCAAATGATCGTTAAAGGTGTCACTTACAGGCTTGTTTACATTTCCACCCAGCTGTGCAGTTCAGTGCAAGTTTATCACCAGATGCTCATGCACACACATATACACATTTACACAGGCAAACAAGGCATGCAAACTCACGATCACACACAAATGCACTAACCGGAACTAACCAACAAATGCTTAAAACCTGTACAAACTGTCTTTATGGTGTATGGCTGTAAGCATTGGGAAATAGAACTGGATTCATTCTAGTAAAGGGGGGGGTTACTTGTGGAATGGCATTTGTCCCAACAATGATACAAGACAATCTCTCTCTGCAACTGGAAATACTTTTAGAGCCATTGATTTTATGTGCTTTAATGAACTGACACTCCAAAGTACTGGTATTACAGATATCACCTATGATCTTTTGAAGTGGCCTGATAAGAGATGCTCCTTCCTCCCTTTGAGTCTCTGGCTTCTTTCAGACTCTGTGTTGCTGATCACATCAAGTCTCGTATGAAAGCAGAGAGGCTATGATCATGACATCACCTCCAGGATAGGGTTCAGTGAGTCATGTCCTGTGTGCCCAGGGTCCTGTCGCGCTGGCACAGTTGGCACGTGACTGCCCTATTCTGGTGGGCTGAATCTTGGATCTCGTTGACCTCAGCCACTCAGATACAACCAGCCTTGATGGCATAACCATCTGTCCCTGACTGCAGTGCGTTTGTCTGCAGTCTCTCCTGGCAGTGTGTGAGAGGTTACAGCGCGTCCCATCTGCAGTCTCTTTCTGTCTCTGTGCTGTCCGACGCAGGATTGATCTCCCTCCAACCCACAAGCCGCCTCCGGCGTACACCGAGAGACCGATGGCCCTCCCTTTGGCTGTGAGCCCCACGCAGGTGTATCCCTCCTCACAGGTGAGCCCTCTCCTTCTGCCGAGTCAGCTGATTTGAGCGTAGAGTGACGAGCACACTGTATGAGGTGAATGACATGGAAGGGAAAGATGTGACAGATGAGGGTTAGATGCTGGTGGGTTGTGTATAGGCAGCAGTGTTGCATTGTGGGAAGGAACAGGGCTTTTACCCACAGGCTGCCAGCTTGATCCAAAGGTAGCGGCACTGCTGTCATGCCTTTTAGCAATGCACCTGACCTGAATGGCCTGTAAATATACAGCAATATAATGTTGCTGGAACTAATGGAGCTTTTCTGTGAATGCTGGGTTGTGACCACTCAGTTATTCACACACACACACACACACACACACACACACACACACATATGAACACACACAGATACAACATACACATATAAACACACACACACATACACATACACACACAAACATACACACACATGCAAGCACTCATGCACTTGCACACACACACACACACGCGTACACACACACACACACACACACACACACACACACACACACACATGCACACAGTCTCTGCATTCCATCCATCTGTTCACCCATCCATACTCCCCATCTTCTCTGTCTGTCAAACCAGGCTGAACTGTGCGGTATTACACTGACAGCAAGAGGAGACACACTCAGACCAGTTGATTAACTCTGTTTGAAATGGTACACAACACTCTAATGCTGCGTGGCGATCCGCTTTCCATACTTCATGTAGAGACGGCAGAAATGGTTAACGCAGTACCAGACCATTTACCACAAACTCTCAACCCCTAATACAGCTACTCACTTACTGTAATGGCAAATTATCCGCATGATGTCTGCCAGTAGCTCCCTCTAATGAACAGCCATCAAGCTCTCAGATAGCAGGAAGGATGAGTTTGCCATCAGATAGGGGGGGAAAAAAAAAGCTTGTGTGAGGAAAGTGGGAGACACATTGCAATGCATTATTCAGGAACGTGGCAGTGCGCTAGAGTACACATTATATTAAGAAAGTTGCCAAGGAGGAAATGGCTAAAAAGCACGTGTGCTGCTGCCAAGAAAGCCCGGGACAGAGCTGAGTAAACTCATTAAACTGTTACAGCGCGATAATCGCGGACGCACCGGAGGAGTGGCCAGAGCAGATGGCGCGTCCGAGACGTCAGTGAGTTTGCGACCCCCTCCCGCGCGGGGCGGGGGGGGGTCTGTGTCCCGGTTTCTTCCCCGCTCTCACTCAGGGCGTCGGTCTTGGCGTTGCAGGCCGGGAGAGGTGACAGGAAGCCGAGGAAGGTGGAGCCTGCGTCTGCCAGGCCGCAGCAGCGCGGGGACCACCGCCGCCCCACCCACGAGCCCCTGACCTATCAGGAGTGGATCTGCCACCTCAGCGGGGCCGACCGCGTCTACATCAACCACCGCGAGCACTACGTGTGAAAACCGCCCCCCCCAACCCCCGAACTGACCGGGTCCATCTGGACCGCGCCGGGACTACGCCACGGTCAAAGACTAGCCATCCATCATGGGTCTGACAGGGTCAACAAGTTAGCAGTAGGTGAAATGTTATGAAAATTCTTGTATCAGCTTATAAGCTTAGGAGCGATGTAAGTCAAACACTCTTTTCATTTGTTTACATTCTTACTGTTAGGTATCCATACACCTTGCACTAACCACATTCCACTGTTGCTAAGCATATGTAAATTCTCATATTTTGTCTCAGACTTTATTTAAAGCTGACAGGGTCCACACATCGCCCAAGCCAGATCTGACTGGTCTATTGTACAGTATATCAGCTAGCTGAAAAATCTGACAGTTTACATCAGAAAGACCAATATCTGGCAGGTCTGCTGTATCATACATCAGCTAGCGTAAATTTGACAGTTTATATCAGCAAGCCCAGAGAGACACAACTCTGCAATATATCTTACAGTGTCTCGCATCGAAAGTTCCAAATCGGGTGGATTTTAGAGAAAACTATAAAAGTGAAAACATCTAAATCAGTGGTTGTGTATAAAGCTGTGAACGCCAGGCATGGTGTGGGACTCAGCCAATAATATGGGCTCTCCTTGCCTGAACAATGGTACAAAGTGCCTAGACTGCATCCATAGGAGGAAAACAGTAAGTGTTCTGATTTAAAGAGCTCCTCACCCTTTATGTGTTTTACATATGCCATTGGAAATTCCATATTTGTCAAGAAGGTAATGTTGTTGGTACAATGTTGGTACATAAGATTTCATTTTGAACGAAATGACTCCTCCATCAGATACTGAAACTTTACTGTACCTCTGAAAGTCCAGGGACATCACAAGGGCTAACCTGAGTAATATGTTTACTGTCGGATAGCACAGGAAGCATTGCAAACACTGTATGTCATGTGAATTCTTGCTTTGACAATGGAATCTTGAGGGTGATAAAGACAGACTGAGGTTCATTGTTATATAGTATAGTTTGTCACACAGTAGACCCATTTCATGTGTAATAGGTAACATGATATTTTTATGTGATGTGAACTGCCAATGCTCCAGAAGTATTGTACATATTTTTTATTTTCCCAATATAGAATATTTTTGTAAGTTTTCATGTAAATATATTTTTTATTTGTATGTGTAGTTTCTGAAATGTTTTATACAGTATTTCTACTTTCTACTACAGTAGGTTAGAGTGGGTTTAGGCAAGAATCCCTTAACCAAAGCCATGTTTTTATTCAATAACATTGACAATAAAAATTGGCAAATTTAGTGTGAATTTGCAACCAGTAGAAAGGATTTATGTGTCATTTGATTTTGAGCGTCAATGAGTTTTTGGGAGCTTACTGAGTGTACAGATACCATGCAGAAGAAGAGGCAACAGAAGGACTTGATAGACCTCTCAGGTGAGGGAACCTTATGCAGGTAAGTCCCTCGGGAGGTGTCTGGAGTGAACCACACAGGTAAAGCAGAACCACTGTTCAAAATCCAGGGGCTCACAAGAGCCTGAGGCCTACCTTTCGGTGGTGACCTGAATAGGACTGCATTTGGCTGGGAGGACGCTTCTCATCAGTTCCTCTCCTAGAGGAATACCTGTTGTAAGCATGTACAGCAGATATTTTTTGACAGCTGAAAAAGGCGTAGGATTTTTCCTTCCCAGGAGCCCACAGTGGGGTTGTGACTGATGTAGTTTAATGTCAGCGTACATTAAAAGAGCAGTGAGATGAAAGGGGTGAAGTCCAGCATTGTGTCACAGCCTAGAAGAGTTTTGCAAGACCAGCCTTTAAACTGAAAGAGGCTGCTGTTTTGGGGGGTTGTCACTTGTGAATAAGGGCTCAGGAATGCATTCACAGAAAAATACTCATTTTATGAAGCAATCGGTTTCCATAAAAAATAATAAACACTCCCTTTGGCAGGGAACGTCTGTGTGGCTAGAGCCTGCCACAGCTCCATGGGCTTGGCCAGTCCAGAATGTCCCGGGCCTGGTGAGGGTGATGGCTGTGGAGCGTCTTGAAACCCAACCCCAAAACACAGTGTCCCAGGGAGTGCCCTTGATCCCACAACTGACAAGACCCAACTCTTTTTGCTGGTGTGGCTGTTTTATATGGCTTATAATTTGCCTGAACTTATAAGCAGTGTATTGTCAGGAGCGCGTCATTGATGAATGCGTTTTCAGCCCAAGTGACATCGGTGATTCATCGTCAGTGAATTCGCCCAAGCTTGGTCAATGTTGACTGACAGTCATCACCTGCCACGTACCCATTTAAACTACTTAAGAGGACACACCTTGCACCCACATTCATTACGTGCCTATGACATCAGCAGGGTGTTCTCTCTGCACTGACATCACAGGTCTCCCATGATCTCACAGGGCTGTGGAGCCGAACAGGCCTGGTGTCTTTATAATCGCCGTGACGCACACAGTCAAGGGCAGCAAAGCCAGACTGGCAAGGACACACCAGCACTCACCCCATTACAATCTGCTGATGGGTGCACATGAAGCCGGAGCGGCCGGTCGTTCAGCCCGCGGTTGGCTCGGTTCCCTGCTGAGCTGTTGGTTTTGGGCCGGGCTCAGAACCCCGTACGGTTCGCTCTCCTCATCTTAAAACCCCAGGCTGGCACCCCCGTAACCGTATCCCGCCGTGCGGCTTTTACGAGCCGAGCGGATTTTATATGGCGTCAGAGCTAAGTGGCGTTTTCCCCCGGCTCTGTGCTCCCCTCCTCAGTCTGTGTCATTTTCTCTGAGGCTTACATTCAGAGCAGTGCCTCCGACAGCCTCACACTGGATTCTAATTTGCGAGTAATGAGGTGAGGTACCGACCCCAAGGGGCTTGCTGCTCAACCGGCAGCAAAAGTGTCGATTTTACCGTTTTTTTTTTTTTGTGCCTGAGAGCAGGCGTCTTGTTTAAGACTGAATGCCCCTCTCTGAGCGAGTCGCACCCCTTGGCAGGGCCATTTCCAAATCTGAAATAATGCACAAATAACAAGCAAATATTTTCCCCACAACGTCTTCGCGGACGCCTGCGGGAGTACGCGAGAGACGTCCGGCCTCCAGAAGAAATCCCAGGATCGGTCCCAACGACCATAAAACGTCACCCGGTGTGACTCATCGCGAGGCCTCTGCAGATCCAGGGCCGGTTTCCAGGCCGCTGAGGGAATTCTGTTTTATTTAAAGAGGTATAACAATGACAAATGATGATGAATACTGATAAGCTGAGCCAATGGAGTGAAAAACCTGGAAGAGTCCTGAGGTGTTGGAGGCATGGTTGTCAACATGTTTTTTTTTTTTTTTTTTTTTGGTGCAGTTTGATTTCTCAGCAGTGTAATGTTGTAAAACCATGGATATTGAGAGGATACTGGCCTAATGTCCAGGTTTTGGGGGGAGCCCTGGGGGCAAATTAATGTTTACTCAGAGATGGGAGGGGAGCCTTTTTCCTTTGGCTGGTGGTATGTCCTTCGGCAGCCATTTTGGATGTCTGCCATTGCTCCTTCATATTAAACTGCTTTTGCTGCCTAGATTACACAGCAGAGATTTACCACACTAATGAGTCTTTCTCCCTTTACTTCACTTGTGCCACAAATCATCTGAGTGGAAAAAAACAGTGCAAGAACAAAAATGTGGCAGAAAAATAAAGTGGCAAAATGTATTCTGAAGTTACCCAACCTAGGTGTCCTGGGGATCAGATGAAGAGGCCTTGTCATCTCCTATTTGATGGTGCCTGCTTCCTACTGTATTTACTGCAGCTGAATTAAATTATTCTAAAAGAGCAGTATTTACAGAGTAATTCCACATCAATAATCCATATGAAAGACTGCAAGTGTGGCCAGTGAGGTGGTCTCTCATGCCAGAGTCAATGTTTCGCTGGCTGACTTGCGTTGACATTACAATGAACCGGCCTGAAACAAGGAGAGCTGAAACTGCAGGTGGGTGAACTTGATTTGTTCATTTCAAGTTCATTTGAAACACAGTAAATGCATATAGAGGAAGACCAGAGGGTGGGCAAAATGTGGTCCTAAACATTAGGTGGGGGGTGCAGGGGCTTTGGACAGCACGGGGGCAGGTCCCATTCTGTAATAGCAGAGGGCACTTGAATATGTCACGGCCTTTTGTGACAGATTAATATCTGATCACCTTTGTTTTCCAGGCCGTCATTCGCTCCTAATTGAAAAAGGGAGGACTCTTCTCAGGGGACTGTGGATTTGCAGTGGCTGTCCCTGCTATGTGAGGCATAAGTAGTATAAGCAGATAACCTTGATTCTGCAGTGCTGGGGTGTCCTCTGGTTTTTGTGTCAGCCAGACCATTAATCATTGGAAAAGGTACAGTTCTTAATAAATTCACATGTGCGCATTTGTTCAAGGTGTGCAGTAATAGATAATTTAGCAAGGCCTCCTGTAAACAATGCACACATAGCGGCACTCCACCTCCGGAGTTGTTCTCCCCCCCCCATCGCCGTGGAGACTCATCGGTCACTGAGGACACTGGAACAATGTGGAATGCGTCTATCTGTGCATCATGGAAGCAGAGTAAAAAATAATTAAAGGCTGCTCAGTGAAAGAACTGAATTCATGTGAGACCGGAGGTTTTGGAAAAGGACCGGAGACAGGGAGAGAGAGTGAGACCAAGGGAGACCGAGGCATCAGCTGAAATTTACAGTCATGGATTCTTCTCTAGTATCCAGGGCCATTTTTGCAGAATGAGATATTGGAAATTATGTGTGCCATTGCATGAGTAATATTTTCTATCAAATGATCCTTTTTAAAATGGCTATCCAGCTGACCTACAGTATCTCTTGTAGATATATCATTAAGGTTCAACAGAAAGTTTTTCCACTCTCCAGTAACAAGGAATATTTCAGAAAGCCAGACTCCATTTTTCTGTACAAGGAACATATGCATTCCCTCATGCGTGTATGTGTGCACATGTGAACATTAGCACCTATTTGTGTATGTACACTCAGCAGAGACAGCCAGCTACACATCTATTTAAATATTTAAATACCACTCCAAAAATAGCAAATATTTTATCCCCATTGAAAAGGGTAACTGACAACCTGTACATTGCACCATACTGTATATTCCAAACAACCTTTGCAGACTGAGCTTCTGAGTTTATTTTATTTTACTCTTTTACTCTACAACTTTGTGCATCTCTCTAACTTGCAGGAATGCCAAAACAGCAAGAAGAACTTTCTTTTAAAGTAGAGAAGGAACAGCATGGAACTTCAAGAGAAGTTGCATAACTTGCATAACAGTGGGTGGGAAACAGACAGGTGATGTGCTGTTTTTCAGTACATGAAAACCGGGGCCAAATCTGTCAAAAAGGTCCTCAGAGTATCGAAGTTTGTCAGAAGTGAAATGATTTTCCTTATCTGCCTCCTTGCAGCCAAATATACTCCACTGAATAATTATATTTAGCACAATTTCACAGAGTAACTGTTATCAAAGTGCCTCTTTAAGAAGAAAAAGAAGTGTTATAATTATTTTTGTATATTCTTGATTCTCGTTTGCACAAAAAGAGCGGTTTCATCTTTGTACATTCATCAAGAAGATTTCACCGTGGAACACAGGATTTATTTCCAGAGCAAAATTATTCAAATTTGTTGTTCCAAAGCTGGACGTAAAAAGGAAAATGTGGTTTTAAAATTTAGTGCAGACATGCAAAACAAAACATAACTGACAGCACAGCAAAATGGTCGGAGCTCGCACATTTGCACGCAGCTGCACTCTCACACCTTCAACCATTTGGTGATATAAAACCGTTATCATTGATGAGGGCTCAGTAGAAAGACAGGCTGAGATATGCCTCCATAATGAAACCTTTGGTTTTCCTGTTTACTGTTTCCTGTTCAAGAGAAGCTGTCGGTGTGCGGCTTGTGTGTGTGTGAGTGCATGAGTGCTTGCAAGTGTGTGTGTGTGTGTGTGAGTACATGAGTGCTTGCGTATGTGTGTGTGTGTGTGCATGCGTATGACTGATGCCCCTGTTCTTACATCCTGACTGATGCCTCGGTTCAGATATGGTTTCTTACCAGTGAAGGTTGGTAGGCTTTCATATGTCATATGCCCCGTGTCATAATTTTGTTATTGTTCAATCAGAGCCACACAAAGTATCTCATTGACTTCACCTGAAATCTGGGTTTCCTAATACATTCAGTATCAATGGGAATCCCAGCTTTCATGAACCAACGTCAACTGGACAAACTGGGATTTCAAAATGTTCAATTGTTGGTGCTATGTATAGATATGTGCTATGTACTTCAGTTAAAAGCAACAGCTGTAAGCACATACAAGGCTGCGCTACATGTAAGTATTTTGAATGATGTAACAAGAAAAAGGGATATTTAATAACCCTTTTGATGAATTCTTAGAGCAGGCTTGACTTCCCTTGCAGCTACAATGATTTCTTACAAAACTGAGAACAATCGTGAGGCCCATGCTGAAAGTTTCTGACAGATTCATAAAACCTGCAAAATCATATAACTTCTCGTTTTTTTTTCATTACTATCATTGATCCCCCCTGTCTAATTTCCTCTCTCTTTAAGGCTACTGTCCCCATCCATGTTCTTGTGAGACAGAAGGCCCGGGCTGAAGCTTGTGCAATATTTTTCAGATACATTGACTCCTGCAGGATGTCTGCTGATGTCTTTATAAAATTATCTGTGTTTCCTGTAAGCAGCCTCAGAACCTGAGGCAAGCTGCGCAGGGAGAGAGTATGATTTAGAGTGGAGATGCGGTCATGATCCTGCTCATGTTGATTGTTCTAATGGAGTAATGGATTTCACAGAGGCATAAAAAGCGGAGAGACTTCATACTCGTTTGGACTCCCTAAAGCAGCGCTTCCCAAACCTCTCCTGCAAGACCCCTTGTCCTGCATGTTTTAGATCTCTCCCTGCTCCAACACAGCTGATTCAAATGATCAACTCGTCATGAACTCCTGAAGCTGCTTAATAACAAACTGATCATTTAAATCAGCAGTGTTGGAGCAGGGAGAGATCTAAAACATGCAGGACAAGGGGTACTCCAGGAGAGGTTTGGGAAACGCTGCCCTAAAGCATCCTGTATTTGTGCTCCAAGGGTTTAAACTGCTGTTCATCACAAGACTTTTATTTTTTGCTGTTAATGCAGGAAAAAAGGATTAACAGCGCAATGGTTTGAATTTATTTAACTTCTGTGGGATCTGTGACATTACTAATCATTTATTGATAGATGCCATTTATTTATTGATAGATGCCATTTATTTGATAGATGCCTTTATCCAGAGTGAATCACAAGGCCATCATGAAAAGACATATCATGCATATTATAAGAACAGCAAGAATAAAAGCATAGGGGCATGACCACAGTGCATTATGATTCACGATTTCTGTCGTCTTGTGTAGGACCGTTTTTGCATTCTGCATATTTATTGATAGTCGTATCAATTTAACGGGAACTTTGTTCGTGCAGTTGGCAGTTAGCTGCCACCTCCAGAGCACTCATTGAAAGGGAAACCTCAGAACGGCTTGCCCGTAGTGTAGTGAAACTGCTCTGTCATTGCTCTCTGAATGAGTCAGGGTGCCGTTATGAACCGCACGCATGTCTCTCTGCCCCTCCGACCTGACGCTGTCAAACCATTCATGACTCAACCGTTTTCAACTCATCTCTCGCAGCCTACTTACAAAACATCTGACAGGGCTTTCTCCTATTGTCTATATCTCCATATAGGTATAGAAAAGAAGGGGAGAATGTCTCTCTCTCTCTCTCTCTTTCTCTGAGTCAATCACTTCAAAAGTAACTGAACGGAAATTACTAGCATGACTAAATTACTTGTCATCCAGCTATGAAAAGGCACCGTTGTGAGAAACCCTCAAGGGACTCTAATGAACTCTTCGCACGCAGAAGATTCTCTGGCTCAGTCTCCCTCTGCACCAGCTTTCATCTCACAGATAATCACTGTGGACTCAAAAGGCGATTAGCACCTAGTCAGCAGTACTGATGCTGAATTCAGGCCCTGAATGGTAACTTCTTATTTATAGATCAGGAGCACTGTGTATCTGTTTGATTGGGGTGGTCTGTCTCGTTGCACTCCTGAAATGATATTTTGGAAGACAGCAGGACACCCCATTTGCATATGGTGTCAAATAAAGGAACTGCATATGTCCTCAGCTAACCTTAGATCAAGTGCCATCACATTATCCTGTGTTTTTTTAAATCAAACACAGAACAAAAACAGATAATGATGACTCCATCAAAGGTAATAATGTAGGGAGTGCTGTATCCTTTGATGCAGCACTGGTTGTACTCAAAATTCTTCAGGGATTCCTGTCTTATTCCTTCACCTGAGGAATTATATTTGAAAGTGGATGAGCTGGTGTGATGCTATGACACACATGATTTAACCAGGAGTTTGTCTTTACTCACTATATGCCAGTAACGCTGCAGGTAGAGAAAGTCACTGAGAGTGGGAGTGCTTAATGTTCGGCTGAGAGGGGGGCACAGACTTGGCTCACCTCCCGTCTCATGCAAGCAGTGTCCAGAGTCCATGGACCAGCCCCCAAGAGGAAACACATGCAGACACTTAAGGTGAGTTTGGTCTTTTGCCCCTGTCCTTAAACACACACACACACAAAACACACACACAAGTGTAATACATTAATAATACACAGTGCCATCCATTTTATTCATATCCCTGATTTCAAAAGAACAAAAAAAAAACACAGCACAGAAATGTACACCCTGGGTAGTTTCTCCTCATCAAAAATAATAAAATAAAAATCTTTATAGACTTATTTAGTTAATTAATTATTAATTATTTTGTATATTGCACAGTGCGGACATGTTTTTAATCTTATTTAATCTGGGGTATAAATAAGATAAATGTGGAGAGCATTATGACATGACTGTGATTTAAAAAAAAAAAAAAAGAACATGGTCAATGCAGAGGTGGGGACAGACACAGTACGCCATTTGTTTTCCATCATATATTTCCAGAAGGGAAAGAGAAAAAAAAAAGAAAACAAAAACAGAGCTGTTGTTTTGTCTCAGCCAGACCAAGAAAAATGAATCTGTGGTCTTGAAGAGTCATAATCGTGGACATAAACCCAGGAAGCAAACAAGTTGGAGAACAGGAATTATACCGCTGTAAAACAATGCTTTCAAGGTCAATTTCCCATCAGTGGGTATAGGCAAGACACTGCAGGCAAAGGTAATGGGAAGAGCAAGGGAGAGGGAGAGAGGGAGAGAGAGAGTCGATTTACATGCAGATAAACAGCTGCAGAAGATTCCGGCAACGATGGGAACAATTGACTGCGTGAGACGATGCGTTTAGAGAGCAGTGGAGGTGGTGTGGTGCATTAATGATAAGGTAAGACAGGGACACAGAGCACACATCCTGCTTCGGTTATTCTCAACCAGCTATACTCAGAACTGAGAACCATGAAGACGTGGAAAAAAAAAAAAAAAAACGGCTAACCCAGACATAACCAAAAATGGACATGTTATTGTCAAAAAGATTATGGAGGGGATGTGGCAAAAAGCAAAGAGCATCTTCTGCCACCCCCCATCACTTCAAGTGTTATTTAGAGCACCTGTGAGCGTGACAGGACGGCCCCCTTCCTGAGGTGTTGGCTGACTGTGGCCAATTCTGTTCTCTTTTCTCTCTCCATCTCTCTCTCTTTCTTTGTCTCTCTCTCTCTCTCTCTCTCTCTCTCTTTCTCACTCACACACACACACACACACACACACACACACACACACACACACACACGCACACTCACTTGATCATTCAAATCACTCATCTCACTCAATGACTCAATCATGGCTGTCTTGGCACTGCAGCTTTTGGGCTTTGTCCTAAATATATGGGGTAAGTCTGCTAAACTATAATGTGTCTTTATATGTACAGGGTATTTTTTTTCCTTCATTCATGATCAGTTGTAGTACATATGATGTGTAACTGAAATGACTTGTCAGACTTTTTGATCAGTATAAATGGGACAGGTGCTGACTGCACACATACCCACCTTTGAGCCTGTGGAAAAAGGTGCATTTAAATTCCAAATCAAAAAAGCACATTATTTTCCATTTGTTGATAGATACACATTAATGAATGTAATTCTGGTTTATGTGTAATTTTTGTTTTTATGTTTTGGTTTTGATGTATTTTCCTGTACTCCTAACCCTAAAAATACCTATAATACATCAAAAGACTATATTTAATTGCAGTTTAATTTAGTGTAATCTGGCTTGCTGTTTTCCATTTCTAATTATCATTTTTAGGTGTAGGAAAATAATTAAAGAAAAAGTTAGGTTACACAGAATTGCACTTCCTTTTTCCACACTGAAGACCAAATGTATTGAATTTTCTGCAGTTTTGTTGGATATAATTCAGAGACATGTGCTGTCTTTGGAAAGGGCTTTCTGAACTCCAGGAAATACCACAACAGAGCTGTTTGTTGGATGTAGAGACTTTGGTGTGAGTTTCGCTATGAATTAGGGTGCAGTGGGGTGAGAAACAGCAACAGGCAAAGACACCTGCATAGAATGTCTGGACAGCTGCAAAGTTCCTTTCCAAATGTCCTTTTCCCCCCGAATACCACCTATAACATGCATGGTCAATTGAACACGTTGGGAAACATTTGACAAAAGTTGCCCATAGAGTGTGCAGAAAAAGCAAGAAAGGAGAAATTAGCTTCCTTCCAGCTGCGGGGGTATTGACTGCAGGAGGCTACTGAGGATAAAGTCATATTTCCAGTCTGTAGACACAAGTGACATAAGCCAGCAAACAGTGCTATATGGACCAAATGACAGTGATTGCGTCTCTCTTTGAGCGGATCAGGAGATCTTTGGTTAAACTGATCTTTGCTGCTGCTGCACAATACTGCGGTATTGCGGTGTCACTCCACACTATCTTGCTCTCATTCTTCAAGAGCCCAAAACAACCAAACTGCTCTTCATCGCTGGACTGTCCAGAGTACGTCCCACCTGTGCTGACCCCAAAATTGACCTTTCTGTAGGAGCCAAGCCATGACAGCCCTGTACCAGGGAAAAATGTCTGCTTTACACTGAGGGATTCAGCTTCAGCAGCTGTAATGTTTAGTCAGTGAAGTACTGAGGTATTGAAAAGAGGAGCGATCCTCTCTAGACCTTATGCAGTACAGTCTGAAGCCACATTGTGGTATACAAATAGGTGAAGTCCCTACCATGCCTCACAAATCTGCCTTCCTCTGGAGACGTAGCAACACTTATGCACTTACTATATGTTAATCAGACAGAGTTATGTACAGATTTGCATAATTTCTCATTTGCTGAAACCTAATGAACACAGTCCAGCACTCGTCTTGCTTTCTTTCACTGTGAAGCTGGTGGACAGTGATCGGTCATCACAGGTTCTCTATGGTATACCATGACCAGCGATTGTGACCGTGACTGTGACCGTGAACATGACCATAGGTTGAAGGGCTCAGGTGTGTTTAACTGCCTGGCAGACGTGTGGTTACCTCTAGCATATTCAGCCAGGTATTTTCTGAAGCAATGCTGGCTGAGCTTCTTTCTTGGTGGCACAAATGCAGTAACCGCAGTTTCTAGCTACAAGTCCAGCACACTAACCACTTTGCCGCAGAGCCACCTTCTTCATCATGTTTTAGGCAGTGCGGTCTCTGCTACATCCACTCCGCTGACTGATGCAAGGTTGAGAATGAAACAGGTCTATGATCATGACCAGTTTCGGTGCAAGCGCTTAAATTTTCCGCGTTTGGTGTGTAGGCATTGAGACGTTGCAGTTTCTGGGCTGGGTGACCGCGATTGTGGATTGTCATTCTGTGATTGTTTCCAGCACGTCCTCTCTCCACTCCACCGTCGCGGTCGGTTGACTTTCATTTCAGCAGTAATTTCCGTTGGCAAATAATAACTCGTTTCATATCTTTTCCATTTTTACGAACCATAAACCCACAAGACATCAAATATTCCCGTCTCAGCTCAGTGTGACGTTTTTATATTCGTTGCATTTTTAATGTGTGTTGGTGAGTGCGCGTGTGTGTGTCTCAGAGCTCTGATATACTTTGTCTCTAAAATGCCTGCCTTTGGCTTCTGTCACTACAGACTCATCATTTTTATATAAAAATGATTTATTAACATCACACAATGCATTTGTGCTGTAATTATTTAGTATCAAACATCTTTTTCAGTCATTAACTTGGTCTAACAAGCAATAATGGGTTCTCCTTTATTCAGATTACATGGTAGTGATCACAGAGACAGAATGCCCTCACGGCCATCTCAGAGTCAAAGTAATATTTAACATGACTGCACCTTTCAAACCAAAAGTGCTCGATCCAGCACCACAAACGCTCATCTCTGTCTGTTCTGTAGATGTGTGAGAGTAATTCAAGGTCACAGATAGATTCTGGGAAATGTATATCGGGAACTGCAGAGTTTGCAGGGGCCCTGATTTTTACTGGGGACAATTTAGAGGGACAGAATCTGGAAATGGGTGTCCCCCCCTTAGTGCCCTCTTTCAGAACCAATACACTGAGCTGTCAACAGTTAGCACTTCCAGTAATAAAAGATCCATTAGCTTGATTTTCCATGCGCAAAAAACATAAACGGTATCCCGTGCCGTCTCGGAATGAGAGGCGAGATGAGCGCGTTGGTATGCACGGGCTTTGTGCGCTGTCTCGTCGAAAGCTCTCAAAAATGTCATGGTTTGTTAACCGTCCTCAGCGTTGAAACTTTTGCTAATTGTGTTAGATTTGTGAGACCGGGGGCAGTGCGGGGGAGGTGAGGCTTTGGTGAGGGAGAGATTAGTGAGGTGCATTCGAAGAATTCGCGTTTCATTAGCAAAGTGGAGACTTTCGCTAGACCTCACTCCTCGTGCGCCTTCACATTTATCAGATGTCAGAACATATTGCCCGTCCTGTTTTGCTTTGTTTCTTGCATTGTTTTTTTTTTTTTTTTTTGGGATGGGATGGTTGCGAGTGGAGATATCTTTACACATCCACCTACCATAGATTATCCTATAATCAGATCAATTATCACCACCCCACATATCACAATACGTACAAAATGCACACACACACACACACACACACACACACACACACACACACACACACGTAATACATTACTAATACACAGTGCCCAGTTAACTTAAGCTCTTTGCAGACACATACCCATACATTCACACCCAGACAAAATATCATCACATAGTCAAATACAAAGATCTCTTTACTAAATGCATAGACATCCTTTCTCTCTCTCTGTCACTCCCTCTCTCACTCATTCACAAACATACACACAGACCACTCACCTCCGCTGTTTGTCCTCCTCACCTGTTCGTCAAACCGAAAAGGTCACAAGAAGGACACATCAAGCTAATCACAGCTATGCTGAACGCAGGCCCGTCACTCTGATACAGATGCTGCTGCCTCTGCCCCCTCATCAATCACTGCTCTGAGTTCAGGGACACGGCAGCGTACACCTTAGAGCCGCAAATAGAAACCTCAGCTCTCACCGCCATGGACAGAGCGGCCTGCCGTCAATGTCATGCTAAGAGATCTGCACGACCCTGTTTCACGTACAGTTGAAGAGAAGCACTCCTTGCATTTTGATGCGCTAAAACCCTCTCATTCTTCACCTGTGTATCTTACAACCATACCTGCCTATTTCCTGTCAACAAAACATCTTAAGGACCTATCTGAGAATGCCTCCAGGAAGAGATGATCCTGCGTACCTTACTCTAGGTCACAGGGCTGGCACAGAAGGCAATGAAGACGTTGAACAGAGGCACGATCAGGTGGTCCCCTCTGTGAAACTCAGACTGTTTTTGCGCCGTGGCAGAGAGCTCCACACCCTCTGCTCAACTGCCTGCTCGGTTCACACCACACTCGCACAGCTGTGGTTAAAAGTGTGAACCATGTCAGACGTGACTGAAAAACTGTGATGGCATGGGGCGGGGGGGGGGTCGCTTTAAAAGGCATTCATGTTCCATCGCTTTAAAAGGTTTTAAATGACTTTAAGGCGAGGTCAGCTCCTGCAAAGTATGAACTTTAGCCCAGTCCCTAGCTTTCCTCAGTGCCTTTAGGCCTGTGTGGATTTTTTAGGGTTTGCGCTGCAGCGTGTTAAAGTAGGAATTGTACTTAGGAGGTGACCACAATCCTGAGCAATTAAACTCAGTTTAACAAATGCAAGCTGACAGATGCTCTCTGACTTGTCCTCAAAGTATGTTGTCCTCTCTGTGCCCTCTGTCTCTCAGCCTGCGGTGCCACTGATGTGGAGGTAGAGAGGAATGTGACGGGGATTCTGGGAGAGGCTGCGGTGCTCCGGTGCCAGTACACTGGGGATGAGGAAATCATCATCTCCTCGTGGACCCAGAAGGTATCCGGAAAGGCCAAGATACTGGCCGGGTACCACTCTAACACGCCCTCAAGGAAAAATGAGAACTTCGGCATACCGGCCTCTCCTAGCAACCTTACTGTGAGCATGCAGGTGTACAGTCTGGAGGCTGAGAGAGAGTACTGCTGCAGCTTCACCACTGCCGAGGAGAGGATGGTGGAGTGCGTCTTCCTCACTGTGCTGGGTGAGTCTGACACGCAAAGGATCATGGGTAAACTGCCGGCTGCCTTGGAATGACTGTGCCAGAATGTAGAAACATGTCCATGTGTTGCTGTCTGCTCCCTGCTGTTTGCCGTGCCAATAAAGGTTGAGTCAGTGTGTTTTTTGACAATTGGGAAATACAGAATGATAACCAGGGAAGAGACAAGAAGTCTATATGCGCTATTGAGCATCTAATCTGACATTAGTGACTATTATTATTATACATAATTGACCCCCTTTCCTTTTTGTTCAAAGTTCGCCCTGTTGTACAAGTGGACCTGGAGCAAAGCATGGAGAATGGGACCCACTACCAGACAGTCACATGTTCCGCCCTCAGTAAACCAGCGGCTGTGATTGGCTGGCTGATCAACCACAGCCATCCCAGCTCTGACGTGTATTCCATCGTCACAACAACGATTCAGAATCTCAACGGTACCGCCACTCAGACCAGCATGCTCCGGTTCCCCACTCACCTGCAGGAGGCGGGCAAGGTTACCTGTGCTGTCAGTCACCTGACCTTACCTGAGTCCCTGCAGACAGCTGTGAAAGTACAGACGTTCGGTAAGCTGGTCCACCTCTCCCAAAAAACGGGCCCATATGAAAGTTCTCTCTCCATTGCATGCATTCTGTGACAGTGTACGTATGTACCCATGAGTATGTGTGAGTGCCAGTGTGCATGTTTGTGTGCATGTGTGTGCGTATGCAAATACACGCATGCAAATGTTTGTGTGTGTATGTTTGAGGTCCCCTTTTGATACACAAGGATGAGACTCAGACAGCTCAGTGAGAGGAAGACACAGCTTGAATTGCAGAATTCAGTTTCCCGATTCATTGCGTGAAATTCCATTTAAAGTCAAACAAGGCACTCGGGCTTGTCATGTGATATACCCACGGACCGCGCTGTTGAGCAGGGATGCCAGGAATTGATGTCTGAGTGGTTAAACGGAAGCCTGTTGAAGGATGTTTGTCAGTCAGGTTTTCTTTTCCAGTGCATTTCCTGTCTGGCCAGCTCTCAGTCCTGTCGCTGCTGCTGGGTGTCTAATCTGTTTAGTAATCTGTTTAATCTGCCTGAGCTGCCTTCACAGCAGCAGCCTGACCACAGATCAGAATCACACATGCACATCAGCACCTGAAAGAGCGCAGATTCACAAAAAACAGTCATTCTGTTTCAGTCATCCCACATACCATATGCCACACACACACACACACACACACACACACACACACCCATTCACCCTCAAACACAGATATGCACATATACATACATGTATGTGCACACACAAATATTCACTCACTCCCTCACTTTCCCACGTCTCACTCACTCATTCACTCCCTCACTCACACATGCGGCCATGCACATCACACCACCATGCATCTTTAAGGTGAATGATTGTCATTTGCGCAGCTTGACTCAATGACAATGAATTATCCACTGAAAAACAAAAAAGAGACTATTTAAGTGATGTTGGCAATACTCTGTATAAATCAAGTCTTCACACTCCCCCATATGTTTAGCAAATGTTCTCTTTATCCTAATCTAAACAGATATTTATTAGACTCATCAGAAGCAGTGGTGACAGCACAGCACTGCTGGCTTTTACCCCATGGCCTGAGCCACTCCACCCTGCTAAACTGTGAAAATCGTTCCCCCAGCTGACAGAGCTGAGAGCAGAAACAGCTGCCTGTCACATCTGGTCCCAGCTGCAGCCCTCAGGCCTGATGGATGCTAGGACCAAAATCACTGTCCTCTAATCCAAAAGTGTAGTTTCATTTATTCACCTAATTTAACCTGGGTTCAGCCTCACTCTCACAGTCCGCTGTACTCAGTTTCAGCTGCAGGAGTGTCAAAACGTGGTGCTGTTGGTGACCTGAGGATCCACATCTGCCCTTTTTTTTTTTTGCAGTGTCCCCGAACGTGACCATCGAGACGTCCCTGACCGGAGAGGAAGGGGCGGAGCTCCGAAAGGTCATCTGCACGGCAGCAGGTGGTAGGCCAGCTGCCAGCATCACCTGGGATCTAGCTGGTGACGCACCTGACGGTTCACCTGAGATCACTGTGCTGCGAGACAACGAGTCAGACACAGAGACGGTCACCAGCTCAGTCTCGATCCAGCCAGACCAGTATGAGGGAGAGACGATCACCTGCCATGTCACCCACCCGAAACGTCCCCAAGAGCAACAGAAGACTGTCACCCTGCCCACCTATCGTGAGTATACTGTTACAATGGCTGCAACTGAGGGCGGCAGGGAAAAGCATTTTTGTTGTTTTTTCCTGTTCCCTCACTTGATGTAGAGACCAAATGGCCTCTTTGTGTGCAGTGAAGGCCCTTCAGGCCCAAGCTCCCAGCATAACTCACCTCCTGCTAGATTTGCACATTCCACCTTGTGTTCCACACAGGACCGGGCCGACATTCCACCCGACATCGACCCAGGCCTGAACGACAATGTGCTCCATTCAGAGTTCCGGAACGCGCGCTGGAGTGTTCCGGAATTCCTAACCACTCTTCTGCGTTTTTTCCCATGCGCAGATCTGTCCTCTGTGAGGGTGGTGAGTCCGGACTCGGCAGACGTCGGCCCTGAGAATGAGACCGTGTATCAGGTGACCCTGGAGGCGGGCCAGAAGAATGTGAACATCGCGCTGGAAGTGACAGGCGACGTGCCACGCTACCAAGTGACGTGCACCAAGTGAGGATGGGTCGCTCTGCATCTGCTTAAGGGAGAAGCACAATGGCCTAATAGAATGGCCTTGATGTTTATGCATAGTTTGGCTGGATCAGCGAGGTCATATTGTTATTCAGGGGAAAATTCAACACTTCAAAATCAACTCCTTGTTACAACAAGATCATTGGGAAGTGGGGAAACATGTTGTGTCAGACATATTGGTATCGAAGCATACTTACAATAATCAGAATTTGAGCTGGCTCTTCCTAGCTCATGTAAATGCTGAAGTGGTTCCTTCTGTAGGAGTTGTAACTGAGCATAAGTTGTGAGGTTGACATGTTATGTATGGTTAGTGGTCAAAGTAAAAGAGTTTGGAATGAGTAAGGTGTCGGAGGTAACCTGCTAAATCGTAAGAGGTAGGTTAACACCAGGTGAGTGTTGAGCAGCGGTGTGGTGTAGGGGAGCAGCTGGGCTTGTAACCTAAAGGTTTCCAAATCGAGGTATGACACTGCTGTTGTACCATCAAGAAAAGTATTTAATCCAGATTGCTTCAGGAAATATTTGGTCTTATAAATGGATGAAGTTTGATGTTCTGGATAAGGGAGCCTCTGAAATAATATAATGTGAGGCATGGTGCAAACAAACAAAAGGTAATAAAATATGAATTAAAGATAGCAAGCTGTCCAATTCCCCAAACTCCCTTAACAGTACTCTACATTTTACTAAAAAGCAAAAACTGAAGAAACAAGTCACCATGCTCAAGCTGGTAGTGTAGCATTTTAAGAGGGCAGTACAACAAACCGGACAGCATTCTTAAAAAAACAGAGAGGACATATTTCACATCTGAAATATCCCAACATAACCTGTATATCCCAGAATGTACACCTGGAGTCACAGTGGAGTTGTCACAGCTCTGCTAACATTCATAGATTTACTAATGACTGTAATATCTCTTTTCTCAGATCAATGAAATATATGAGGCTATGAATGTGCAATGTTATTTTTCAGAGGTAAACATGACGTGTATTGGATATGACGTGGGTGGCAGCATTGCGTGCTTTCACTGTTCTTTTGGTTAAAAACCGCCAGACATGAAAGGAACAAGCGTTTACACCCCGCTAAGAAACATCACCATCACCATCAAAGCATCACTGCACAAAAACAGTCTGTTTCCTGCCTCACAAGAGATCCCGCGTCTGCTTTTTATGTAAAAGACGTCGAAGATCGAGGGTGAACCGGAGTGCTTGCATTGTTAGAAGTGCTCATATGTTTTCTGGTTTCTCTTTGTGTTGAATTCTTCTGGGGGGGATCCTTCTTTGCACTAAGCAAAGACATGCCAGGGGAAAGGACACCCTCTGTCTGTCTGCTTGTGTTTGGTGTCCTTGTGCCACTTATTTTTCCTGACCACAGAGCCATTTCTGTGAGCAGGTCATGCTTATGGAGAGGGAGTGCAATCATTGTAAAATATTAAGGTACCAGTTGTGCTTGAGGCTGATTTGACTCATGTTCTCTTTTGTGGGAAAGAACTTAATTACCAGGCTGATGCCCAGAAAGTTGCCAGGGGGCCTATAATTGAAGCAAATATCCTCCCTGTGCAGAGAGCAGCCAAATACAAATAACCCAAAAATCTACACTACCCCCTGTCCTCAGGCCTGTTCTTATTGCATGAACAGCGACCTCCATGGGCTTTCCTAACTGGCCAGAGATGCTCTCACTAGATGTGATGCCATCACTTACTGCTCTAATTAGACGTGAAAGAAGCCAGGAGGTTTGAGGAGGCTGTCCCACTGCCCTAATATGGAACAGCCCTGAATGTGCTTGTTTCCTCTCTCTCCAGAGAAAATGATTCCCTTCCTGCGGGCGTGGAGGTGACAGGCAGTGTCCTCCGTTTGGAGGGGCCTGTGGAGCCCTCTCAGGCAGGACTGTACACCTGCGAGGCCTCCTACTACAGGCACAGAAGCTCTGTACAGCTAGAGATAGTGCTTGCCCCGGCTGTTTTGCAAACAGGTAAACAGGTACATCCAAGTCATTTAGCAGTGCAGGTGTTTGAGCATTAGTCTTTTGAGCTGTAGGTGATATCAGGTACCATCTGGTACAGTTTCACCTTTCAAAAAGTAAATCATCACAGATTATTATTTTTGCTAACAATTATAATAAAAGTTATACATTTTATTTTGCACCACTTTTCATATAGGAAGAGGGAAAACAATCAAAGAGATTGCCAAAGTAAACACACATGACAAATATGAGCGGTTAAAAAACAAAAAGGTATAGAAATACAATATATAAAATATGACAGACAATTACACAGAGGAAATGCATAAAAAAATATGATAATTGCAATAAATTGAAATCAAGTATCTCCCTCTCTTTTCCTTCCTCTCCCAGTGGTTTCTCCTCCCACCATCGAAACTCAGACGTGGGAGGAGGCGGATCACAGAGTCGTAGAGTGTTCCGCCTCAGATGCGTTCCCAGCAGCCAACGTGTCCTGGGATCTGCCCGCGGGCCTCTCCGGAACCATCCGGTCAAGCTCCGCCTTCCAGAATGGAACTCATTCTGTCACCAGCGTTCTGCACCTGCCCGTCTGCCCAACCCGGGCGCTCACGGTGGAGTGTGTGGTGCGGCATCCTGCGCTTGTGGACGCAGAGGCCCGACCGATAACGCTTCCTGCCTGCGGTAAGAGCAGGAAGTCAGCTGGAGCGTGACCCAGGTCTCATCTGTGCTCCGTGCATTCAGCTGACGCTGTCTGACATTTTATTCACTGCCAGCAAAATCATGTTTTGGTCAAAAAAAAAAAAAAAGAATTTCAGGTGCTGTCCCCCAACTCCGCTGAAGCTTTACTTTTAAGTGTCATTCAATCTCCCATTAGTATTTGGGGCTGCAGTGTAGCATGGAGGGGAGCAGGGCTCATAAACAAAAGGTTGCTGGTTCACTTCCCTTCTTGGGCACTGCCGTTGTACCCATGGGCAAAATACTTAACCCACAATTGCCTCCAGCTGTACAAATGGATGTGAAAAAACTGTAACCAATGTAAGTTGCTCTGGATAAGAGTGTCTGCTAAATGACAGTAATGTGGTATTTTCACATCTCAGTCCCTCCCTCATGTCTTTGCTTGTGTCCGTCTTCCTGCAGTTGCCCCTGACATCACTGTGCGCTCCAGCACTGTGTGGGTTGAAGGTGTGCAGTACACAGAGGCAGAGTGCACGGTGGACAGCGCTGAGCCTGCAGCCCAAATCTCCTGGAGGGTGGAGGGCGGCGACGGTGACAACGGTACCAGCGAGCTCACCGAGCTCCTGATGACGAACCGGACCCAGCAGAACGGGCCAAAGACCGTCCGCAGCCTGGTGAGGTTACCCACCGGCGCGCTCTCCGGACGGGACATTGCCTGCGTGGTCGAGCACCCAGCACTGAAGACCCCAGACAGGAGGGAGATTCGGATCGTACCAGTGGGTACGTTTCAGGGCGACGCCAGCAACGAACTTGCAAAATCATAAAAGTTTGCGACTTGTTCGGCACATTACATTTGTTTAGCATTACGTTAGTTGGTACATCGCATTAGTAACATAGCGGTGTCTTTGCGGCAGTTGACAAAAAATTCTTGGCACTTTTGTTTTCCTCCTTTTATTGATTATGTATTCATGCGTTACAGACTTCTGTTTATTACAAGAACAATACCGTGGCTGTTTTTCGCAGGCCGACAGCCTTCCCACACTCCCCCTACACCACCCCCGGCCTCCTCGGCTCTGGGGGTCTCGGTGGGCCGGCAGAAGGCCTCCTGGCTCTGGCTGGCTGTGTGTGAGTTCAGAGGGGACGCGGTCAGCGTCAACCTCTCCTGGGTGCTTCCTGAGAATGCCACGGGGCGGACCGTCTCCCGGTCCTGGCACGAAGGGGGCCAAATCCGGGCTGACGTCACCTACGAGTACCCCCTGGCTCTGCACGAGGGGGAGAACCTGACCTGCCTGCTGCAAAACGAACACGGTTCAGAGGAGAGGACTCTCCACATCCCTCTATACTGTGAGTTCACTGGCGTGCCTGTTATCTGGTGCTAGCGAAGCTGTTGCAAACAGTTATGGCCTTGTATATACTCCTAATAATGCTCCTAATAAATATTCCTTGTTGCACGGGACAGACTAATGAACTCTCCCACACACTGCACATCTTCAGCTTTGGCAGGTATTCAATGCAATGTTCTAGTTCCAATGCTGCAAAGTATGTACACAGACATATATCTAATCCTCCCTCTGGGGCGACTATTTTACCTTACCTTCAGCTCATTATAAACATAATTTATTAGATTTTATACCCAATTTAGTGTGGCTCAACATCATTCTGGGTAGTGTAAACAACACACAGTCCAAGCAAGGAAGCAAAATTTGGACCCATTATTTGTTGTTAGTCCATGTTTATCCTCCAGGGTGTGGTTGTATGCTGGTATGAATAATCTCATACTGGGAGTGATCTGTCCCAGACCACATTGATCACCCAGTAGGAACTGCCTAGTGGTCAGTGCGTGGGGTGGGGGGGGGGGGTGAGGGCTCTTACTAACAAATGATGCGGCTGTCTCCAGTGTGACCATACATCACCTAGTCAAGCACAATACGTCCCTGCACAGTTGCACATTACACTCCAAACCACTAACGGGGGCAAAGCGCTATTTCTGACTTGTTTGTTTGATTCGGTGGTTTGTTGTTTTTTCCTGTTGATCGACTCCTCTCGCCTCTTGCAGATATCTCGTCTCTGAGGGTGCTAAACAAAACGACGCCGTACCAGCGGCCCCAGAGCGACGGCTCTCTGGTGCACAGACTGGCCCTGCAGCCACAGCTGCGCAACCAGAGGATCCTGCTCAGAGCCTACGGCAACGTGCCAGAGTACAACATCACCTGCGTCAGGTGAGCTCGCCGGCTCCCAGCCTCTGAGGCAATTCCTGCAAGTTCTGCGTGGGTGCATGTGTGCACACTTTCTGCTGCGGACTGCAAACTGGTTATGGTACAGATACAGAGAGGTGTGAGTGATGTTGCTGATTTGGTGTGTCAGCACCATCTCATTGACACTAACTCTGGGAGATTTGTTTTTATTGTAGTTTCTTCTTCATGAAGACGGTGTCTAGTCAATTATTCCCACTTGTCATTGTCATTATACTTCATATTATTTGTATTATATTATTATTATATTATTAGCAGACATGCTTATTTGGCACAATTTATAAAGTTCAAAATTCACAAAATATTATCCTGAGTCACAACTCTGTTGAAGAGTTCAGGAGGTCTACAGCTGAAACCACAAAAACCTCACCTCAGTAACTCAGGGTCTGTGTCATTGCTGTACCATACAGTACATGATGACCGCTCTGGTTTCACCCGGATGGAAGTATTACCATTCATTATTCTAAAGCAGCTTTTAACACGAGGATGAAATAACTGCAGTGCCATAAAGGTGTCATTAGAGGCAATTAAGTCCTTATGAAGCCTTTGCTCTTGGAAGGGGGGTTGTTCCCACTGGCTTTGCATCAGGGGGCTTAGCTTTTTATCACAGAAAATGAGTGACACATAAAGCAATAGACTGCTATCAGGGGTGAGGGGGCCTCCATCCTGAGCCACAGCAAATGGCATCAGACAAGATCGGCCCCGCCCACCGCCACACCCTTAAAAACCACCTCCCTCAATCGCCCCCAGCTAACCACTGCCCGCACCACCCCCATCTTCAGCAGGCTGGCTGATGCCAGCAGAGATGCCTGAAAGTGGTAGAGAAGCCTCTCTCTGTGGTTCTCTCCTAAATCCCTCTTAATGGCCCATCGGTGATGTGATTAGGCAAACTCACTGCACTTTAGAGTGGATTGTGTAACACTTATATTGCACAGCATAAGGAGGGCTGCATGAATGAAAAAAAAAAATCAATGAGAACATCTTGAATAAATTTAGCACGGATCTAATGCCAGAGCATTAAAATGTCATTCTTTCCATGTGAGTGGTTCTGTAAGTAACAATTAATTAGTGATTTTCATGTGTAGAAGGCACTAATTAAGTGCTGGTTAGCAGCAAATTAGCAATCATTCAATCACATAATTGCATCCAGTAAGGCATTAGTTATTAAGTTAAGCTTATTTTTGTCGATGCTTTACATAACAAGGAGCAAATTAAGGAAAACCCATTGTTAAAGGTTAACAGCTATTTACCCCTTAAGGATATGAATTAACACCTTATAAACTCCTAATTACTGCCTTATACATGGTCACAAGAAGTTGTTTTTGCTCTTGTCAGTGTGCCTGTCAGATTTCACTGTTCATTTGACTGATGTTGTACTTCCTGTCTCATTTGTCCCCTTGTGACACAGGAGTGACGGCTCAGCTGTGCGGACAGAGGGCGGGGCGCTGGTGTTCCCGTCGGAGGTGACCCAGCGTGACACAGGACTGTACACCTGCCACGCCTCCTTCTGTCACCATAGCGCTAGTGTCCTCATCCAGGTGGAGATTGCCAGCAGGGACTTCGATCTGTGTGAGTTGGGAGCCTGTAGAGTGTCATATGCAGCACGTACTGAGTGCATGCTTACTGTAGACAACTTATAGAACTACCTGCAGATGTAGGCACATATACATACAAACACACACACACACACACACACACACACACACACACACACACACACACACACACACAAATGCACATACATGCACACTTGATGGATGAGTCGCTGACAAGTCTTTTTGCCCTTTGTCTGACTTGTACCATGCAGCATGCAAAGTCTCTGCACCCGAATCGCTTTAAACCATTTAAACCAATCCCACGATTTTAGCAGTCATAAACCACTAGTTACTTACAGTTTTTAATAGAACCTGTGAAGAACCTGGGTTCTATTTCTGTAACTGGCAGAGTGTTGACACTGCAGTGTCAGTTAGTACTGGTGGCTGATATGGTTGTTTTTGTGCATCAAAAAATGTTCATACTAAATGGGACAGTGGTGTGGTTTAGCGGCAAAGGTCGCTGGTTTGATTGTGCACTAGGGCACTGCTGTTGTATCTTGGACAGTTGCCTCAGTAAGTTTCCAGCTGTGTAAATGGATAAAATGCAACCCACTGCATGCAAGTTGCTCTGGATAAGAAGGTCAATAATGCAAATGAAAAAAAAATCATATTATAATACTAATGCGAGCTGAATGCAACTGTATGATCCGGACTTCCTCCGTCTGTGTTTGCACGTGCAGGGCTGATGACCGTGACCTGCTTTTCCACAGCGACCGCTGTCATTCTCATCCTCGCCGTCTGTCTCTGCATCTTCTGGTGAGTTCTGGGTCCGAGCCGTACCCGCTCAGGTAGCGAGCGAGCGAGCGAGCGGGTCAGGCAGACAGGTAGCACGCAGACAGGTAACGCGGGAGGCGGCGTTGCTCTCCTGACAAAACAGGAAACGCAGATGAGCTTCTGATTGGTATCGGCGCTCACCTTGACCACGGCTGCTCTCTGCTATTCATCAACAGGAAGATGCGCGGTTAGCATAGACGTGTTCGTTATCGACCGCAAATCTGCTCGTTACCAGAGGGACTGTAGTGAGAGAGTCAGATTTCATGTTTGTCTCACGTTCCTCCTGTACATATTTCAGTCGTTATGCATTATTTATCTGTTATTTATTCCTGTGGATTTGCAAGCATGTCTAACACATGAGGTGGCTGAGATGAGGCATAGCATCACATTTTCTGCTCTCTCTTGGGATGTGGTTTTTTTTTTTTTTTTTTTTTTTTGCATTTTTTTTTTTTTACATCCGCTGTCACAAATCTGCTTGTGGTGAGAACCGCAGGGTCTTGATACTGCAACAGTCATTTGCATCAGTCTTATTTTTCAGTCTTTGAAACTCATGAAGGACACACTGGCAATGAGCAGCTAAAACAGAGATGCCCTTACATTTGACGGCCAACATGAGCGAAAATGACAGAAGGCATGTTCACTTCGGCATGCTGGACTTTGCTTGCTGCAGTCCTGCAGTCCGCCTGCTGTCATCAGGCCAGAATTCTTTGGCTCGGCCTTTTTCCATCGGCTGTCACTCACTGTGAGAGCAACGTGATCAGAAATGCATTCTCAAATCTCGTTCAGGGAAATGCACTGGCTGTTCCTCGGCAATTGCTCTTTGCATTAGTCCATCTGGGTCTGGAATCCTTCCTTTATCAGTCAAATGCAGGGACTAGGCATTGAGGGATTTAAACATATGACTGCCTGGTTGCTGTAAATTCAATTCCCTTTTTGATTTAATTCCTAATTATCATGGCAATGCTAATATTACAATGAATTGCATTTACATAGCCCTTTTCATCTACTCCCTGTCAGCACTTACTAATGAAAGCAAACAGGAAGGGGTGACTTACCTCAGTCACCACCAACGCACAGTGCCAACCTCATTGATACACGGCAGCCATTTTGCACCAGAGCACTCACCACACACCAGTTAAGAGGGACAGGGAGGGATTGATTTAGCCAATTAAACTGGTGGATGATGAGATAATCAGACTCAGAATTTGTCCAGAACAATGTGAAACCCCCTGCTCCTGGTGATAAAGATCTTTAATTAATGACCATTGAGTTAGGACTTTGGTTTGATGTCTCATTCAAAGGATTGCACGCCCTGCAGTAGAGAATCTCTGGCATTACACTGGGGCATTGCTTTTTTGATCAAGAGCGAAGCCTGTCCTCTTCTCACCCTCTTCCAGCTTCTGGATTTCCACAGTTTACCCAGGATGTCTCCAATCCAAGTGCTGACTAAGCCCTCCTGAGACATGGCAGGAGAGAGTTACCAAGTGGTATGTCTGCTGACACAAATATGCTACTAGTCCACGGGAGAGTGGTTTGTGCTCTGATCACGTGGCCGGGAGGGTCATAGAATTAAGATGTTGAAGGCACACAATCACTGCACCGTCGAGCAGAGGCAGCTAATTGGATTGTTCCAGAGAACGCCCACCTGCATGACAAACGGCTTCCCCAGACCGTGTGCGGCTGTCAGCGGGTGTGAAAGGCACTTGGTGAGGGAATGTGTGACAGCAATTGTGGTGGAGCCGGTGATCCCGCCCCAGATCAGTGCTCTACCATAGTGGATCTGGGACCGTCTATGATCCAGGCCATCGGTATAGATTCAGTGGACCCTTTCAGGGGGGAGCTTCGCTTTTTTAAAGCCAGAGCTCTCAGCCAAGGTGCCATTGGTCCGGCCGCACACCTCAGTCCCATCATTCCTCTCTTCTGTGGGAGGGCACCGCTGGGCTAATTTGGGAAGGTCGGTCGGGGAGCGCCTGCATATGGACGCGCTCCCTCCGGTAGGCTGGCTATTTCTGGATCAGCGCCGACCCTAATCTCACCGACCCGACAAGGGGACAGGGCACTCAGAGGGCGAGTCTGTGTGGGAGAGGAAGGCATGATGGCTGTATGAGGTGTCACAGGTGATCTACTGTCGCTGACAGGGGGGAGATCAATGCTGCGATTTGGAATTAGTGCTTTATGTCTGTGTGCAGTAAAGTATATTATATACATAATTCATGTGTAAGTGGTGGGGTGGTGATTCAGACAATGGCGCCCCCTGAGGGTACCAGTTTGGATCTACAAGGATGTGACTTTGCCAGGCTTCAAGACACGTAATGTGTGTGAAATTGGTATTTATGTTACTTTTATGAATCATGTCCTTTGTATCAAAAGGCACAAATCTGAGAAAAATTCTACAGATGCAACATGCACATGGCATGTCCATTTCTTTTCATTCCACTCCAAATAATATTGCATTTTGATTTGCTCACAATTTTTTTAATTGACATGCAGCTATTACGGGTGTAACAACAGCATAACTAGGGAGGGAAGCCTGTAAGGGGTTAAAAGACAGAGAAAAGAGAACAATATAAAATTTTTAGCTTTAAGTTTTTCTCCTGCATGGAGTAATCAGGTGTAACGAGAATTTTGATTAAAGCACTACTGTGGCCCCGCCTCCAGACCAGCCAGCCGGCTGGCACAGATACCATCGCGCGTCAAGAGATTAAAACCGCGCTGGAGTGCGGCTCTTTCTGCTCGCCTGTCGCTGTTTGCCCTCCGTCCACCCCTGCTCCCCCGCAGATTGATTACAGCTGTCACTCTCTGCGCGTTTCTGCGCTTTCCTCCCATTTTCAGAGAGAGAGAGAGAGAGAGAAAAGAAATCACATCGGCCTGCTCCGAAACCAGATCATTCTGTTATCTAGCAATCCACTCTGACCGGTCAATGTTGGCCTCTGCCTTCTCCTCAGCCACTCAAAGAACAAAGATGAACTTGAGGCCCGTGCTTGCAGCAGGCCAGCTGAGAAGTGTGTATGCAACTGTTTGTTTTATGTTCCATACTGAGTGTTTCTGGTCAAGAACGAGGCATTCCTTCCAGAGAGGCGCAGATCGTATTTCCCGGCTTTCTTTCATAGCTAACCACAGCCCATACAATTTGCCGTCCTCATCTGAGCAGCTGACATTGCGGCCCAAATAATGACCCTGTTTTCTTTTTGGTTTTGTTTTTCGCAGCAAGAAACATGGAGGTGATCTTTCGAAGTCTGAGGTAAATCGTTATTGAAGGCATATGTGTTGCTTTATAACATGCTGCTCTCCTGCAAAGATAAAAGGGATATGTGGGCTTCACATATTTCGCATCTGCCTGCTTGCCTGCTCTTTGATGTGACGCACACGCTTCAGAAACTTCACACTTCACACAAAATGCATTGTGGGTATTTGTGCTTGGTGTAATGTTTACATATTTTTTTTCTTTCCTTCCCTTCCTATCTCTCATTTGTTTATTTTTTTTTTATTCCTCTGTTTCATTTTCAATTGCTTGTTTTCTTTCTTTATTACTCATTTTCATCTGATCTTTTGTGTCTTTCTTCTTGTTGCCCTGGGTTTCTCTCGTCCTGTCTCTGACTCTCTCCTCTGCTCCCTCCTCTCGGCCCCCAGGCGGTCCATAAGAAGAGGGAGTCTCTGGCTGCCCTGACGGCTCTGCTCCACGACCCTTGCTCCCCGCAACTGAAGAAGCAAGCCAGTCCTGATGGGAAATGCCCAGAATACACCGGGCTGGTCAGGTACTCCATCGTCATCGATGTCAAGACCACTGTGTAGTGATGACGGCTTCCATTGTTGCGGGATGCAGGTGCTACTCCGCGGAATTATGATTGAAAATTCACCTGTGAAATGCTGCAGATGATGACACAGGGAAACAGGTAACCAGTCATGGGGTGGAGGAAGGGTTGAATGCAAATGCTTGTGAACAGCAGTGATTAGCACACAGAGCCACTGCAGAAGTTATTCGGAGTTACTGTGGAGGCAGCTATGATATTAGCCATCAGAAAATAGCTTGTTTCCTGAATGGAGCTCACAGCCATTGAGGTGGTCCTGCCGGGAGGGGACAGCTGTTTGAGATGCCTTCACATTGTGTTTACAAATAACAAAATGCAATAATCACAGCAAATCATCACCTGAGGGAGTAAGTCACATGAACTTTCCCGGCACTTGGCGTCTTTTTGGGGGGTGAGGATCCATTCCACATGTTTAAAGGGATCACTTTGCCTCTGAGAGAAAGTTCTGTATGTATCAGGTCGTGTTCAAGTACGACTTCATTCTGACAAGAACATCAAATAAGTACAGATGCTTTTCCCCCTCTTTGCTGTGTTAGTATTTTATGAAAATGTGCAATGATAATATTTTAGCATTTTAGTGCCTGCCTGCATTTAAAACACATTTATGTATGAAAGAAGAAAAAAATGAGAGAGAAGAGACTGAGCTTCACATTTTTCAGGGATTTCTTTTGTTTGTTTGTTTTATGTAATGATTTACTAGTCCTATGTGAAGTTATTTACTTTTACATATTATAGAAAACCTCAAGCATTACTCATACTAAAATGTTTACATATTCACCTCTACTGTATGGTATTTTGCTATTTTGCTGAACAATCTTGAAATATTTTTAAATAAAATGTTTTTTTCCTCCCAACCTTGCATGTTTCTGATTTAAACACAAATGTAGTCTTCAGTATTGCCTACATTTTGAACTGAAAAAGCATAGACACTCACACACACATGCGTACAAACCACACAAATAACACTTTTACTCCTCCTCATAAACTAATTCTGGGAATCTTGAAATTAAGCTCACTTAAGAGAAGGCACCTCCACACATGGCACAAAAAACACAATAATATCACTTCTCATACAGGAGAATAAACGAAATCAAGCTGGATCGTGATTTACATAATCTTGATGCAGAGTGCACCTTTGCCATAATGAGCTTAATATAAATCCATGCTATGGCAATTTTCCCCAGACTTCCACGACTGAGGAATCTCTCATTCTGATGGAGGCAATGGATATGCGGTTCAGGGTCTATTGTTTTGAGAGAGCAGGGTAATTAACTGTGTTCCCCTGGGTGATGCTGGCGATAGTGTGAAAGTAATTACAGGTACATTTTTTTTAATCAATGTGAAGTGAAGAGGGAGTGAAGAGGGAGTCCATTCTGAAATGGCATCTATGCTGCCTGACATGGAGGCATTCAGTCATTTCTGGATAGCCTGGTCCTCTTGGTAATGAAGCCAATGCCAGTCCATTCTCACGACGGCAGCCCACTGTGTCTCTGGAATTCCGCAGTGCTGTAATTGGCTGTTTCTCTTCCCTGTGTGAGTCATCGTGGTTGCCTGTGATGTTTTTTCATCCAGCTACCTTCTTGAGTGCATTGGAGCCTATGTGTCTCAATGTCATGTCAGCCAGGGAGGGGGCTGTAGTGTAATCTCTTACCCCATTTAAAAGGAACAGGGCCCCTCTTCTCCAAGATCAATATTTGGTAAAGATAAGAAGTTGTAACAATTTGTTGTGTGTGTGTGTGTGTGTGTGTGTGTGTATGGCAAAAGTTTACCTGCAAATTTTTTATTCAACAGTAGTTTTTGTATTTCAATTATATAGTTTTGACAATAAAGCCATGGTAGAATGGATACCTCAAGAAAAAGGTGTCTTTAAGTTTTGCATTAATGATAGGTGGACACAAATATTCTTGTGCACTTCATCCATTGCATGACTATCATACTTCATTGAAACAATAATGCCGGATGGAGTCAAACCCTTGGAACAGTAGGCCTTTGTTTATTTGATGTTTGATGGTATGGTATGTTAAAACTCTAGGACCCACCACATGCGGCCTGGAAGAGGACTACAGACCGATATCCTGTCCCAAAAGAATGCTTGCATGTATCAAGTTGCCTCTCACCACAGATAAGCTCTGCACAAGCTCTGACCATCTGAGTAATTCAGGCCAGGAAATGACTTTAGTGCTTTAATAATATTTCAGAGATAATCCCATACACACACACACACACAGAGCTACTCATCTTTGGCTCTTTTTCGTGCATACATGTAGGCATGCACACTCTCTCACACTAACATCCTAGCACGCCAAGTCTGCACAGCAAGCCCGGGAGCTGCAAGTTTGACTGTTTTCTGGAGAATATCCAAGGGGTGGTGGGCAGGCAAAGGGGAGGGGTACATTCAGCGCAACTGTCAGTGGGGTAGGTGTTGATGAGAGGCCTCCTAAACCCCAAACTGGGTGGAGCTACCATCCGCTGTCAGCGATGGGCTGTTTTGAAACAATTATGGGTTTTAAGCTATGTAGACAGTCCTCTGAGTGCTTCCTACAGGTCAGTGTTAGTCAGCACATAGTAGCTCTTCATTCTCACGTATTCCCATTCTTTATTCTTCATGCCTATCCCTGTTAGCTTTCGCCTCAGTGGTCACTAATCTAAACTCTGTAAATCTAAATCTAAATCTTAACCTTGGGGTTCATGAAGCCTCATTGTTAGCTGATGGTGATGATGATGGTTCAATGCCACTATCACTCCACAAGTGAGGAAAGATTTCAGGGATCGGCCTTGGGTCAGCTTCTGTTCCCTCGACAACGGTATGCTGCTGCTCATCGATTCAGTCCACAGAGAAGCATCTCACAGTTCATCTCAATGCAGCGAGGGCGGGAAGCTAATATCAGCTTGTCCTGGGTTCATGTCACATCCCCTCTCCCTTTATTAATGTAATTTTTCCTTCAGATGACAAGCACTTCTACAGTTTCACCGGGCGTAGAACTGTAGGTCACCCACAGCAAGCTGACTCCAGTCCAAATTCTGTTGTCAGATTAAATGTCAAGATATTGACTGATGAACTGCCAGCAAAAAAATGACTCACTTCCAGGTTTATTATTGACCTTCCGTCTTTGTTATGTATTGAATTTGTTATTTCGGGTTAATAAACCGTACGTCAATATCACAGATCAAATTCAATTACGGCGAGACGCGCAATCTGATCCAGTAATGTATTGCTTCGTGGGCTGGCTTCTGTTAAGGAGTGAATTTCAAAAAAAAAAAAAAACGGGTTTGCGACAGGAAAGAAGGGAGAGAGCATCACCGTGAGCGTTATTTTTCATCTGCGTCGTCCCTGTCACCCGCCTTCCAGCGCGCTGATGTCCGCCGTGATTGAAGAGGCGAGTAATGCAAGCCTGTTGCACGGGAGCCAGCGCGAGCTGCAAGGCAGAGCGATGGGGCGGACTCTGGGAGGAAGCGTGCGGTGATTGATTGAGAATGCCTGGCCCAGAGTCAAACCATTCTTCTGTGCTATCGGTTCCCCCCGTCAGGACAAATTGACCCGAGGACAGAGCGGCGCAATATGTTTGGAGACACAGATTTATTGTGGCTGCTGTTGGGCTCACGGGGGTATTATGGGTTGGCTTTGTATTGCACAGAAGTACTTTCTCAATAGACAGTGAAGCTGTGGGGTAGGCTTGCGGACTGGTTACAGGGCCACGAAGAGGCCAGATGTGTCTTTATTTTGTTTTGGGACTCTTCTGCTCCCAGGATGTGATTACTTGCAGAAGGTAAATGTCAAATGTGCAGAGCTTTGTTATTGAAACTCGGCTGGCTGTCCTTCAGTGCTGGCCCTGACATTGCTGCAGGCATCAGGATACAGCCAGCATTGATTCAGAAGGTATTTTAATCACATATCAATTGTAGACACTTTTAATTCTGATTGGAGGTCAGAGGTACAGAGTGCTACCCATTGTGTGTGTGTGTGCATACATTTTGCTTCTCCATTTCATAGCAAATGTCATCACATACCTAAAATGTCAGAGTTAAGACTTTATATTTATCAGGATACAAAAGTAGGCATTATATCCCATAGATTTTCCAATCAGGGCCTAAAAATTACATAATAACCTAGTGAGAAGGGACTTCATCTTCTTCTTACAGTTAATATGCAAAGTGGTTTGGCAGAGTGGTCACTGAGTTACCAGGGTAACCTTAAGGTTGTAGGTTTGATACCCAAGTGGTGCAGTGCAATGAAACCCTTGAGGAAGATGCTTAACCTGAATTGCTTCAATAAATACCCAGCTGCATAAATGAATAATGTGTAAAAATGTAAGCTATTTAAACTATGCAAGTCTGTAAGGGCCTCTGCAAAGAAAATATGCACCTCAGTGTAATCAGACAAAGCAGCCTAAAAGACAGTCTACTCAGACAGAAGCATTTCCTCGATCTGCACTGCATAGCGACACCAGTAAAACAATCTCACGCTTGATTGTGGTTGTTTTGCGTCTTGTTTATTCCTCCCGTCACTGCCGGGTGCAGCACACCTGTGTACTTGTACGTACCCGGCGGGGCTCACTGCTTTAACCTCGTAGTCTTGCTGTTGTGTTTTTCGCTTGCTCTGGATCTGAGCCAAGTCCTCTCCGTCATTGAGCAAACAAACCCATCACATGGGGGGAGTGCTCAGACATACTGAGGTTTCAAGAATGCCTCTTGTGAGCACTTTAGTTGAAGAGTCTCCTCCGTTAAGTTATTGGTGATGTTCTTACGCCCTCTTGTGTTGAATACCAAAAATAGTACCGACATTGTTAGGAATTTGGAATGTATAAATATCGAAAAAGAAAATGGTGAATTTTAAAAATATCATAAATGTTTTCTCAGCTTGGCTTTTTTACTTTTAAAGCTATATATATTTATAACAAATATGACACCGCTCGACGCTCATTCTGGTCAAGAGGGGTGTGATTTCTCTCGAAACACATCAAAATAAACCGCAAATATATGGAATACCCATTTAAACATTCAATGCCTCAAAGTACAGGTCGTGCGCATATCACTGTCGCGAAAAGTACCTGCCGGCAATTTGGAGTGCAGTTGCAACAGCTCTGACACATTTCACATAATCTACTTGGCCATTTGAGTTGCCGTAGCGTAGTCCGTGACCATGGGAACTGTAACAAACTTTTTTTTGCAGTGAACTCTTAAGAGCTTGCGCCCAGATTTGAGCTTTACGGTGAGAATGAACAAGAATGGATGAATACAAAGTAAAATTAACAGGGACAGTATTCGTGTTTAAACCTGTAATTACTCTCGCACTTAGAGTTAATCATATAAGGCAGGGAACTAGCTGCTTTCAAATCAAGCCCTTTTACAGCACATAAAACGTGTATCGTTAGCGAACGTGGTAAAAAGAATACTTAGAAAGCGGGGTAAATTTGTACTGCTACTTTGGGGGGTTTTCCTCCCTTTCGACTGCGTTGTGGGGTGAGTGTACCTTACAACGCTGCGGGCAGCGAAACGGTAGATTCGACACTCTGATTCAGCTGTGTAGCTTTGTAGGCCGACTGCTTCGTAGGCTGAAGGCTGCATTGATTAAACAGCAGGTATTTGGGAGGTCGCTGATGGTCTACCGGAGCTACCAAAAATAATCAAATTTTCTGTTTTAGGGCGCAATTACTTAAATCAGTTGCAGAACGTCATTGTGTGGTTTGACCGGGTTTAGTAAGGATAAATGAATTAGTTGTTTGTCAGGGCAGATGCACAATTCTGAAATTAAATGTACAGGAAAATCGTAAAGTAAATTAATAGTAAAACTTTTTTGTAAAATTTTCTTTGTGATGTAACAACAAAGTATATTTTGTGTTGTTGGAGCATTGTACCATATGCCTCTACAGGGCCGCTTATAACAAACAGATACTTTTCCATTTAAATTAACAGAGCCCAGTTTTTTTTCGCATAACGCATAATGATTGAGTTTAAGTCACACTAAAATCATACTGTCAGCTGTGGGCAGATCTGAAATAATTACGAGTAAAGCTCTAGGCTGTAAATTCTGTATTTATGAAGATGCTTTGTGGTTTTCCAATTCTTGTTTACCATGTATCGTTGTGGTTTCTAATGCAGCTAAATTGGAACAGCAGAGGTTTACAGTAACTGAATAATTTAACGCTCATGCCGTGCTCAAAAGCACGCGCTCAGCTCTCCTGGCGCGTGCAGTAATCCTTAACATTTGCCCCACAGCCAAATTCGCGCCGTGTGAGAACAATATTTATAGGTCCTTGTAGTGGATTGTGGAGAAAAATGTGTAAACAATGAAAATAAATTAGATCACACAATGGAAATATAATTGGTGATAAACTGATGCAACATATGTGTTGAGTTTCATCAATTATCTTATAAGTCCTGACTATCGCAACTAAGGGACTCTCATAATGTGACAATTAGTTCAATAAAATGAAGTGATTTGTTTGCTGATCTTGTTTGAAGAATTAACTGGAAAATTCAATGTTAAATCATAACCCATCATAACCCATCTGGAAACTTAAAACTGCCATCACAGAGTGGGTTACAATGCTGCTAAGAGGAGCTTGTGAATTTGAAGCTATGTATAGCTACAGTAGCTACAATTGAATAAAGTGACGACAGTTAACATAGACTTAATTACAAGGATTGCCATCAGACTCCCGTGGAAACGTCACACATAGTGCTCTCTCTAGCGTTTTACATTCAGCAGGATGTCTTGAAAGAAAGGACTGGCGTATCACTGACCATGAATGCAAATGTGTAAAGTGTCAAATGCCAAGTGCTATTGGTATAGACACGAAAACAGCAATGCCTTCAACCAAGGGGGATGCCAGACACAGGGCCCTCACTGTCCCAGTGCGCACGACGAGCCCTGCCGAGAAGGGTGAGCAGACAGACCCAGTCAGGTCTCCAAACACGGGGTCCCTACCTCAGTTACCGCTAATGGAACCACGCGGCCGCCCTCCCTGCACACGCCCGACCCCGGCCTTTATGCGCGAGCCGCGCCCGGGCCGGCCCCTCTCCGCCGGGACCCTGTCCCCTCCCCCGGCATCCCTGTCTGTCGCGGAGCTCCCCCGCCTCGTGGCGGAGGTGGGCCCCAAAGTGGCGGAGAGGGACGCACTGTGGTCAGAGGGCCCCCGTCTGATGGCCTCTGCACTGGGGGTCCACATTCCTGTCACTGCCGCTCGACTCTCCTGTGAGGAGTCGACAGCGGAGAGGTGGGTGTAAATTTACTTTTTGAATTATAAAAACTGTTCCCATATCGATAACAACACATGCTTGTTGAATGTGTTAACTTATGGACCTCCGGTATATGCCAAATGTAATTACATTTAATATTTGTATCGTGATTGCATCATTTAGACTGGAAAAGGTTAATGATGCATTTGTCTTTCTTGTGTCCACTATCCAGTCCTGCAGATGTAGAAGCACCTCCTGAGAAGCCCACTGGCACTGATACAGCACGCAAAAAGATTAGGCCCAGGCTGGAGCCACTGACGGGCATGGAAGTGGTGGAGATTTTTACGAAGAAGAAACACCTTGGAAAGCTCCAGTTTCTACACCTAAAAGCTGTGGAAGGAGGCCCTTACAGGTGACTTTAATTCATTTAATGATTCAATTTCCTGCTTGTCCTCTGTGTCTGCACCTCACACAAACCTAAGTCAAATTTATGTCCTGTCCTAAATTTCCAACCATATTCCCTGTCACATAAAAGACAGCATTTCCAAATGTTCTTACATTGAACTGTGCAAATGTTTCTGTCCCATCGTTTCCCACAAGCACTTCTTTCTTTTTACTTACCTTATGAAATATTAACCTGCCCAATTTATTGCATTTTCACTGAAGATGGCATATGAGTCTATTTCACACACAGAAATACTTTTCATTGGTATCCACTGATACATTTTCACATTGATAAGTGTGAACATAACAGGGTGATTACAGCCTAGTCATCATTAGCTACTCTTCATGCAAGAGTGCAGTGATCACATCACAAGGCCTCTGAATAGATGGTTGCATTTTCATTTCATGGGCGCTAACAGCTAATGGACTGAAGCTGGAAAGCATTTCTGCACAAGAATTACTTCGTAAATCTAGCGGCCTAAAAGACCAGCAGTGCAACTTTAAATCATTGTAAGTGACACGTTAAAACATTATATTTTAGCGCGGCATCATATCCCGTAACCATTTCTTTGGTGATCGTAAAGCCTGCATGACGTCTACATTGGCACTGTGTGACACCTGACATAAACTCAGGCCTCAGCCTCAGGTCTCAGGCCTGGTAACAATGTAAAACTGCTTTCTGACAACTTGTGTTTTAAAAAGCGCTATAAAAATAAAATTAAATTGAATAAAAGGTCATCGAGATTGTGTCCAGAGGCAATAGCCTCTCTTTGAGGTTAGCATGTCTGATTGGCTGTCTGTAAGCCCGCCCGTGGGTGTGTCTCGCCGCCTCAGGCCCTACGACCTCCGCGTGGTCCCTCACGACCAGGCAGGGGCGGAGCACTACATCTTCTCCCCGTCCTCGGTGCTGCACGTGCGGGACGGCTGCAGCGTCGGGCACCTGACCCTGGCGGAGTGGCACCGGGAGGCCCTGCTGTGGACGCTGCTGCAGGGCCTCCCCTTCTTCAGAGACTACCGGCTGCGCAAGCCCTTCCGCCGGTGACCGCTCACATGCTCTCCCCGCCTCTGCTGCAGGCTCACACTCTTACATTACATTATGTTATTGGCATTTAGCAGACACTCTTATCCAGAGTGACTTACATCAGTTACAGTTTTTTTACAATGTTATCCATTTATAAAGCTGGATATTTACTGAGGCAGTTGTGGGTTAAGTACCTTGCCCATGGGTAGCAGTGCTCAAAGGGAGAATTGAACCAGCAACGTTTTGGTTACAGGTCTGGCTCCTTGTCCACTATGCTACACTGCCACCCCGCTGTGTGTCCTTTCAGTCTAACACAGTCGTTTAAAGTCTGTGGCCCATAAACTCCAATAACGTGGTTTGTAGAATGCATATGTTAGCATGAAAGAAATCAAAAATACATTCAGTAACTATAATTTTTTGCTGAACTCATAATTGTCTAGCAGTTTGCAAAAATGAAAACAAATTGAGAATGACCTTTTTTACCATTCATAGATTCATTTTAAATACCTCTACTGCTCAGACTGTTCCCTGAATCATTGTGAGTCGCTTTAAACTGAATGTGCTTTGTCCTTATCTTTGAATAATGACTTTAAGGAAGTGGCAATCCATTCAAACACATTTCTTTTGAATTACACTGACTGCCAAGCTCGTGGTGTTCCGTAAATATTAAATAGTGCACATTTCCATAAATTCTTTTCTCAGAGCCGAGGACAAAGAGGCCTCTTTTTCTGAAATTCTGTCCGTGCTGTGCGCACAGCCACGACGACTGGTGCTCGTGCAGCGCTTGACATGTGCGCTGCTGCCCCCTGCAGGTGGCACAGGAATGTGCGGCTGATCGTGCTTCAGCGTTCTCGGAACATCCTGCAAGTGCAGCTGCTGATGGCGGTGCCCCAGTTCAGGGAGGCCCTCCTCCATCTCTCCAGGTGCTTCCCCTTAACGTTCAGCTTTGATCTTTAATCTCTTACATACACCCATAATTGATTGTCTGACTCAGCTGTTTTCCTTGCAAATCTATTCAAATCTATTCAAACTTAAGTTATTTATTTGTTGAAAAAAAAAAACCCATCTAATTTGATTTGATCTCCTTGCCAAGAGATGTCGGTTTTATGATTACTCAAAAGTTCAATGCAAATCATAACCAGAATTTCCGGCATTGGAAGAACTTACCCTGCTGTACAGTTTAAAGCTTGGTTAACGTCAGTTCTGTTTTGGTAAAGGATATAATATGATTTGGGAGAGTAAGTGTTGTCTGATGTGTTCCAGATTCATAGAGGAGCTTAAGAGTGTGCATTGGCTGCCCCAGGATGACTCCCGGACCTACACGCTCGTGGATTTCCAGAGCGCCCTCTTGAGGAGAAATAAAGAAGCGCAAGAGCTGCTGAAGAAGTTTCTGCAGTACCGGACTCTTATACTGAACATGGTACACTGCATTTATTTGTCTTTAAATTATGGGATTGAAAGAAAAGAATAAGTTTATTATTATTAAAAAACAGCACTTACAATTTCTTCTCAGAGTTTAAGGGAAAAACACATTGCAATTAAATTTAATAAACGTGACAGCTAGAGTTTGAGTCTAAGAAGTTTGTTTTATTGCCCAACCTCAACTGCATAGTGTAATTAACACATTGTGTTTTTGGTTTCAGCAAATAACTCAAACACAGTACATTTACAGATTCAGACAGTGAAGCAAAATAGCTACAGACAAATAATCCATGCTCGAAAAAGCCTTAGAGTCCCTCCAGGGCAGCAGTGTGGTGTAGTGGTAAGGAGCAGGGCTCGTAACCAAAAGGTTACTGGTTCGATTCCCCGCTGGGCCACTGCTGTGTTACCCTTAGTACTTGTAACCTATGTAAGTCGCTCTGGATATGAGCGTCTGCTCAGTGATGATAATGTAATGTAAAAGGTCTCAGACAAATCCTGTTGTGTGGAACCACCCCATGCCCCCCCACTGCCCTCAGGTGCAGGAGGACAGCTATGGGGCGCACCAGGACCTCCAGCAGAGGGTGGAGCAGAGCCAGCAGAGCCAGCCCAGCCAGCCCAGCCCGCCCCTCCACCTGCAGCTGGCTCTCCGGAGAGACCTGAGGCAGGAGCTGGGCTGGGCCAATCACACACTGCAACGCCTGGGCAACATGGCCGCCCTCGCCGACCACATGATCATCCAGAGCATGGTCACGGTCGTCCAGCGAGAGGTCTCCTCCTTCATCAACAGTGTCATGACGGTGAGAGGACGGTAATAGGCGGGTGGTGTTAGAGATAAATGTAAAATATAGGAGGTGTTTGAATGTAGTTAATGCTAAGTGTGACAGCTGATAGTAACTGTTGTAGCAGTGTGCAGTAGTTATAGTGATAATAGCTGTAATTGTAATTGAGTTCTATGTTATGTATTTATTTATTTAATTGTATTTTTGATTTACTTCATGCATATGCTGCATATGTAAAGCAGAACAGTAAAGCATGATATTTTCTGACATTATTCAGATAAAGAATCTTGCTCATGAACTTGTGTCCTCTGGTCAAAAGACAAGGTTCCTAAGCACAGTTCCAAATGTCTGACCCGCTGTTGCTGTATAGCTCATGTATAGCTGTAGAGCTGATTCTGTCTCATGTATGTATCTGTATTTACATTTACATGCACTCTGCCTGAGGTGAAGTTGGAGTTTTCCTTTGTGGCTTTTGTGATTGGTGTTTGCATTGACTGCGGCTGTAACGGTGTCCCCTTGTGCTGCTCCTGCCAGAGGACCAGGCCTCAGCAGGGGAGCCTCTTCCAGGCGGAGCTGCTTTTCGGAGCAGATGGTCAGCTGACCCTGCTGCCTCCAATGCACCTGTTCCAGGAGACCCTGCGGGGGGCAATTCTGTCAGTGGCCGAGTCCGTCCTGCAGGTGAATCCCTGCTGCCTTCACAGCACATAGTCCTGCTGCTTATAGCTCTAACGGTTTTATAATGACTAGCCGTTTTTTCTGATTTAAAGCAGCACAGACCGCAAATGGGAGGTGTGGGAACAGAATGGGGTACTGCACTTTACTCAGGGATACAAGCGCAGTACCCTATTTGTATGCAAATTTTTTTGGCATGAAGACAGAGGAAAAGATACAAAAATAGGTAACTGTGGCCCTCAACAGACAGGTTTTACAGTTTTAACCAGTTAATTCAAATATTAGTTTTGATGTGATCAAAAATTGTCTGAAATTTTACACCTAAAAAGTTGCTTCATTCAACTCGCCTGTTGAACCAGAGCCATCCTCATGCTGAGGGAGTTGTCTGCCTGTTTTAGGACCGTTTCACATTAGGGGTACAGGAGAAACCCCCTCCCTAAACCATGAACTGAAACACCTCTCAAAATCTGCACACGGCTAGTCATATCCTGTTTTATCCTTGCAGGTGTTTGACTCTTGCAGTTGTTCTCCAGAACCCAAGGACTGGGTGACAGGAAGTGCTTCATTTGCCAGTGTCTCTCAGGATCTGACTTCTGATCCCAGACCAGCCTGTAATGAAGGGGTATCTGGCACCACTGGTGAGGGGTAGGGGAGGGGCTCCTTGAGTTCCTGGTCACTTCCACTGTGCCATTACATGCTTGGTACAGGTTGAGCTTGTACTGTTTTTTTTTCACTAAAGCAGACTTTCACAGAGACATGTGACTTTGAAGCAACTTGGTGTATTCCATACCATGTTCCATGTTCCTCCAAGATCCCGGGGATAAGGATTGGGGCACCTGTTTCACCCCGAGATGGAAGTCCCTCGACATGTCGCTCCTTGGACTGATGCTGCCCAAGGCTTGTCCTCTGGAGGTTCAGGGGCGGAGACTTCGGGGGCAGTACCGCCCCTTTTCCCTTCGGCAGCTGGAGTGGCAGCTCGGTGTCAGTGCGGGGGTACAGGAGGCCGAGAGAGAGCAGGCCAGGATCGCTCAGGTAATCCCCCGGGCTGGCTGGCAGTGTGATGAAGTGGGCGGAGAGTTAGAGTTGTAACTGTAAGTCCATCCAGGTTAATGTCCATTTCCATGTTCTGAGTGCACTTCCATGCTGTGCAATCCTTGTTCTCCGGAGCCACGTCAGTACCACATCCTTGCTGCAATTGCATCTCCACGGCAGATTGTGTTTCGTCTGCATTACATGTTTATATGATTAGCACAAGTTAGATTGTGGTGATGCCTAAATGGTGTCCTGTCTGTGCTTTCTGGAATAGGAGTGTTGTTAATCTGGTCTGTCACTGTTGCTCGTATAACGTGGATGGATACACTACTGTTCTCTTGTGCTGGAAGTCGCTCCGGATAAGATCATCTGCACGCAGTGTAATGTAATACATATATGTGTTTTACCCAGCAAATACAGTGACATGGCATTTATTACAGTAATCTGTTTGTGTCTCTTATTTTTTCCCTTTGACAAGTAGAGAGCATGTGTTTGTTCCACAATTTATGAATGTACAGCTTCCATCAGTATCTGGCATTAATATTGATACATTTGTTCCCTGTTTTAATATTGTGAAATTTTATATCAGCCCTGACCATACATAAAACAAGTTCCATGTTTATATTCACGCTACCTAACATTGCTGAATGAATCAGTGTTATCAGGATCTGGAATGTGTAATGGCCATATGGTCCCCCACCCCTCCTTGGACAGGAGGCCCTTCTGGAGGTGCAGAGGCTGTGTGAGGGATACTCCTGGCTGGTGGACGTCCACCTGGTCTGCAGCCAGTGGAGCTCAGACAGCCTGGAGGCCATGAGGGGCTGGCCATCCCAGCGTTACCATGAGCACATCCAGAGAGTGCGGGCCTGGGCAGAGAGAGTGCGATCAGTGCCCGCCTCCGTGTCCACCTCCAACAGGCTGATCACCGTCCACTGCTCCCACATCCAGGAGAAACTAGGTGGGTTCGTCTGTGTGCATTTGTGTGTCTGTGCTTGAGTGCATGTGCATGTGTGCATGTACATGTGTAGGCAGCAGTGTGGCATAGTGGTAAGCAACAGGGCACATAGCCAAAGCATAGCTGGTTTGGTTCCCTGCTGGGGCACTGCTGTTGTACCCTTGGGCCAAGGTACTTAACCTGCAATTACCTCAGTAAATATCCACCTGTATAAATGAATAAAATTATAACCCATGTAAGTCCTCTGGATAAGGGCATCTACTGAATGATAATAATGTAATGTAATGTAATAATGTGCACTAGAAACTGAAACCAAGGGATAGAGCTTGGTTGGACATATCAATCACATGCACCAAGGAGATGGCCTTTCTTTGGCTCTTATAAACTGTTCTGGCTCTTACAAAATGTTTTTTTGCAGAGGAGCTTTAGGTGCCCTTTAAGGTTTATGTTGTTGTTTTATAAATGTCTCTGTGTGGCAGGGCCCCTCCTCTCCTGCATGGAGCAGGACGTTCTGACCCTGCTGGCCAGGGAGCTGCAGCAGCGGGCAGAGAGCTTAGCGTCGGAGCTGAAGAAGGCCTTGGACTGGCTGTGGGCAGAACCCGGCGACTTGCATGAGTTCTCTCAATATGCTGACAGGGTACTGGGCCTCTGTCTCTCACTTGACATTTCCATTTTGTAACTTTCATCAATATGGTGTTGCATGAATTTCATGTGACTGTTGTGTATTTTATGTATTTGTTGCAATTCTTTTGTCTATATGGTCATTCCAAGCCAGTAACATTTGAATAAATATTTAAAAATCCAAACATGCACACACTGAACACACACACACACACACACTCACATATATGTATGGTTTTTATTTGTCTGAAAAATATTAAACGGATCTTAGCTGTTCAAACTGTTTATGGAAAGAAAGTTTCAGTGAGAGCGTTTTAATAACTTTTAATAATTTATTTTTGATTAAAATGTGAGGTAGAGCCCTTTGAATTCTAAGTTGCTGAAACCAGATGTATTATTCCAGATAAATTATAAATACTGATAAATGCAGCTGCTTGGCCATTAAATGGGTTTTAAATTGCAGCCATGAATCACAGTGTTTGTCCTCTTGTTCCAACCCAGAGACTTAAGGATACTCTCAATGGCTTTCTCCAGACTTTGAGTAGACCTTGCAAAAGGACAAATGACTGAGAATGTGTTTGGATGACCAAAAAAATGAGGAGCAATAAATACTAATTATACCCCCCTGTCCTATTCAGTCTTACTCTCCCTTGGTTTTCTTCTGTTTCACTTACTCCACCTGTTACATCCTTCATAACATCTTGTGTTTCCCCTCTCTCTGCCTCTCTGTCTCTCCTCTCTTCCCTCCCTCAGGTGAAGCAGTATGAGAGAATGTCAGGTGAGCTGCAGGACCAGCACATGTACCTTCAGTCTCTCCAGGACACCATCTGCGCGAACTACAGGCACCTGAGTGCAGAGGAGGTAGCAATGGAGGCACAGGTGAGCATTCAGGCCTCCAGCTTCCTGTTTCATACAAACCCATTGTTATGGCTCTGTGATGGTCCTTAAATGTTAGTGTTTGTCTCAATATTTCTGTGAGTTCTTTGCTTGCTTTGCCTCTCTGCGTATGGCCCGTTTGTGTGTGTCTGTACTTCTGTGGTGAAGTTGCATATGGTTTGTCTGTGCATACGCACAGGTGCTGAACCTCTGGGACCACTTTGTGCCACTGCTGAGGAAAGCAGGGGAGACAGTTAGCCAGCGTCTGCCCTCTATGGTGGACACCCTGGAGAGCACCTTCTCCTCTCTGGTCCAGGAGCTGCGGGGCCTGGTGTCTCAGGCCACCTCCGGCCCCTATGTGGACCCCTCCCAGAAGGCCACCCTTATGGTGACCCAGCTCACGTCCATGTGCGGGAAGTTCAGGATGACCGCTGCACAGCTGGAGGAGCTGAGCGGAATTAGCGCAAATCTAAGAGGTCAGAAGGGTGGGGGCTGAGGTGCCTGGGTGGACCAGAGAGGTCCTGTAGTGTTAGCCAGGAGCTGTAGCTTTAGCATGAAGCTGTGAGTGTTTTCACTATTACTTTCATGTTGAATGCTGTTTGAAATTCTTTTTGAAGTTTTGTTTGATTTTTGACAATGACGTAGCCAATTATTTTAGCAGTGCTTCAGAAACGTTTCCACTGAGAAAAATGTGCATATCAGACTAAATTAGCTGATTAGTATATATGAATAAATAAATAAATAAATAAATAAATAATACAGCAAAGTAATGGGAGAGTTACTCCCAGCTGGCTGCTTACTAAAAATGTTTCATTTGATTTAGCTGACTGCATCATCAGAGATGTATTAACTCTGAGATGTGATGCAGAGGAAGAGGCAGCTCAGCAAAGACAACAAGAGATGTGTTGGAAAAAAAGCGTCCTGAGGGTCATAGAAGGATAGCCTTGTTTACATCTCTCAATACACATGGGTCTTTCATCAGCAGCAGTGAACACTGCCTGCGTGTGAATATGACAAAAATAGACTGAATATAAACTGATTTAGCATTAAAGCTAATGCTAATGCTAAAGCTGAAATGTCTAAGCAATGATGGTCCTCACAAGAAGCCCTTTAGAATTTTGACAATGTATGGTAAGGTTTTCATTGGATTTATTTAGGGTTTTGCAGTCAAAGCCTAAAATAGAGCCCACCTTTGCAGAGATAAGATGGTGACACACAGACAAAAAACATTCTTGAAGCTCTGTCCCTCTTCTAAAAACTAATCGGATCCATTGTGAATTGTGTTTATTTTGTCATGTTAAGATGACAGTAAGTGTGTAAATGTTGTGTACCTAATACCCCTGCTGTCTCCTCAGGAAAGGGCATGGATTTGTCATTAGTAGATGAAGAGAGGCAGAAGCTGGAAGCTCGCAAAGGATTATGGGACCTGCTAAGTGTGACCACCGCTCAGATTCAGGAGTGGAGTCAGCTGCCCTTCAGTAAGGTGAGGATGGGGTACGAGAAACAACCTCCAGCAGCAAAGCTCACGCAAGCACAAACACAGGGCTTTCATATCGTACATAACATTGAAAATGATAAGAAAGTACCCTACACAGATTTCCCAAAGGGGTAATCATATTGTTTACTACTGAATATAATATAATGCAGTAGGAAGTACATGTTAAAACAAACTGATAAAATTACTAATAGTGAGCATTATGTGAGCAAAGGTGAAAAAGGCTACATGTAATTGTTGAAGACAATATGTTAGTGATAAACATGTTTTGTCTGTGTACTGCTCTTTTCTTTAGTCTGACAGTAAATTGAAAAATAATTTGTTGATTAAATAGATAATCAGTGTACGCCGTATTCAGTGTTGAATGTAAAAATCTCAAGACATTGGTGGTAGTGGCTCAAGACATTGGATTGCTGACTTCTGCCCCCTGGTGGTAGTTTGTGGTGCTCCATGCCCAGGAGAAAATGGCTGAGTGGCTGCAGCAGGCTGTGGTGCTGGAGAGGACGATCCCTCTGTGCGACGCGGTCCTTCAGCAGACCCTGCAGCTGCTGGGGGGCTTCAATCAGCAGCTGCCTGTGCTGGCTGAACTCAGCAGCCCCCTGCTCAAACACAAGCACTGGAGGGCCATCTTCAAAGGTCAGAGTGCAGTCAGAGTGACCAAACGATCACACTAGTGAGACAAGTATAGACACACTCACAGACACTGGCACACAGACAAGGTACAAGTAAGGGCAACATGCATAGGTGTGGAAAGAGCTCATGCATTGCATTTATTACTTACATTATTTTCTATTTTACGTTTTTATAGCCTGCATATATTCCCAGGGCTAGTCATTTTGCCTTAAACACATTTTTACTTTCCAGGCATATTCTGTTATATGTTCAGTACAGAAGAGTTTTTACAGTACTTACCTTTGGGGTTCAGTCGCAGTGTCCTGTCCGTATTAACCCCTTTAATGCTTCTGTCATGAACGTAGAGCCCCCAACCCCCCCACACAGCCTCTCAACACTCCCCCCATCTTCTCCCTGCAGGCATGGGGCTGTCATACGCCCCAGAGCTGGACCTGACTGTCGCAGACCTTATATCCAAAAAACTACTGGACCACTGGAACGTGATAAGCAAGGTGAGAGTAGCATTAGGCGGCAGTATAGCATAGTGACAAGGAGCAGGGCTCGTAACCAAAAGGTTGCTGGTTTGATTCCCTTCCGGAGCGGCCGCTACCCTTGGCCAAAGTACTTACTCCATAGTTGCCTCAGTAAATATCCAGCTGTATAAATGGATTATAGCATCTGCTAAATGGCAATAATGTACTGTAATGGAATGAGAAGAGCAGAGTACACAGTCCAGTACACAGTCCAGTCCTAGTATTCTGATGCTGCAGAGCTCTTTAAACCCCAGTTCAATGTTTCTTCTGTCTGGGTAGTGCTACCCATTAAGACCAGCTGCAAACATATCCTTCTGTCCTTTTTATCTTGTCTTATTGTGCTACCAGTTTCTATGATTTTCTCTCATTTGAACAGCATTGCATTAAATGTTAAACTCCACCAAAGAGACACAGTGTGCTTCACACCTCACCAAAACACTTTACACTAAATGACATTATACATTCCTCTGTAGGTCTGCCGGGAGGCGAAGTCCGAGGCGGACATGGAGCAGGCGTTCCGAAAGCTGCAGCTCCTCTGGGAGGGGACGCTCTTCCGCCTGGCAAACTTCATCCTGACCGTGTGGCAGGACGAGAGCCTGCAGCCGGGGTCAGCGTGCAGGAGGGTGCCCTCCAGTGGCTATGCTAGGAAGCGCAGTGCCCCTGTGCAGCGTTCTTGTGACAGCGGCACCTTCACTGTCATTGGTGAGAAGGACATGGGGGTGGAGGGGGGCATAGGGGTCCCAACCAATCACATGAATCAAATGTACTTCATCACATTTGTTCCACATATAAGACAAGGTCTTTTCATGTCAAATTATATTTAGCGTTTATATTAGTGTCCACATCATATTTTGCACTTGACTCATAATTTATGTATATGTATGTGTGGTCTTACTGTAGGTACAGGAGTAACAAAAGACAGCGGCAGTAGTGATCTCCTCTCTTTACACTTACTCTCTTTGCCTCCCAGGGCTGGAGACCCTACAGGCTCAGACAGAGGACAGTGTAATGACCCTCTCCTGCATGCTGTCATCACCCCACGCGACTGAGCTCAGGCAGGAGCTGGAGCGCTGGGTTCAGCAGCTCCAGGAGCTCGGTACTGTATACTGTGGACTAACGGACAATTCACGAGGAGTCGCTGAAATTTTATGGCGACTTGGGGTTGTAGCTTGGATAGGCTTTACAGCCTAGATTTACAGTGAGATACTTTAAATCAGCAGGGATGCAATACCCTGGTTTCTGTGGTTGCAGAAATATATGACCGTGTATCATGTGTCTGGGGAGAACATAATCAAATTGTCAGGCCACTATTTTTTAATGCCCAATGAAAACAGCAAAATAAAGGTGTAGATCTATACTTGTGTAAACAATCTGGCATCAGTATGTTTACATAATATTCTGACTCTTGCTACGAGTTTTGTGAAATGTGGTCTGGGTGGATTTCATGGCTAGTGTATATAATCCAAGCTATGTGTACTTTCATGTATGTTACAATGGAGGACTCCCAGATTGTCTGAAGACAACTGCATCATATAGGAGCAGTTGCAGTTTTCCGTATCTATCCTGAAGACCCTGCTGTGCTTTGCAAAAACATTTCTTTTAATCATACTTTTGTTTTGATTTGACATATTCGGTTTTAATTTCTGAACCATGCAGAGAAACTGCTGAGCTTCTGGCAAAGGTACCAGCTGAAATGGGTCTTCCTGAGCAAAGTGTTTCATGAGGCAGGAGTCATGATTCTGAAACCAGAGCTGGTGAGTTATAAATGGCCATTAAAAATGCATTAGCGTGTTTGTTCTCTTCTTTGTCAGCCATGCGGGAATTCAGACCACTTTCTTTGTACTATTGAAATTGGACAGGCAGTTTTTTCACTTTTTTCATTTATATTCTTCACTTTACTTTCATTATATTTAGTTATTAATGTTGAATAAATTGTTAAAAATAACCTTTCAAATGGTGAAGCATCACCTTTTGTGTTTAACTGTACTTGGAATATTTGTATTGTCTAGAGTGGCATGCTCAAACCAGTGGCTGAAATATTGACTGTATAGTTGCATGGTTGTAGGTATAATTTCTAGCCCACATTGTGAGCAGGTTTGTCTCTTGTGGTCTTCACTCCCAGTTCCAGAGGTTCTGTCCGGTGGATGAGACGTACCGGGAGGTGGTTCAGGCCATGAAAGGCGACCCACGTGTTCTGAACTTTGTGCAGCTGGGACAGAATGAGGAGACGCACGGCCGTGTCCACGGGCGGAGTCTGCAGGTCCTCCTCAGTGAGGGGCTGTCCACCATGGAGGGCATATCCGACCAGCTGCTGCACCTCCTGGACTCCCCTCGCAGGGAGTTCCCCCGGCTCTGCTTCCTCAGTGATGGGGAGGTCATGGAGCTCCTCTCCCTTCACCCCACACCCTCTGACCTGCTGCGGACAGTGCGAAAGTGCTTCCGGGGGGTGCGTCAGCTAGACATCGACAGCGGCAGAAGCGAGTCCCCTGACCTTGAAGAAACCAACCTGTCCGATGCTCAGCAGAGGGTGTGCGGTGTGGTGGGGGGCCTTGGGGAGAGGATCCCCTTCCTTCGCCCCCTGGAGCCCAGCCGTGACTCCCTGGCCTGGCTGAACCAGCTGGAGCAGAGGCTGCACTCTGCCATGGTGCGGCTCATGAGAGAATGCGCCGTAGCCCGACAGCTGGCCCAGGGCCAGGAGGGGGACCAGGATCAAAGTCTGGAACAGAACCAGACCCAGAACCAGGACCAAGATGAAAAAAATGAGGACACCCTCCAGTGTCCCTCCCCTCCGTCATGCTCCAGTGAGGTGGACAGTGAGAAGGATGTGAGGGAGGTAGAAGAGCCACCTTCATCGTGGAGCTACATTTCTGGTTTCCCTCTGCAGTGCCTCCTGGTGGTAGAAGAGGCTCAGTGGCGCAGAGAAGTCCAGCAGGCTTTCCTGGACCCAGCGCCGGCTAAGCGGACCTGTCAAAAAGAGCACTATGCCACCAAGCTCCAGACCCTGTGCCAGCTCATCCAGGAGCAGTCGATGGCCTGCAGTGGTCAGTTGCTGGAGTCCCATCGCACAGTGACTGTGCTTCGTGCTATGGCGCTGCTCACCATCAAGCACACACATCAGCTCTCTGGGCTCATGGAGGTGAAGGGAGAGCTAAAGTCCTCTTTGAGTGGCACCGGATGATGAAGTACCACTTGAGCATTGATGACCAAAGTGGTCATAGCCGTCCGACTGCAGTTTCTGAAAGTAGTGACCCCTCCTGCTATGTTGACATCCTGGGCTCCCATTTGCCTTATGGGTATGAGTACTTAGGACCAGAGCACTGGATGATGGTCAACACTCCCTCCTCAGATCGAGCGATTCTTGGGATCCTCCTGGCTCTCACCTGTTACAGCTGTGGCTTTGTCAGGGGGCCCTGTATGTCAGGGAAAGGAAAGACTGTGGTACACCTGGGCCAAGCCCTCGGCCGACAGGTAATAACCCTGCACTGCTGCCGAGAGATGAGCCCCAGCATTGTCCTGCAGATGCTGGTTGGTGCCTTGCAGACTGGAGCGTGGCTGGTTTTGGACTCTATGAACTCCATGACCCAGGGAACACTGTCTCTCCTGGGACAGCACCTCTCTAACATCCATCACTCCCTCTCCTCTCTACTTAGTGTTAACCAACCTCAACAGCAATGTAGTGAGCTCCAGACCAAGCATTGTACTGGTTTATCCTCTCAAAATGATGATTTAATGTCTGCACCCAAGGGCAGCAACAGAGGTTGCACAAAATTTGACAAGGTGCAGATATCGTTTGCTGGGAAAACAGTAATGGCCAAATCTGGCTATGGTTGCATACTTATATCCTCAGCTGGGTACACAGCTGAGGTACCAGAGAACCTACGGGTTGCCACCAGGCCCATTTCACTGGTCCAGCCTGACTACAAGGTCATTGCCGAGGTAACCCTGACTGCCCTGGGCTTTTCGGAGGCCACCTCTGTGAGCCACCGCTTACTCTCTCTCTTCAGCCTGGCCAAGGATTCAGGCTGCCTCCCTGAATCTGTTAGCGCTGGCTCAACTTCATGGCTTGTGCTTCTGAATAAAATAATTGCTGCGGCTGGGATGTACCTGCGCCACACACACAGAGTTGAACCAGCTGGCAAGGACAAGGTGGTGAAGGGGGATCTGGAGAGACAGAGGCAGCTGCTTGATATGGCTCTGAGAGCACCTGAGGGATTGGAGGGTGGAGCCAAAGGTGTCCAGTCAGCCTGTTTCAAACGCACCAATCAGTGCGCTGCCGTTCTGCAAGCAATAGCTGAGGAGCAGGCGATCATCAAAGGCGTGATGTCAGTTGTACTGTCAGCCATCACCAACCCCATCAAGGCCAGCCACTTCCGAGCCATCTTTGAGGAAGTCTTTCAGGCTGCCCGGTGCTCTCCCTATGCCCTGCAGGGGATGGAGGAGGTGGAAGAGGCCACCTTGAGGGAAGCCATGATTGAGGAGCTCCAGGAGACTGGGTTCCACCCTAATCCTTGCATGCTTTCCAGTGCTCTGTCGCTGTACCACTCAATGAAGCTTTCCCGAGCTGTGGTTCTGATCGGACCTGCAGGGAGTGGAAAGACAGTCTGCTACCAAGCTCTGGCTGGAGCACTCAGGAAGCTGGCATCTGGGGCGGTAGAGGACAGGTTTGTCCAACCCCCCTGTAGTATGGACAAAGGCACAGACAAGGACCCTCTCTCTCCAGTCCTCACCTGGAGCTCAGTTGACACAGTGGTGATTTTCCCCAACACCTTGTCAGATGAAGAGCTCTGGGGCAGGTACCATGGGCAACCAGGCTCCTGGTGGGATGGAGCCCTCACAAAAGTACTGAGAGACTCAGAGCCCCATCACCTCTCTGTCTCTGAGTCCTCCACCTCTGATTCATCCACCAACAGCTCCTCCATCCCAGACTCCTCCCAGAGGCAGAAGAAGAATGGTCAGACATCAAAGATGAAGTGGCTGGTGCTGGACGGGGAGCCCTTGGGTCGGCCCGGCTGGCTGGACCGCCTCAGTACCCTCTGTAACCCTGACGACCCATCCCTGTGCCTCCCCACTGGGGAAAAAGTGCACCTGTGGAGCAGAGAGCTGAAAATTTTGATCGAGGCGGTCGACCTGGAGGACGCATCCCCATCAGTAGTCACACACTGTGGCCTGGTGTACCACTCTGTGGAGGAGCTGTGGAAGGACGTTTGGAAAGCGGAGCTGGGAACCCTGAGTAGGGATCCGGCCTTGGACCAGTGGCCCCTGAATCTGTGGAGCCGGCTGGCAGAGGACCTGTTTCCCAGCACTCTCACTTTCCTCAGGCAGAAGATGTTCAGTTGCATCCTTCCTGAAAGAGAGGCAAGAGCCAGCCAATCAACCAATGAGGTCTCATACGGGGTACAGGAAGTGATGTCATTCATCAGGATCTTCCATGCTCTGCTTGAGCAGTTTGGGAAGAGCAAGCTGAAAGCCTCACCTAAACACAGTGACAACAGAGGTAACTCCAGTTTTATTTGTAATGAGTGCTACTGTATTAATTATTATGAATGGCTAATGACTCTAGTTAGCCCACTGTCTACATTTTGTTTGATTTGTCTGTTTTTTTCTGTCTATATCTATTTTTTAGAAGTCTCAAGGTCTCTAAAAAAGATGTAAATATAAATATATAAATATAAATATGCTTTTAAATAATGATTGACCCATCTTTGTCCATTAGTGTATTTCATCTCTCAGATTTGATCACTAAGGGGTATAACCATGGAACAGCAGACAGTCATGGGCAGGTAGACAGTAATAGAGAGGTGTGGCTGGGTTTTGAAGTAGAGCATGAAAGTACAGTATCAGTGTATCACTGATTGCTAGTTATTACCGCTCCCAAACCTTGCTGTTATTCTCACCTTGTGCTGACAGAGGGGACCCCCAATGTCTGTCAGCAGCCCTCCTTGGACCCCTTGATCCCCTCAGCCCAGCAGGAGCAACATGCTAGGAATATATTTGTGGTGGCTTACATCTGGGGCTTTGGTGGACACCTGCATCCCAGGTACTGTCAGGGATTCTGACTTCTGTACAAGTTTGTTTCACTAGGTGCTGTATCATCCATTTAGTTCTGAATAGTTTCCTGTTTGATATGAGGAAAATGCTTCTATACACAGTAACCTGTTGTTTCTCCACTGGGTTTGTGTTTGTTAAGAATACTTTTTTGGAGAATAGAAAAACAAAACCCAGGGCATTATTATCCCTGTAATTCCCACTAAAAGCAGTGTACAAATAAGCAGAATTCATTTGAAGGGAATATTTATTTTTTCAGTTTCGCATCACTGGAATGACAACCCATGATGAAGAAAGTGGGGAGAACCCACCTTTAAACTTTTAATTTTCCTGAACCTGTTTTTGATTGTTTTATGTGATTTAACAAATTTTAGTATTATCCATCAGCAGTTAATGTGTAGGGTTCCGAAGTTCTTACCCTCCTGTATTTTTCCCCCACTGCATAGACCTCTGCTTTAGTCCATTCTCAGAGCTTCAGCAGGGCTTAATGCTGTTTTGTGGGTTCCCTTTAGGCACTGGCCGCAGTTTGACGAGTTTGCGCGCAAAGCGCTGCACGAGAGCCGGTACAGGGTGGAGCTGCCAGCAGAGGGCTTAGTGTTCGAGCACCTCATCCATATCAGTGAGGGACCTCTAGCAGGAACCAATAGCAGGCTCCAGAGCAGGGGTGTACAGATGTCCTACACCACCATCCCACAGGTCTGTGTTCACCTCCAAGCCTCACAGCCTCATGGTATGAAGTACGTGTGTTCAAGAATCCTGTTAAAACAGGCTTCTCTCCAACAGGTTTGTCACTGTTGTTGCCTCTGTACTGGAAAGTGCAGGAACTAGCAAGATCGTTTCAGAACAGAAACCCCATAGTTAAACAAGATTGTATTACTATTTCAGCAGTTACATCAGACTGATGTTCATCATTCCACCTGCATCTTATTTCCTTTTACCAAGCTGGTACACTGGCAGCAGCTAATGCAATTCCCCTGCATGCATTGTGACCTCATCCCATTGTCCCCGAGTGACCTCTTGCAGACCTGTCTCTCTCCATACAGTATGAGAAGCATGCATACCTGCTGCGCTCGATGCTGAAGGCCCGGCAGCCGGCACTGCTGGTGGGGGAGTCGGGTTCGGGGAAGACCACGCTGTGCCAGTCGTTGCTGGGCCCGAAACAGCCTCACCTGCGCCTCCCGGCCAGCTCACGTCTGCGGGCTGCCGACCTGCGAGACCTGCTGGGAAGCGTGGGCTGCCCGGTGACAGGAGCGGGCGCCGTGGGAACCGCTGCCAGGCAACCGGGGCTGCTGCTATTCCTGGATGACCTGCATCACGCCCCCTGTGGTGAGTGTCAGTTGCCCCTATAAGGACTGAGTGTGAAACAAACATCCAGTTGGTACATGATGTATGATATCCTGCTCTGAAACTCAGTTTAGAAAAGTCTGTGAAACTCAGGATTAGTGATTGATGTCAGGACATACCTTGAAGCCTTTAAATTATATTACATTACTTTCATTTAGCAGACACTCTTATCCAGAGCGACTTCCAGCACAAAGGAAATGAAGTGTATCCATTCAAGTTGAGCTTAGTTGGGCGGAATGGCCTGTTCTCGTCATAATATGTTCATATGTTCTTTTGTTCTTATGAATGAGCAACAGTGTCAGCCCAGGCTAACAACACTCCCAAACCAGTGAGTGTGAGCATAGTGCTGTTCAAGCTCTACCACAAGTTAACTTGTGCAACCTGATTAGACAAGGGGAACCAAGTATACTACCATACATCACGGTCACTGGATCACAGAATGCAAATGGAATCAGGGCACTACACTTAAAATAAACAGCAAGTAAAACAAGTAGCCTTAAGATTTAACCCTCATAACCGACATTTTCATTTTGAGCATGTAATTAATAACACAGCCAGTCTTGGACATTTGTGTCATTCCTCCCAGATTTTGGGAAGACCTCCATGGCTCTCGAGACCCTGCGCCAGTGCATGTCCAGAGGCGGCCTGCCCACCTCTGACGGCTGCCGCTTCAAACTCCTCAGCTCTGGGGCGGTCAGCTTCCTGGCCACCTGTGACACACCTGGAGAGGGAGGCTCCAGCTGTGCAGGGCTCTCCCCCCGCCTCCTCCGCCTCTTCTCCATCCTGGCACTGCCCAGCCTGTCGGAGGAGGTGCTGTTCTCCGTCCACGCCCCCCAGCTGCAGCTGTGGCTCGAACGGCTTCCCTCCCTACCCCAGCACGCTGACATGGCCGGCTGCATCATTGCCGCGACCTTTGACCTGTACCGTGCCGTGCGGGAGAAGTTCCCACCCCGTCCAGACAGGCCCCACTTCCTGTACTCGCCGCACGACCTGCGGAAGGTCTTCCAGGGCGTGTGTATGTGGAGGCCGCGGAGAGGCAACAGCCGCCTCCGAGATTCGCTTGCCCTCTCCGGCCTGCCTGCCCGCACTCCCTCCACCCTCAGCTCAGTTACCAGCGTGCTCAACGTCGCCCTCCTCTGGATGCACGAGTGCCTGCACACCTTCGGGGACCGTCTCTGCGCCGAGGAGGAGAGCCAGGCGCTGCTGACGCTGCTGTCCCAGGTGGCAGAGGGGAACTTCGGAAGCAGGTTGTGCTCCAGGCCCCTGACAGACAGGGGGGAGGCCGAGTCCCGGACCGCCAGCTCAGCTGCAGCTACGGCGAGATCCCTTAAGGAGAGCGAGCGCCGCTCTACAGCTCCAGTGAGCAGAGAGGGAGTGGAGAGGGGCCAATCCGGAGCCCAGTCCACCGTGCCTACCGTAGGGATTGAGAGTGAGGATCACACGGAGGGGGGTGAGCTTGGGGAGTCCTCTCACGGGGGGAGCTGTTCAGACTCCAGCGGCTGGGACAGCACTAGTGATGAGGACCAGCTGAGTGACGGTACCTCGGAAGAACAAGACAAGGACACCATAACCCAAAGGGAAGAAGAGGTTGAACTTCAGACCCCCGAACTGAACGAGTCTGTGTCCAGCCCAGACTCTGTGTCTGACACCACCAGGACTCCTTCAGCCTTGTGGCCCTCTCCCCCTAAGGAGGCCAAGCCTGCGAGAAAGCCAGACAGGAAGAGGAGTGGGAATCTGGTCGCCCAGCTCCCACAATGCACCAGTTCTGAGCCAGCAGTGCAGGCAGAAGAGCGCATGGCCAGCACCACCATGCCCCTGCATGTGCTGCAAAATATGGAGGCCACCATCCGCAACGTGGTCTTCAGCCCAGACCTGTCTGAGCCAATCCGCAGCCTCGGGTGCAACCCCTCTTACCAGGAGCAGGACCTGGGGGCGCTGGTGCAGGAGCTGGCCGCCATGATGAAGCAGAGAGAGCGGGTGGAAGAAGCCGACAGCTTTACCCGCGGGTACGGGGTGCACAGGCAGGGGGTGCGTCAGCTGGCACACGTCCTCCGCGCTCTGCTCATGCCCGGCGGGCACGGGGCCCTGTTTGGGGCGGGGAGGGGCACGGGCAGGAAGACCACGGTGCACCTGGCAGCCCACCTGATGGGGTACTGGCTGCTGGAGGTGCATTCTGGGAACAAGCAGACCATGTGGGAGGTGCTGAAGGAAGAGGCCGCCCAGGCAGGGAGGCAGGGAGGGAACTTGGTGGTGCTGGTGCACGAGAGCACCAGCCAGGCGGTCAGAGAGGAGCTGGTGGTTGCCATGGCCAACAGGACCTACCCAGGGCTCTACTCCACCAAGGAGTGGAAGAGCGTGACACAGAAGATCAACGCCCTGGTGAGGAACTCTGGGAAACGCGTTAAGAATGAGCGTGGGCCAGAGAGGTAAGGAACATGCCTGGAAAAGTAAATATCCATCTGTATAAATGAATAACATGTAAAAATGTTTATCTGTGTTAGTCACTCTAAATAAGAGCATCTGCTGAATGACAATAATGTAATGTAATGTAAAATAGCTTTTCCCCTTCTGTTCACATAATGTTCACCTACAGAATCTGTGCGTCAGTGTGACAAAAATTCAAACTTAATTCCAATTTCATGTAACATGTACATTTAATGTAACATGCAACATGACACAAATTTTGTTTTTTTGTGACTGCCAGCACATTACATCTTCACCTGTTACAGAGGTCATGTGCATGACCCAGCTCTGTGTCTCAGGTACTTCCAGCAGATCCAGAGGAACGTGCATGTGTTCCTGCTGCTGCCCCTGCTTCCAGGCCACAGCAGGCAGACGGGAGAGAGCCCAGGGGCAGGCGGGAGTATGGCCAGGGTCCTGAGCCTCTGTTGCTGTGTGGAGGTGTACCAGCCCTGGGATACACAGTCCCTGGTTGACGTGGCCACTTACTACCTGAAAGACTGTCTCTATCAGTCTGACCTGGATATAAGAGGTTCCTGTATTATAATGCCATGCTGTTTGAATAAACTATTATATATGTACGTATACGGACGGACACACACACACACACACACGTGCACACACAAAACAGATACATATTCACCCACATTCTGACTAATATATTTGGTGATATGGTGTGTTTTGATCCAATTTCATGTATAAAACGTTATGTCTCCCTGTGTTTATCGCTGTGTATATTGTTCTTTATTGTTATGTTATTCTCCCCCAGTGGACCGGGCTGACCTTGAGGTCAGTATTTCCCAAGCCATGGCTGGGATTCACCGGTCGTCATGGAGATACGCCTCCGTCCTCCTTGCAGACCTGCACCCCTTCGGCCCCCAGACCTATGCAGAGTTTGTGGCGCACTTCCTCTTCCTGTGCACACACCTTTGTGATCAGAGCAGGTGTCAGGCCAACAGGTAGGTGGAGGGGTGAGGGGGTGTTTGGTGTGTGATGCAAGTGATTGAGTTTAACTTGAAAATGATGGCCTAGAGCGTTCTGGCATTAATTAGATTGCATTGGAATGATGCTGTTGTACTCAGTGTAATTTGTTTAAAAGAAACATAATTGTGTTTGAATGCAAAGTAATTGAAAGCCGGAGGTCAGAAGACAACATAATCACAAGTGGTGCATTTCAATGTAATCAAGCAGTTCTTTGAAGCATGAAGATAAACTGATGGGAGAACAGCCAAAGATATAATTAAGGAATGGAAACATTCCCATAGCTTTATAATTTCTGTGTATGTGTGTGTGTGTGTGTGTGTGCATGCATGCTTTTTTCTCAGGGTCATGACTGTCTTGGGCCGGATGAAGGAGCTGACTGATAAAGCTGACGAATACAGCCAGGAAGTGTTGAGTCTGAGGACCAAGTTGACTGAAATGCAGCAGGTAAATCTGACCAGCATAGAACTAATTGTGTGGGCCTCAAGTTCATGTGTGCTGTTACTTGGTGTGCACAGCAAGTCTCTTTTGAGTGTCATGGATGTGTGTCTGTGAATGTGTTGTGCTGTGCGTGCACTGTATATGTGTATGCACAGTAGGTCTCTTCTGTGACATTTCTGGATATGCGTCTGTGAGTGCATTGTGCTGTGTGCACACTGACTGTGGGTTCACAGTAACTCTTTTTTGAGTGACATTTCTGGATGTGTGTCTGAGTTAATTGCACTGTGTGCACACTATGTGATTGTATGCACAGTAAGTCTCTTCTGAGTGACATGGATGTGTGTCTGTGAGTGCATTGCCCTGTGTGTATGCACAGTAAGTCCGCCGTGTCCCCTGCAGCATCTGCTCCGGCTGCAGCAGGAGGTGGAGGTTCGGCGTGCGTTGTGCGACCGCGCTCGGCAGCACTGTCTGCAGGAGGAGAACCGGCTGGCGCAGCTGGAGGAGGAGGTGCAACAGGCACAGAAAGAGTCCAATGATGCCTTTCAGCAGGTTGGATGCTCCCTCATCCAGATTATCCTTTCACACAACTCTTTTTCACGACCTGTCACTGAAGGACCTGTCTCGCCTTACAGCAGCTGCCTCACGCCCTCACCTGGGATTCAAACTCTCAACCCCTTGCTCTCAAACTCTCTTAGCTGCTACAGTTATGCCACTACTTTTCCATTAATTGTTAATATTTGATATTTATGAAACTTTAAATTTAACAGGCTATTTATCCTTATTATCTGAGTGTTGATTAATGTTCATTTGGTAATAATGGTAATAATTAATAACGACACTTTATAATGAATTCTTTTGGGCTAGTTTTGCCCCATTGTGTCACAGTGTACACCATCTCATGCTGTTAATGTCCCTCCCCTCGCCCCAAGGTGAGCCCTCTGTATCAGGCGGCCCTGGAAGCGGTGCAGTCGCTCAGCCAATTGGACCTCGACGAGGTGCGGCGCTACAGACGCCCCCCTGAGGGCATTATGGTTGTCATGGACACCATCTGCATGCTGTTCAACCGCCCATGCAACTGGGAGAGCGCCAAACAGCTGCTGGGGCAGCCCAACTTTTTGCAGGTGAGACAACAAAGTCTTAAATGGATTTCTTTCTCTATGCAGTCATAAATTAGTCTGCATTTTGCACAGGAATGAGGTAATGATTTGTTAGTAATTTAAAAAACATCCATTACAATTTTGACTACTCTCAGGGCCCCATATCTGTTCAAAGCTAACAGTTCAAAGCTAAACGCAACCTAATGACCTTTAATGTGTTTATGTGAAAGAATTAAGGCAAAAACAAACCAAACATTTCAATTTCTCTAGCAATATTCCCACCAAAGAGCATACGTCTGTGGAAAATAAATAGGTAATTAATACATTTGGACTGATAACTTGATGACTTTGGATGTGGAGCTGACATTCAGTTGAAAAGACTTGAATTTTGCTTGTAACGGAATTGAATGAATTGCTCTGTTGGAAGAACTGAAGCTGAACTAAAGTGACCCATGACCCCAGTGTGGATACATTGTCTGTCTCCATATGTCTGTCTCCCTGCGTCTGTCTCCCTGTCTGTCTCCCCATGTCCCCTCCCAGGAGCTGGGCTTCTACGACCGCTCGCTGGTTCGGGGCGAGCTGTTCGACGCCCTGACGGTGGCGGTGCGGCGGCCAGAGCTGCAGCTGGAGGCGGTGCGGGAGGCGAGCCGGGCCTGCGAGTCGCTGTGCCGCTGGGTGCGGGCGGTGCACCGCTACGCCAGCGTGCGGCTCCGCCTCGCCCCACAGGAGGCCCGGCGGCGGCAGCTGGAGGAGCGGGCGGCCGAGAGCCGCGGCCGCCTGCGGGAGGCGCGACTGCAGGAGGAGGAGGCGCGCGATTGGCTGGAGAGCACGGTGACGGAGCTGCGGGGGGTCAGGCGCGGCGTGGAGGAGCTGGAGGAGCGGCTGCGGCAGGCCGAGGCTCGGGAGAGAGGCGCCGCCGCTGCCGTCCAGCAGGTGGCGCAGCACATCACTGACTGGAACACCGCAGCGCAGGTAGAGACTGGTTCACTCACATTCGGTCACCTCTCCCACTCTGAACCAGTCTTTCATACAGTTCGACAACAACATGATATATTCCAGCTGAAGATGCACTTTGCCCTGCACCCAGACATTCTACTGTAGTGTGTCTGAGAAATGCATCAATGTGAATATATACAGAAAATCAACCAACTAGACAACTTAAGCGAGGCCAATCATAGCTATAGTTGCGTTGTTGTTTGCTGAATGTTTACATACTATAAAGTTATTACTCAAACCCCCTGCCAGATGTGACCTTTTGTCTCTCTTATGTATAATTGTATATATGGAGGTATATTTCTTCCAGAGTTTTATGTAATTGGGCATGTGGAGGTTTACTTGGATGCATGTGGCATGTGTTATTATACATATTGTATTTAGAATGAGAAAGTCATGGTACATGGTTGGTGGTATCCTGTTCAGGTAACATTTCATGCCACTTCACTGGATGCACTGTGTAAATCACTCTGGATAAGAGCATCTGCCAAATGACAATAATGTACATTGATATAATGTTACATTACATTACGTTACATTACATTACATGCATTTAGCAGATGCTCTTATCCAGAGTGACTTCCATCACAATAGACCATAAGTGTATCCATTCAATTTAAACAAGCAACAGTGTCAGACCAGGCTCACAACACTCCCAGACCAGTGAGTGTGAGCATAGCACTATTTAACCCCTACTACAAGATAACTTGTGCACTCTGACAAAAGCCAAGTATACTATGATACAACAGTCCCTAGAACACAAATTATAATACATTGTAATACTACTCATAAAATTAACATCAAATGCAGGTTACAGTGGTTATGGCATGTTATAGCATGTTAAACCGTCCTCCTGGTGTTCTCTGCAGGAGACAGTGACGAGCGCTCGGGCAATCCCAGGGGACGCTCTTATTCTGGCCGCTGCCCTTGCTTACCTGGGCCCGTTTGGGCCCGACGTGCGATCTGAGCTGCTGGCCAAGTGGCGTAAGCTGTGTCTGACGGGACAGATCGAGATGGACCCCGAGGACCCCAGAGCAGAGTTCCTCTCTGCCCCTCCCTCCACCCCTCCTGCGACCTCTCCCTTCCTCCCCATCCCGATGAGTGAGGAGCTGGGGATTCCCCTGGCCCGGGTGGTGGGCGGGGTTCAGGGCACGCCCCAGGGCGTGGCTCCCCAGCTGTTGCTGAAACTGCTTCTGTGGGGGTGCAGATGCCCAAGCGCTCAACAGTGCCCTCTGCTGGCAGACTCACAGCAGTGCGAAGAGAGGCGGCTTTGTACCAGACTTTTTTCAGGTGAGTTTCTGGTGCTACAGCTCTCAGACTTGTTACTTTCTTCTTGTTTGTTGTTTTTCACTGACTGAATTACAGTGTGCACACCAGATTGGTTTGTCACTCAATGGTAGGCCGTAGTTAAAATAATAATACACCACATTGAGACCTATGCCTAGTAAGTCACTCTATAGAAAGCTGTATGTTAACTAAAATAATAATAGTAATAATAGTAATCATCATCATCATAATTACATGTCATTAGCAGGCCAGCCCATGGTGCAAGAGGAGAAATCCCAAGAGGAGGATGAATATGACCTTGTGGTCTGTGCTGATGACCCCACCCTGCCGGCCAGATTGAGACAGGGGGTGGAAAGAGGTGAGATGGTGCACTGTCAGCTCACTGTGTGCTTCACTGTTGTCCTGAATAGATATGATCCTCACAGCTGTCCTTGTAGCACCGCATTCTATTCTGTTGTCTGCTGGACATTTTTCTCAGTTGCCAAGTCCACTGCATTACCATATTGGAGCATGTTGCAGCATGCTATCCCATTCTCAGCACTTTGCTCTGATGATGATGTACGTACCCTATGCCACTCTCCTCCCGGTATCTGCAGGCCTCAGAGTCCTGGTGACGCATGTGGAGCGAGCGAGGCCGAGCCCAGAGTTTCTGGAGCTGCTGACACGCCCGGCAGGGACCAGCACACAGGGTTTGACGAGACCCAGACCGGCCGCCCACCCGGACTTTCGCCTGTTCCTCAGCACCCCTCTGCCTGTCAGGAAACTGCTCCAAGGTGAGAGAGACAGAGTGTGGAACACATCCAAATGCAAATATCCTTACAAACGTCTGAGACATCCCTCCAGTTAAGCTCTGGAGAATACTGTGCACTCCTCAATTCTGCACTTAAATAAAACAGATGCCTTAATAAATTGTTAAAAAATGTTCTGGGTTGTATGGTGTGTTTAGTATTCTCTTTCCCTGTTTACCCCACTTTCCTTTAGAGATCCACCCTTTGATCCTGGCAGAGGTGCAGGTGATGGACCTCTCTCTGAGTGCAGCAGAGGTGCAGGAGCTGATGCTGACGGAGATGGTGCAGGCTAAGTGCCCAAATCAGTGGGGGCAGCACTGCCTGCTGAAGGCAAACAGACAGAAGCTTCTGGACAGACTGCAGCAGAAGGAAGTAAGGGGGAAGGACAAGGAATGGCCCCTGCAGTGATCCATTGTCCTGTCTCTCTCTTACATTACATTACATTGTTGTCATTTAGCAGATGCTCTTATCCAAAGCGACTTACATAGGTTACAGTTTTTACATGTTACCCATTTATACAGCTGGATACCTACTGATGCTATTCTGGGTGCCTTGCCCTAGCGTACAGCAGCAGTGCCCCAGTGAGGAGTCAAACCAGCAACCTTTTGGTGTTGGTTACATGCCCTGCTCCTTACAACTATGCTACACTGCCGCCACACTCTGTACTTTCAATTCAGTCAGTACATTAAAGGTGTTGGTCAGATGTATTGAGGACGTTGTAATTTGTCAAACTCACTCTTGTTTTAGGTCTCCCTGATGGAGTACGTTCTCCAATCCTGTGCCCCCGTCCTGGAGGACCCCCACTTCCTCCCGCGCGTGTCTGCTTGTCAGGAGGCCGTCTCCAGCCTGCAGGCGGAGCTGCAGGAGCTGGACCAGGAGCTGGAGCTCCACAGCCCACTGCTGGCTGGCTTTCACAGCGTGGCGGGGCTGTCCACAGCCTTCTACCAGGCCCTGCAGGACATCGCCCGTCTCTGTCCGCTCTACCTCTTCCCCCTTCACCAGTACCTCCCGGTCGTCCGGGAGGCCGTAGTGCTGCAGGGGCGCCCGGAGGGTGGGTGCAGCGGGGAGGAGGTGGCCGGCACAGTCATGGAGGAGGCCCTCGTGTCCCATCTGATGGCTCACTACCAGCCCTGCCTGTTCCAGAGCCACGCCCCCGTGCTGCGGCTGCTGGTGTCGGTGGCCCTGTGTCAGTGCGGTGAGGGGTGCGGCGAGGCCGAGAGGGTCGCCTTCCTCCGGGGCCTCGGGGACGAGGGCTTCCCCAGGGCCCTGCGCCCCGACCCCCACGCCCCCCTCCCGGGGCTGCCCAGCTGGGTTCCCGCGCACGCCCGGAGGCGGGTCCTCCGCCTGCAGAGCCTCCCGCCCTTCAGGGGCCTGGCGGAGTCGCTGGGGTCCTGCTCGGAGCAGTGGCGGGAGTACCTGCACTTTCCCTCCTCCACGGTGGTGGGCCCCGTGCCCTGCCCGTCCCACTCCCACCTCTCCACGCTGCAGCGCGCCCTGCTCTGGAGGACGCTGCTCCCCCATTGGCTGGCCGCCGTGGCCGAAGACCTGGCCGCCTGTCAGCTGGGACTTTTGAGTCAAACGCCGGTGGCCGCCGGATCCGGTAACCCAGAGGACATGTCCGGAATCCTTGCCAAAACCGAGGGACCTGTTATTCTTCTCCTCCCGGGTCCAAATGAACCGGGACCGGCACCGGTCCACCCAATGCGCTGGCTCAAACAGGCTGCCCAAAGCACAAAGGGCACGACAGCGGTGAGCTGGGCCAGAGGAGAATGTGGAAATGTGACAGGAGCACATAAATAGGGATAGATTTCATATGTACTGATTGGATTTGTTATGATCTTGAGTGGGGTCAGTTAGGGTCAGCTTCCTTTTCACTCTTATCAGTCTGATTTGCAGAAACAGCCACGGTGCTGACAATGTTGATACCGTTTCCAGGTGAAGGTGAAAGTCATTTCCTTTGGGGCCGAGTGTCAGAAGGAAGAGGTGCTTGCAGCCTTTGACTTGGCCGTCCAGGAAGGCCATTGGCTAGTCTTTAACAACTGTCATCTTTTGGACCAATGGGATGAGGAGGTGTTGTGTCAGGTGACTCAGTTAGTGTCCTGCACAGCTAGAGGTGAGTCACAGTGCTAATTGCCATAATGAATTTTGAGACGTGAAAGATACTAACCTTGGGTTCTGTTATATCACCCCAGCATAAGAAACACAAAGGATTCATTACATTTATTTGTTAAAATATAGGTGTAGTTTTTCGGTGTTGGTGTCATTCTGGTTATCATAAAAGAAATAAAATTAAATCCAGTTTTTAAAATCTTACCTTAAAATATAGGAGAGAATGACTGTAATGTATTACAAGCAATAGCACCAAAACTGGAAAAACAACAGTAGGAGAAGAGGGGTTACAGGAGAGGAGTTGCATTTCACTTGCTGTCTGGCAGAGTGCTGCTCTTGGCACGTTCCCACATTCCGAGGGTCATAAAGCCTTTCGTAAAGAGACAGACTCTTCTTTCTGCTGTGACCCTCAGGTCAGCTGACAGATGTGGAGACAGAGGAAGGCCTTATCGCCGCTGGGGTGTGTGAGGGGAGACAGGTGCACCCCTGCTTCAGGCTGTGGTTCATCACCCGAGCCCACTCACCGCTGTCCGTCCCAGGTACCCCACACACACACACCTGTCCTGTGTATCCTAAACCAGCTCAGCATATCACCGGTACTGCCATCAGCTCACTTTTGAGTCAGCTTTGCAGGCTGCATGCAAAGTTCACCAACCAGATGGAGACATTAACATCAAAACAACAAAAACAAAAAAAAAAAACACATGAACTTCAAATCAATTGTAGTCATATGGAAAGAATTGTGGTGGTTAAAGAAATTCGATATTATTCCGTGACGACACACTAGTGTCATGTTTAACCAAACACAGACCTTCCACAAATTCCTCAAGTGGCAGCGTCCTGTTTGGAGTGGAGCTGGTTCTTATGAAAAGCCATTCCTTTCATTCTCTTCTTTCCTGTTTTTCCTTTTCCCGTCCTGCAGCGGTAGTGAGAGTGTCTGCCCTCCGTCTGGTATGCGATTCCCCCTGGGACCTTAGGGAGGCGCTGTCCTGCTCTCTGCGCCAGGTCCTGTCGCATGCTGTTCCTGGCGGGGGCCCCTGCACCCCCGAAACCGCAGGGCTCCTGTGCTGTGCCGTCCGGCACTCTGTCCTGCTGCAGAGAGGGGCATATCGACACCTGGGACAAGGGAACCTCTACAGTTGGTGAGGAACAGCACGCCCCAAAAACTCCCCCATCTCTCGGCTGAGTCAGTCACACACCTCCTGAACTGAAATTCACATGCTGCAATTCATTTATGCTACCTATGATGGCCGCATTACATTTCCATAGCAGATACATGCAGCACATGGAATTTTGGGGGCGGGTCAATGGGTTGATTTGCAAGTCAATTTATGTCCTACCAAGGCAGAAATCTACCAGTAGCCTGGTAGATTCTGCCGTAATCCTGATACGACAGAAGTTGCAACAAGATGGGTCATTGCCAAAAGGAAAAATGTCATGTGGTAACAGCAGGGGGTATGTAGAAAACATCACTGAGTATAATTAAATGCAACTGTATATTTTTCTTTCATAAAAAGCAGCAAAACCTGTTTTTTGGAAGGCATCTCTCTCAGTTTTCAGACAATGTCTGCCTTCTGGGCATACAATATAGTGTCCCAGTGGACATTATTTCCACCAGGGAAAAGGTTAAAGCTGTCTGGGATAGGGTTGCTATAGAGCATTATAGACACACTGTGGAATCGAGCTTGTTTATGCAGGGTAGTCAGTGGTCCCACAGTGTCTACCACATGTCCTGACCTCTGGAAACCTTTTGCTCTAGACAGCTCTTCCATTAAACCTGCTTGGATTGTACCTGAGGTTCTGATTGGCTCCTGTCTTTGCAGGACCCAGGAGGATCTGCAGGTACTAGTGGAGGCCCATATGCAGATAGCCAGCCTATGCGATGACCCCAATGGAGCACTGGAGTACATAGCAGGTAATACTGCCGGCTTCCAGGGGAAACAAATATCCACCGATTTAGATGTCTGTTCAAATACAATGTTTGATTCTGTCACTCATCTTTATTCCTTGAAATAATGACAAATCGTTTTTTAAAATCTTCCTGACAAGCTTCCCTGCAGGATTGGCTCAAATCGTTAAGATGTGTCTGGGTGTATGTGGAAGTGTGGCTTTTCTCCTGTATTTTCCACCCCTGCCTGCCCCGTTAACTCTTTAACCTGCTCTCCCTTCCGCAGCCTCCCTGGTGTACGGTGGTCATGTGGAGGACTCCGCAGACTTGGAGACAGTGAGGGGCGTGGCCGCAGCCTGCCTCAGACTGCCTCCTTCGATGTGGGGGCGTGGACCACACACCCTTTGCGCTCTCATCATCCACGGGCACTTCGGTACGGTAGCACGACACTGCTGACCCTTACAGCTGGAAATCTCAGTGCATCGGAGTGCAGAGAGAATGCCAGCCAAGACTCTTTATACATGTTTTTTGTTTTTAATTCAGATGTTCTGATATAAATTTTTAACCTTGAAATGTTAGAGCACTGCACCACAGGTCTTCATTCATACTGATACACCTTTTTCCACTCTCCTCTCCTCCCTCGCATGCACTTCACGTCTATTGTTTGCTCAAATTTTTAATCATCTTTTATCTGTACTTTTGTGTTTGCATACAGCGTCTGTTCTCAGAGTCTGTCTGCCACTCTGACTGTTCTCCGGTGTGTCCCCAGGCTCAGGGGACCTGCTGCCGAAACTGGAGTACCGCGTCCAGACCCTGTCCCACAGCGATGACCCATTACTGCTGGGCCTCGGCGCCGGGATGGAGGAGGAGCTGGTGAGAATGCGCAGCCGAAACCTGGACCTCCTGCTGCGGCAGTCCCAGAGTCCCGCGGTGGGGGCGGGGGGGGGGGGGGGAGAGTGTGGAGGGACAGGGTGGCCTTGCTGTGCTTTCAGACCTCGCACAGATCCAGGACAGGCTGCGGGCTCTGTGGGACAGCCTGGGACAGGAGGAAGGCCGCAGCCTCGTGGGGGAGAGCACCAGGTCCCAAACCCCCCTGCGCCACTTCCTCCAGCAGGAGTGGGACGGCCTGGTCCAGACAGTGTCCCTCCTGATTGGGGATCTCGCTCGACCAATCAGAAGCAGCGGGCCCACCCTCTCCGCCTCCCCTCTCCCCACGCTCTCAGCCCTCTCCCGGCTGGAGAGGCGGGCGGAGCTGCTGCAGGCGTACCTGCGGAGAGACGGCCCCGACGCCCCGCCCTACGCCTACCGGCTCTCCGCCTTCCGCAACCCCCGCGGCTTCCTGTCCGCCCTGCTGAGGGAGGCTGCTCAAACCGAACAGGGGGACGTCAGTGACGCCCACCTCCACTTCCAGGTACAGGCGCTGTCGCAGTCCCCTCCCACCATCAGCTCTCAGCCTCAGGTGTTTACACACGAGCCGAATGATCACCTGCCACTCACAGGGTCTGTCATTACATCACATTCGTTTAGCAGACGCTCTTAACCAGAGCGACTTCCAGCACAAAAGAACAGAAGTGTATCCATTAAAGTTGAATGAGCAACAGTGTCAGACCAGGCTAACAACACTCCCAGACCAGTGAATGGGAGCATAACACTATTCAAGCCCTACCACAAGTTAACTTGCTCTTTCATTACCACTCTGACATCTGGGGCTAACCTCAGATTAGACATGGTTTTTACATTAATGGTGATTACAGGCTTCCAATTGGGCTACAGTAGGAAAAAAAGATCCCACTATATTTCAGGAAATGTCACCAAGCTGCAGTGGACACAGTAAACTTAAGTGTAAAATGCGTGTCCTCCTCTCCCCAGGTGCTGAGCGTTGCGGCCTTGCCCGATTCCCTGCCTCCACACGGGGCGTACCTGTGTGGCCTGGACCTGCAGGGGGCGCTGTGGGACACGAGACTGGGTGCCCTGCAGGACACCCTGTCCCCTCGGCCCTGCCCCTGCCCCCTCATCTGGGTCACAGCACAGGTAAAAGCCCCAGAGGGTCCTGCACGTTCCTCCACCTCTCTACCCCTCTACCACTGCCCCCTCTACCTGGAGGGGGAGCCTGGGGAGGGGGACTGGGGTTTGGGAGAAGGTAACGTCGTCACCCGTGTGCCCCTGACGGCCAAGCTGGATCCTGTGCTGTGTTCATTGAGGCGGGTGAGGCTGGTCAGTTCTCTGCAAGATCGACCACAGTGCTCGGTGCTCCAGTAATGATACAGTTTCCTGCACTAATGCACTACGGAGGAAAAACTGATGCAATTTGACTGGGTGCTTTGATGGAAACACTGGGCGGCGGAATTACAACCTCATGGCATCACTGTGGATGAACAGACAATTTAAGCAGACTTTTGGCTGAAGATTTCCGATGTTTCCTTTTAACAACAAAATGTTTACTACATAGACACAAATTATGTTAAGTATAATTGACTCATGGCTGTCAACTACACAACATTATACACTACTTTTGTATAACAGAAAATAATTTCAAGAGCAATTTCCATATGAAATGCATTTATAAAATCACAATAATAACAATATTAATAAAAAAATATGATGAGAGAAATCCGTGAACATGTTTCCATTTGTGAGAATCAAGAGGTGTTTCTAAGAGCAAACCAGTCTCACCTCAACTTTCAGCATCAAACGTGAGGCTGTGTGAGTTTGTCACATAAAACGTAGTCAAAGTTCAGGCTCAGAACTGAGTGATCACCTCTCAGAGGTTCTTCTCTGGTTCTGGGAGGCACTGCTGGGAGTGGTCTTCAGAGAACTTCATTTCCCATCATTCTCTGTCCCACCTCTCCTGTGCTGAACACGTCCCACTGCTTGTCGCTTCTCTCATCGTTTCTTGTAAACGCAAGGTTTCAGCTCCAGCCCAGATTTCTTGTAGCTCTCCGGTGCATCTCCCGTCTTCACAAACTCAAACGAGTAGAAGTGGGTGTTTTCTGTATCCTGAGGAGGAAACACACAAGCTTAAGTGAAAGAGAAACTGTAGAAGGCACTACAGAAGCCCCCTATACAGACCTATCAGCATTTAGCTAACTTTTTCACATACCTTTGAGACCAGCTTGAAGCCCAAACCGGACAGTGCCCCAACGAAGCTGCGCACATTTTCAAACCTGCTGGCCACCTCTGCGATCTTCAGCACCCCCCTGAGAAGCAGAGAGGGAGAGAGTGACAGGTCAACACTGAAGAGCCTTCAAAAACATGACATTTGTGCCAAAGAGTGGTAAAACCCCCCCACAAATATGCTCCTATTCCACTTCCTCATTAATGTTCATAAATGTTCAACGCAAATGTTTACATTCATGCATGTTCAGTTCCAGGTAAACACACATTTAATAGCACTGATGTCTTTGACTGTCTTATGTGATCTTCACAAAGTTGGAAAAACAGGTGAAAGACACTATCCTAGAGACATCACTCTTCTGGAAGATCTCAGTAAGTACTTGTTTCTGTGGTGCCACTCCTAGAACATGTCCTTAATTTTAACTTGTCAAATCTTGTTTCATGGATGACTTTGAAAATTCATTAAAACATCTTTTACCAAACTATATATTACGTAAGGTTGTGTCTTGCTAGGTTTTGACCCTGACACATCAAGCTATCCAGCAATTTCTGGGTAGTCAGAGTGCACAGGATTGTAAGTCAGAGCTAACCATACCATGTTACCTTATCTTTTTTTTTTACAGATCTAAAATTATATTCCAGTATCTTCCATTTCACGAGACAGATGCTTTAAACAGTGATAAAGCAGTGAGGATGTAATGGTTTTCTTTCCAGCACTCAGAGACCCTGTACCCAATCTCTCACCCCATCACCAGGACACGGTTGGCCTCCACCAGGAAGTCCCCGAGGTTGGTCCCCATGAGGGAGAGACAGAACACAGCGATGTCTACAGAGGCGTCACGTAGCGGGACCTGTCCAGAAACGGAGAGAGACGGACAGAAAGAGCCATCATCACAGGAGCAGTGTAAGAGTGGGGTTTACAGTGTTCTGCCTGTGCCCTTTAAACAATAGGCACTGCTTGTTGGGGTGTTCCACCAAATGTGTGATTATAAAAAACTCACAGAAAATGAAAAACACGCAGACTCACGTCAGCCATGTCGCAGACGGTGACGAGGTCACAGACGGGCGCCAGGTCGAAGCTGTGCACCTTGTTCTTGACGCTGCGTGCAATCTTGCAGTCTCCGCAGCCGAAGTCTGCCACCACCAAAGAGGCAGGTCTAAAAGCCAACATGAACAGAGAGCGTTACCCACAGTGTGTAACTGCTGCACATGTACATGCGGCTGTAGGTGCTGTAGTCAATGGGGGTAAAACTGAGTGCGGAGATTTCACTCAAACAGCTGAAAAAGGGATACAGGACAACTTGAAAGATGATCCACCCCTTATGAATATTGAAGCTTAAGTAGGGAGTTGTCCTTTTAACACCATTTGTCATTGACTTTATCTAGTGTTGTTAAGTGAGGGCATGTCCACACAGATTCATCCTGTTACACAAACATGTTTTTTCCAAGATGACGTCAGCATTCACACATTTAACAGTTTTACCATGCCCACGGTCTAACACCTCCAAGTTTTAGGACCTTTTCCATGCAGGGAGCTGAAGTCTGAACTTTGAAAACTTTTTAGCAAAAACTGTACAGAAAAGAACCCATGCATTTATCTGTACCTCTTATTTCATTAACGCTGAAAATGGAAGATTACAATTCTGACTACCCAGGATAATACAAATGTCTGGATCTTCAAGTAGAGCATTGTGAAGTTTAAAAGGTTTACAAAGTGAAAACAACGACACTCCCTTTGATTACAGAACAGATGACTGAGTGTGCTCAGTCATCACTCACACACATCGGCCAAAGACTTTTTCCTCTCTTGCCCAGTTAAAACCTGCTTCTTGACCAAACGTTCAATATCAAGCTGACTTTCAGGTTACTGTTTTGATCTTCATGTGGATGATGTAACTCACTTGTTCCTGATGAAGGAGATGATGGCGTCCACAGGATTGGCCGGCCAGCGTTGGACCTGTGCGGTGTAGCCGCGGTGGTAGATGCCCCAGGCCTGGGGGTCCTGCCGGAACATGTGCCGGGCCTCACCGCTGGACGAAGTGTACAGCTGCTCGTTGATGTAGCGGAAGCGGGCCGACTCCAGCCGCTGCTCCATGCGGGACCTCAGGGCGGCCGAGCGATCCGGGACGACCCCCTCCTCCCCTGCTCCGCTAGGGGTGTCTTGCTCCACCACCTCCTTCTCCTCCTCCTCCTCGGTGGACCTCTCCTTGCTGTCCGAGCCCTCGCTGTGCAACATCCGCCGAAGCTTCTCGGCACGAATTCTCTTCTCCTTGCTCTCCTGCCATTTCCTCTTCGCGCTGACCTCAGCGTCCTTCTTCGCTTTCTCCGTCTGGGCATTCTTTTCCTCGGGAACAGAGTCTTTTCTTGCAGATTCAGCAGTTCTTCCTGTTTCACCTCTTAGCTCAGGTTCTTTATTTGCCAAGTCTTTTTTGGGTATGAGTGATTCAGTGTTCCCAGAGCTGGGGCTGGAGTTGGTCTCCTCTTCCTCCTCCTCAGGCCTTTTCCTCTTCTTTGGTTTCAGCTTCTTCTGCTTTTGCTCTTTTGTTTCTTGTTTAGGAGTCTGTGCCAATACATCTTCCTTCTCACCATTCAGGACAGGAGGTGCCTGCTTCTTGCCCCCTGGTTCCTGCGGTTTGGTCTCCGCCTTGGGGGCGTTTGGCGTCGCTTGTCCCTGTTGCTGGTACTTGTTATGGCACTTCCTCTTATTCTTCATCTTGTTTTTCCACTGCTGTCTGGTCAGCTTCTTCCCACCTTCTGCTTTGTCCCTCTCCTTCTCCTCATTCTTCTCCTTCTCCGGTTGTGAATCTTTTCTCTGCCTGTCCCTTGCAAGCTCTGGTTTGCCTGCCTCTGTGGACCAACAAGAAACAGGAAAAATATACACAAACACGTTGTACCTAGACCATGAAACAACACAGCATACAACATATCTGTCTGTTGCACCCTTCCATATCAGTAATTTCTAGCCTCCTTGTAAACTCAGTAAATACCCAGCAATAACAGATTCCACGTGAGCACTCACTTGCTTCTTTAGATTTCTTCTTTTTCTTCACAGCAGTCCCCGAATGTTCCTCCTCGGTTTGCTGCTTCGCCGTCACCTCGGCCTCGGTGCCAGCTGTGTGACCTCTCTTTCGTTTCTTGCTCCTCTTCTTCTTCCTCTTGGTGTGAGAGGGGACCCCCTCAGCGTCGCTGTCGCTGCCCTCACACTGGGCCTCATTGTCCCAGTTTGGAATCGACCCCAGAGTCTGAAGAGTTCGCAAAAGGCTCTTCTTCTTGCCAACCCCCTTTTGCTGTTCAGTAGAAGAGAGTCCCAGTAAGACACAAAGGTACATTCACGCCAGCTTAGCATGTCCTTTGTTAGCATCTGAGCATTCTAAATCTTTCAGTAACACTATTGAGCTACATTACAACTACAATTTTCAAGAAAGCGATGAGCAATGGTTATTATTCTTTGTCCAAGAAACTGGTGTCTTCAGAATGGTTACAACTAGAGGTGCTATTTGCAGAAAGACTCATCTGTACATGGACAGATTTGCTGTGTGACTCACTATTACACTGGGACAAATATCAGTGACACTGTAAAATGTACTAGCAAGAGTCCAATATTACGTGTTGATCTATGAATGTATGCACTCAGTAAAAGCTGGTAAAGAGTACCTGCAATGAGCAGAAAAAAATTACGACAAGAACGTGCACTGACTTGCTTGTCATCTGACTCAAGATAGCTCACCTAATCCCCTTTGCCTAGTCACCTCTTTAATAAAGAGATGCAATATCTGGCGAATACACTGCAGGATATCACGGTTAGTCAGGAATGACGTCTTAAACCGACACTAAAACATGTACTCAAAATCCAAAATGTGTATGCATTATTAAAGCCAACATCAGTGTGGTTATGTTATGCTTTTCGTGTTTGTTTTCCACTTGAAAACAATCAGATTTACTGAAAACCGACCGTAACGTTTGTGCTGTCCGACTTTTCGGTGCCGTGGATGACGGCGCGCGTCAGAGTTTTAGCCTCTTGGTCATCGTTCCATTCGTCCTCCTCGGCGAACATGTTTCTTCCCTAGTGAAAACAACACAGGTAAGCACCTGGGCGTCTTATCTCGCTTGGACTCGCAAGGTCTTGGGATACTTACGGTTAGCTACCCTTGATATAATTAAGCATCAACGAAATCGCTTGCTGGCTACCTTAAACAGTTTAATGATAAAGCAATCATTCAATTCATGCAAGCAAAGAACATTTAAGACGACAGAACAGCTAAGTACCATGTTTAAAGTGAACAGCCAAATGTACTGGCTCGCCAACTCTTGAACTAAGTAATCACGTTTACTAAATTAGAAGCTATGTAACTAGCCACCAATCAAAAACATTTCTACTCACTAGTTGCATCAACCAGCAACAAGAATCAGATTGGCTTGCTGGTGTGCGCCCGAGTGATCGTGCTTTCGTGACAATTGTAGCTAAACTAGACAATTCTCTCTAGTTCTGGCTATAAATTATACCCAGAATCGCACAGCTGCTGGTGCAATACAGTAAGCTTTACGTCGCCAGGTTGGTATTTTTGACAAGGAATCGTCTTACCTGATATACCACTGACCCACACGTAAAGTCAGAAACAATTAGTTACGATTTCTTTTCTAACTGATCATGACACGTGTGGAGGTTCTGCAAGAACAGCAGACAGCTTCGCTTGACTTGAGCCTGCACATGTTTTTCGGAAGGACCAGCTGCAGGAAGCGGCTGGCGCATTTCAATGACGTAGTCCATTAACCCAACACTGGTTGGATGTCGGGGGCTATGCGCTCTACTCTCGCAGTTACAGTTACTCAAACACTTGGCTAATGTTTTCACCACAAGAGAAGCTTTAATAAAAAAATTTGCAAATTCACAGACAAATGTGGCAAGCTTCAGTTAAAAAAATAATACTATCTAAGGACATTAAACAGTAGTACTACTAACTAGGTGTGACAACTACAACAACTACTACTACTACTAAGAATAATCTAAACAAATACAATACGTTGCTAAGCACTTTTAGAGCTGAGCACCCTAGAGTGGTGACGCATTATGGATTAATCACTACCAAACGGGTATAAGCATCATCGCACAGACCCTAGGTCATATTTTCAGATGTAATATTCTGCAGTACATACACATAATTCCATTATGCATTCACAAATGCACGCAGACAGCAACTTGACATATTTTCTAGACCAATTTGATATTTGTTTACCTCATATGAAATAATCTAAACTTCCATTGTAAGACATTTTGATTACAATATTGCAGCTAATGTGGAATGGTGAGATACATATGCTGGAAATCCATCATGGCAGTCAAAACTATTACCTGCGTTTTCATTTTCAGAACTTGTCTGAAAATGTAAGTCTAGATGTCTTATACATGACTACAATACAATAGATTTACGACTGCATCTTTTGTCATTTGGTATTTTTTGCACTTCTCTGCTACATTTTGAGTAACTTGTGGGTAGTGCTGTTTTTAATGGAGCTACTACAAATAAACAAATCTAATAAAGGGCTGCCAGAAGTTCACTCATATTGACTTTTGTGCTAGCAGTCACTGAGGTATTTAAAGCAAAATCTAGTAAGGCTGCAATATATTCTGACTCCTCTGCTTTCAAATGTACAAATAATAAAACATCTTCCAACACAAATTAATACTTCAGTTACAAGTATATCCTATTTTAGGTGCATCCCCAGATATTACGTTTACTCTGTCAGAAAAGGAACATGGACTTCAATGGATACAGGTTCGACTTGGCTCTGACATTGAAATCTAATTAAACAGTTTAGGTTGTCTGTGCCGACATGCCTAAGAAGAGAGCGGGTTATTTCTGGCTGATTGCATGTGTAAGCAAACCCCATTTACAACCTTTTACTTCCCACCTGTTTTTCCCCTATATCGTTCATCTTTCATGAGGTCAAGAAAGCATATCATATGGGTTGTCCGTGTTTGTTATGGTAAAAATACCTTACCATTACTATTAAAATATCTACATAGAATAATGATTTATTCTATTTCACTCTAAGATGATCTATATATTTAACAATGGATTTTTACTTTGCATTTATTTAACTTATTTGTTTACCAAACGCAAACTCGATGTCTGTTGAACTCAAGTGTATCTTCAGCGATGACGTTACCTTAGATCTCAGATTTCACAGCTGAAAAAACACGTCCGGGGGCGCAATGTAATAGTTCTCGCAAAGACAAAAAACACTGCGTTCTTGGGGAGGAATGAGAAAAAAACCGGCGAGACCTGCGAGGAAAATGCCGCCTGTTCACCGACAGGGGGCGATGTGACGGAGAACTCGCCCGGGAGGGACGGAGAAAATATTCCTCCCCCACGGACAGAAATTTTCGCCTCAACGAGGGTGTGGACATCAGGGGACGTATATTTTAGCGATCTTCACTGAAATATTTCGGAGAAATCTAAACAGAAAAAATAACTCGAATCCATAGGTAAGCAATACCAGTTTATAACCCTGACTTGTATTTAGTTTTCAGCGTTTCCTTCATTTTTTCCTTAATTTTTGTTCTAAATAAAATGTGCTACCGAGCTAGCAGGCTAGCTAAGTATTTGCGTCCGGTTCAGGAGAGACGGGGGCTGAGTGTTCACATTTTCCCCCTTCGAGGAAAGCGAACTTTGGGTAGACCTTCTTACGCTCGGCCGGTTCGCTGGGTGGTGAAATTAAATGTAAATTCAACAGTAACATCGGGCATGTGAGCCAGCTAGTTTGCAGAGTTTGGTTTCAAGTTTTAACTTGCTAGATAGACAAGCTAATTAGAGCAGCTCTTTCTCTAGCTTATCTAAGTTGCCTGGGTTGTTAGAAGTTTGCCGCGGGGGAATTAGCTAATGTTAGCTAGTTAAATGGATAATCAGTACAGAGTTAACTAATGAGACTAGCTACTGAAAACACTCGTACCTCGAAAACGGTCCTTCTCATTTCCATCAAAGCGCAACTTATCTGATACACAGCCGTCAGCCAATTTATATCAGATAACGCCTGCAGCTAGCTAGATACATTTAGCTGGCAGTCGTACAGGTATAGTTACAGATGGTTGGGAAATGTTCGGAGCTGACCAGTTAAAAGCGCGATCGCCAAGGTAGTCTAGCCATGTTAGCTAGTTTAACGTTTTCCCGTTGGTTCATATTCTGTTAGTCGTGCAAGTTGCATGAGTTTGCTTGGAGTTGGCTTCATAGCTAGTAAGCTAACTAACTCAAAGGAAACCACAGGTAGTTAGCTTGCTTGCCAAATATAACCACGTAAACCAATATAACCAATGTGGCCGGATCAGGTCTGCTGTCTGCTGCGCTCCCAGGCTAGGTGGCTACTTTTAGGATGTCGACATTAACGACGTGTCCCAGTGTTAGTCCAGCTGCATTCTCTAACTTACTGGGTAGCTAGCCTGCTGGACTGTAATAGACTGTATTCTGTAAGTATCAGAAGCTTGTTAGCGAGCTGTGCTGGGACTTGATGACAGCACATGGGTTTACCATGATACCTTCCTGTCGCTCTTCGCTCACAAGAGATCACAGTCGTGGTAGATATTTTCATCAGTTTGATCTTGAAAAGTAACGATCGCTTTAAAAATATACACGTTTAATGCTTGCATTTGCACCATAGGCTCCCGTAGAGCTTTGAGCTGCGCTCTGTAGCACATTGTAGTTTTGAAAATTGCTTGTATTTTGCAACAAAGTTTGCTAACTACATTCCCACCAGTTAACCACGGTATTTTTGGCCTGTGTAGCCACACAGCTTCCGTTGGTGTGTGTTTGGGTATCACCTGTTTGCTCTAAAGCTATTTCTGACTCTCAGCATGAGTGCTTAACGACACCTATAGACCCGTAATTTCGGTTTATACAGGTTTTTGTCCTGCTTGAGTTTCAGTTTGTCCGCAAAGACTGCTGTCCTCGTAGATGGTATCTGTGGTATTTGGTAAGAGAGCTTATGGGGTTAAAGGGGACAGGGAAGGACTCCTGGGGAGTCAATCCAATTATGTCATGCCTCTGAAAGCAGAACTGTGGCTGCTTTCTTACGTCTGCACAGCCGAACAGGGCTCTGACAGGATCCGCCGGCATATCTACACAAACCCCTCCTCTTACTGCACTCGGCGTGAACTCCGCGGCATTCCACAAATTGTTAATTCTGTACACAGATTACTACTCCTTGTTGGTGTTTAGTAAGGAGGCGACATAACTTCGGGAACAATGTTGTCTGTTGGAGATGTATGGATTTATGATCTTCACCACAAAGCAGGTCTTGATGATGACATTGGAGTTATTGATTTGGAAGGGAACTTAAATTAAGAATCAGCTGGTTGAATGGCATCTCTAAAACCCTAAAGGCAGTAAATATCCTTGATCAGAAATGGACGGCACTGATGTAGTGACTCCCTGATTGATCTCGTAGGGAGATGTGCCTCAGACTTGCTTTAATGGCTTTAGAGAGTCTTGTGGGCGATCCAAAAAAACAACTTGCATGGCTCCGACCTTGTTTGGAGAGGCTTGGCTTCTTTAGGGCCCGGGACAGGCAGAGTGAGTTTGTCATCTATGAGGCACAGCCCAGACTTCGTGTGTGAGTCACGGCCAGCCTGTGTGTGCAGACGCCTGCGCTGAAGATTTCCCAACACGGGTACTTCCCTCCAGCTTGCTGATACTCATGCAGACTTGCAGTGTTCAGCTGTGAACTTCACCTGCAGACTTTAATAAGGTCATTAGGCACCACTGTGTGCAAAAACAGTGTGGTGGACTTAGCACTTGTCTATTTAAGCAACATATAGTGTGGTGTGTTGATCACATTTAACACAGGACTGTTGTGCCTGTCTTTTACAGCTGGTCAGTAACCGATCTGTCATCAGCTCACCAAAGCACAGCCTTAATTGTTACCCCAGCCGTTAAGTGGAGAATAACCTAACACTGACCCAGGATCAGTGTTTGGGGTTGTAATCTATCCACACAGCCTTCCTCACCACCTTCTGCCAGCTCCAGTGAATTGAACGTCTGCTACAGTCTCAAGTTGTGAAGTCAGACTGGAATGATATGGCCACATAAGGGCACAGCTGTAGGTGAATCGAAGATGCTGAGTGCAGATCCGCTTGTCATGCTGCTTCTGCTTAACCATCCTCACGTTTGTCTTTCAGCATTGTGTCGAGAGAGAGAGAGACAGAGACACGGCCCCTCTAGTCCCGGTTCTGAGCATCTCTCCCCCTGCGGCCTCTTCCCCTCCCTCCTGTCACTTCCTGTGGACGAATGCTCTCCAGAGCCCTCCAGAACTCCGCTCTCCGCCTGCCTAGCTCATCCCAGCCTTCCAGCCCCAGTACCACGCCGGCCTCCAGCAACCCAGGATTCAGTTAGTAGAAACCAGAGGGGCGCCGTAATGGATGACATCTTCACACAGTGTCGGGAAGGCAACGCGGTCGCCGTCCGTCTGTGGCTGGACAACACGGAGAACGACCTCAACCAGGGGTGAGCTGCATGCATGGTTTTTTATTATTATTGAGGAGCAAGGGTACTCAGAAGGAGAGGGCCAGCATGTTCAACTGGCTCGTTTACCGCCGTTTTTTGGGTGCTTTTGAAGTAAGGGCCACCTTTCAGGACAGGCTACAGGCTTCAGGACTGGCATTTAAGGCAGCTGATATGAGTTCAAAGTTCATTTTTTTTGTCACCAGCGTAATAGCAAATATGTCCATACACTTAACAACTTTAGTGTTCTTTTAGTGTTTTTTAATGTGAAAACCAAACAGACTACCCAGGTATCCTAAACTGAAACTCAGAGGCTGGTGGAAGAAAGTTTGATGTTGTGTGAATGAGTGGATTTTAAATGTGCAGGTGGGGAAAGATTCTCATTTGCGTCTCTGTATACTTTTTTAGTTTTTGAGGAGAGGTGAGCTGGCATTTTGCTGTGGCAGCATGTTTGTCTGGTATGGTCTGGAGCAGCTTTCCCAATAGCTGGCTGGTAGAGTCTGGTTGCTGACAAATGAGGGCACGAGCCAAACAAAGCAAACTGTATTAAAGTTTTTTTTTTGCTTATTGCTCCGAGGAGGCAGCCAAGTCCGGGAAATGAACTAATGTGGATAAAGCCATACTTAGCGCTAATATGTGTGAAAGGGTTGACCCCAGACCATTTTAAGTGTGTTTATATGGCCTTGGAGCCATTGCGGCAGTTTAAATTGGCTCAGTTATGATGATGATTAGTTGAATCAGGTGGTTAAGGGCTCTAGCAGAGCAAGACACGGTTCACATTGGAGCCCTCCAGCAGTCCAATGGTCTTATTGACACAGGATTTGTTTAAAGTTGTGTTGAAAACACAAGTGGTTCTTTTGCTCTTAAAGGAATCGGAAGGAATTGGAAATTTACCCACAAAGGAAGGGAGCAAGATATTCATTTTGCCTTTGTTGGAAATGACCATTGTTGTTTTCAAACGCAGACAACCCGGAACTCTAACACTACATTGAAAATAATAGGAAAATGAATGCTATGGTAAAATGCAAGTGAGAATTCAGTAGAGGTGTGACGCTTAGTCCCTAGCTTTGGTTTGCAGCAACAGTGTGCAAAGGCATGATGTCACCTCAGTATGCTTAGAGCTAGGGAGACAGCTGAGAGTTTCTATCACCTGTTACAGCCAAAAGAGGTTATTCCATACATCACCCTACTTAATCAAAGGGCTCTCCAGAGACTGTTGAGTGGCG
>CM032883.1:32374167-32599167 GCA_019176425.1 Megalops atlanticus | reverse complement strand
GTAGGATAGCCTTATGTCCTGGTGCCGGGGTGGCTGGCCAGCGTGTGGGAACCTGTCTCGTAAGCCAGGCTCAGTGTGTGAGGTGCAGTGTCTGCACAGTGTGAGGATGTGTTTCTGGATCTCGCAGGCCTGATTCTGTAACTCTGATCCGCTGAGATGAACAGGGTGCTGACAGGGGACCGTCATCTGGTCCCCTGCTCTTCCGCCTGCCTCTCTGAGCCCCACCGGCAGCTGTCCCTGCCGGAAATAACCCCAGGCTCAGATCACAGCTGAGCGCTCGGTGAACCGTCTCGGTGTCCCTGTAAATCCTCTGACTGATTTGGGGGACATCCCCTTCAGTTAGGATCTGTAACTGATGGGGCGGCAGTGTAGCATAGTGGAGAGGAGCAGGACTTGTACCCAGAAGGTTGTTGGTTCAGTTCCCCGCTGGGGCACTGCTGTTGTACCCCTGGGCAAGGTACTTAACCCACAATTGCCTCAGTAAATATCCAGCTGTATAAATGGATAATGTGTAAAAAAAATTGTAGCCAATATAAGTTTCTCTGGATCAGGGCATCTGCTAAACGCCAATAATGTAGTGGTTCGATTCCTCGTTGGGGCACTGCTGCTGTATCCTTGGGCAAGGTACTTAACCCACAATTGCCAGCTGTTTAAATGAATAACGTGGAAAAAATTTGTAACTTATATGGGTTGCTCTGGATCAAAGCATCTGCTAAATGACAGTGTAATGTAGTGTAATGACTGATGCCGGAGCTGGCCAGTTGTGACAGACTCTGAGCACGGCGGCAGTGCTGCTCACTGATGGCGGATCCACCCGTCACTGTGCTGCATGTTTTCGCCGCGGCTGCGTGAGGGAGCGGGCGAGGTGGAGGACACTGCGCGGGGAGTCAGCCTGTCCCCTGCGCGTTTCTCTGAGAGAGGACGCGGTGATTTACGGTCGGCCGGGGGGCGAGGTGGCCTCTCGGGAGCTCGGCGGCTCTTCCTGTGAGAGAACACATCCCGCTCTGTGTCCCCTCGTCGGGAGGAGGGGCCCCTCTCTCTTCTCACAATGCCCACTCAGTGGCTCCGGCTGCGCTCCGCAAGATCGAGTATTTGGCCTGTTTTTTAATGTCTGCTGTAATTCTTTCATTACTCCAGCAGGTGCGTCAGTGCCGGGGCTGCAGTGAGCACTACCGCATGCCTACAGTATTAGCCCAGCGCAGACGTGTCAAACTGTGGGAAGTGAAAAGAGAATGCAGTTATTTTGGATATATTGGCTTTATTTTGAGACAGTGAGAAGTCCAGCTGCTGGAGGCTGTTGTGATATTTCCTCCCCCAACTGTGAGACTCGGAGAAAAACAGGCTGGGAAAGTGCTTGAGGAGAGGGGGGTTGGGGGGTGGGGGTAGAGTGTGTCAGAGGGAGAGGGGAAGTGCTAGGAAAGGGGGATGAGGTGGAGGAGAGAGGGAGGTAGGCCGAAGTAGAGGACGTGGGCAGCTGTGGAGTCTCACAGGCTGGGAGTGCACTCACAGAGGCAGTTTATGGCACCTTAGTGGGCGTGTCTTTGGCACCCCGAGTGGGCGTGTCTTTGGCACCCTGAGGGGGTGTGTCCTTGCCACCCTGAGGGGACGTGTCTTTGGCACCCTGAGGGGGTGTGTCTTTGGCACCCCGAGTGGGTGTGTCTTTGGCACCCTGAGGGGGTGTGTCCTTGCCACCCTGAGGGGACGTGTCTTTGGCACCCTGAGGGGGTGTGTCTTTGGCACCCCGAGTGGGCGTGTCTTTGGCACCCTGAGGGGGTGTGTCCTTGCCACCCTGAGGGGGCGTGTCTTTGGCACTCTGAGGGGCGTACTGCGGAGGGCTGATCTGCTGCTGCTGGAGACTGCCAGGGCCTGCCCTCTCGCCCTCTCTCGCTCTCTCCCTGTCTCCGAGGGCACGGGTGTGGTGCTACAGGGATAGTTTTATTACGATTTTTATGGGTTTTCGCTCTCTCTCTTCGCTGGCAGCTGGCCGGGTGATGGCGGCCGTGACGAGCTGCAGCCAGTCGACTCTGTTGGGTCGTAATTGACACGTCTCGCTCCTGGTTGAGCTCATACCTGCACGCTTGCGCGTGTTCTTGTCCTTCTCTGTAACCGGAGACTTATTGGAGCCGATGTTGTGCTCCGTTCTTCCTCACTTTTGAAGTAACTGAGGACACGGACTTCTGACGAGGTCCTGATTCACTCGTGATTCACAGAGACACTCAGGCTCGAGGTCGATTAGGTCAGTAAACGGGAGGAGCATCTGTGTGTTCATCTCTTCCTCAGAGTCGCGTCTGCTTCTGGGTAGCATTTCCCTGTCATTGTAGTATAAACAAAACCTGCCTCCTCCCTGTGCTCTTCCTCCATTTAAGGTCAGTATTGTGTAGATCCAGGCTCATAAACTATTTAAACACGAAAGCACCACCAAGGCTGTAGGGAATTGTATATGAATTGGACAGCTAAATCAAAGCCATTAGCAGGGGCAGGCTTTTTCAGTTTTTGCTTATCCTTTGAAAAATTGTGCTGTGAGGTGTTCTATTGTAGAGATATACGTGCCACAGAGGAGGCAGAAGCACAAACATTTGCAGCTGCAACAAACCCCTTGAAGGCAGTTGGAGAATTATGTTTTTGCTGATTCAAAACCACCTACATGCATTCATTCACTTCCTGAAGCAACAGAAAAAATATACTGAATTCCATTTCTAAAAAAAGGCTTGGTTGTACCTGGAAATATGTTAACCATGAATTTTAAGCCTAATATTGTGTTTGCCCAGCCTCAGATGTAGATAAGCAACTGCATTTTGAGCCACAGGCTTACACTTGGGGTTAAAAAAAGTAGTACTGTAATAACAAAAATAATAACTTCCTTCAGTACAGCTCAGACACTGCTTTGACTTACAGCACAGGAGTGTACCATTACTCTAATTGTATTTTAGCTTGCCAGTTAGCTGGCATTTCCAACACCTGTTGTGCTAAGGTAAGACCCCATCATTTTGGTGAGAGTGACCCCAAATGTAGGAGACTGAAAAACAGGTTGAACTAAGAGGCTTGCTTCTCTCCTCGCAATACTAAGGTTACTTTGCCAAACTGCTATAGTCCCAGTCATCTGTAGCTTTTTATCTCCTAACAATAGTTTTCTGGTTCTCTTTTTGTGAGTATTGTTGTAAATGGCAAGAACTATGCACATCTGTGATCACTGTGAAACAAACTGAAGCAGGCAAGCCATTTATGATTCCTAGTCAAACTAACAGGGGAGTCATGTGGTGGAAGTGGTTTGTTCTGTTCCTGAGCAGTGTTTTTGATGGTGCAGTAGGATCCTGATTGGGGCTTCATTTAGAGAAAGTGGTTTATTTGGTTCTTGAACAGTGTTTTTTATGGTACAGTGCAATACTGAGTGGGGGGTCATTAGGAGAGAGTGATTTGTTTGTCTTTTGAGCAGTGTTTTTGATTGTGCGGTAGGATCCTGAGTGGAGATTGGTTTGGAGAGGCCGATTTGTTTGTTCCCTCAGCAGTGTTTCTGATGGTCCGGCAGGATTCTGAGTGGGGATTCGTTTGGAGCGAGTGATTCGTTTGTTCCCTCAGCAGTGTTTCTGATGGTGCGGCAGGATTCTGAGTGGGGATTTGTTTGTTCCCTCAGCAGTGTTTCTGACGCGCCCCTCTCTGTTCTCAGGGACGACCACGGCTTCAGCCCCCTGCACTGGGCCTGCCGCGAGGGCCGCTCCAGCGTGGTGGACATGCTCATCATGCGGGGCGCCCGCATCAACGTGATGAACCGCGGAGACGACACGCCCCTGCACCTGGCAGCCAGCCACGGGCACCGCGACATCGTGGGCAAGGTGGGGCCGCGGGCACGCCCCGGGCACACAGCGCGGTCGCAGCCAGACGCCACGCAACATAACACAGTACAGAGGGTGTGAACACAGTGCAGAGATAAGGCATCTGTGCAGGTGCAGGCTGCGCTCTCTCTGACCAGCGAAGCGAGGTCTTGCCTCACCGCTGAAAGGCCACAGTGCCTTCCTGTGTAGATCCTGTTAAGCGATTTTGAAACCTGATGAGATCTTTGTAAGTTAAACTTGTGAACCGAATGGTAAGATACAGTCATGTAAGTGAAAACGAAAATGCAGTACTTGATAGGTCACTGTTTAGGGAGTCTGCTTGGTGTTTTCATCTGAATAGCCTACTGGAAGGTTGTCCTGATATTGTAACCAACTAGTAGTTGTTTAGTGCAGTTGCTGTCCTGCATTAAAACATGGTTGCGGTGTGGTTGACTTAGAATGTGGTTAATATTTGAACATGTTAGTGTCAGGCCTGGTTCATGGCTCTCGTGCTGGGCTCTGGTATGCTACTATCGCTGTTTAGGGTAAACCGAGGGTTCTGTCGTACTGATACCCCGTCTCTCCAGCTGTGTTTTGTGTGTAAACTTAGTGCTGTGTTCTGTCTCTCAGCTGATCCAGTGCAAGGCAGACACCAACGCGGCCAACGAGCACGGCAACACGCCACTGCACTACGCCTGCTTCTGGGGTCAGGACCTGGTGGCTGAGGTCAGTGCGCCCTCTCTGGATGCTCTGTGTAACTGCACCTCTGACTCCCACATATGGCTATGGAAGGGGTTGAATTTGAAGATTGTTGCTTTGAAATTTGGTGGATTCCTGTTTTGGGGGATACTGTTTTATTTGTGAATATGCAGAATTATGACTAAAATATCATTGTAAAATGATGTAAATCTCATTCATGTGTTCCGCTTCCTCTCTGCAGGACCTTGTGACTAACGGGGCCCAGGTGAGCATCTGTAACAAATATGGAGAGACTCCACTGGACAAGGCCAAACCACACCTGCGAGATCTCCTGAAAGGCAAGAGCCAGCATCCTGACTCCGTTCTGAAAGTGAAATGTGAAAGTCTGTAACAGCTGTCTCTCCTGGCCTTTTTCCTCTGGACTGCTGCCCTACATCTTTTCTGATTCGTTCTGTTTGTCTTTTCCTCAGAGCGTGCAGAAAAGTTGGGACAGAGTCTGACCAAGGTCCCCTTCAAGGACACCTTCTGGAAAGGCACCACTCGAACAAGACCCCGTGAGTGGCAGCGGAAAGCTTTGCTTTTAGAAGAAGATCTGTGGGATTTAAGAGTACTTCCCATTTGAAACCACTAAAAGACTGAATGATGTTCCTGTATGTATTTTTTTAATTGATGAGGTTGAAGGTTTAATTGTTTGGTGCAGTGTGTAGCACCAGAGGTTGCAGCGCACAGGAACCCCTAAATGTGGTGCACAGACCCAGACGCAGTGAGCTCACTAGAACTTAGACCGCTAGTCAGGCCTCTGTCACTTGCCAGATTCCACTTTTAATGGTTTCCTGTGGTGTTCTTAGGTCTCTTGCACAGAAATAATAAGCTCTTTGTCAGCTGTCTGGCCTAAATTCTCTGCAATTTGTGTGTGTGTGTGTGTGTGTGTGTGTGTGTGTGTGTGTGTGTGTGTGTGTGTGTGTGTGTGTGTGTGTGTAGGTAATGGCACTCTGAACAAACACGCGGGCATTGACTTCAAACAGCTGTCCCTTCTGGCCAAGATCAACGTAAACCACTCTGGAGAGGTCAGTTACGTGCAGAGCAAGAGTGTGTGTGTATGTGATCTCAAAAAAAAAAAAAAAACACTTTGTTGAGTTGTCAGCTTCAAACATCTTTTACTTATAATTCCCATTGAAGGTAGGATTTAATTGCTGGCCGTTTAGAGTGAGGGTGTAGTGTACTGTCTCTGTGTGTTGTATTAACCCATTCTCTCTCTGTCAGCTGTGGCAGGGACGCTGGCAGGGGACCGAGATTGTGGTGAAGGTGCTAAAGGTTCGAGACTGGACCACCAGGAAGAGTCGGGACTTCAACGAGGAGTATCCCAAACTCAGGTACAGAGATCTGTGCCAGGCAGCTGCTGCAGCAGTTCCCTGTGACTTTTTAGGGCCGTTCAGGTGTTTGTTCCCATGCCGTCTGTCGTGTTAGGTTATCCGGCTGTCAGTCTGTCCTCTCCTTACCCACCGCTCCTTCCTCATACCATTTCTGTGCCCCTGCGTCAAGGGGGAAGCAACTGGAAGCGAACAGTTTTGTGCTGAAATGTTTCTCATTCAGTCGTGTTGCGTCTGTGATTTCTCCGTCTGTTCCTGTGTCTGTCTGTCTGTGGCCCTCATGACCCGCACCCTCTCCAGGATATTCTCCCACCCGAATGTGCTGCCCATGTTGGGGGCGTGTCAGTCCCCCCCCGCCTCCGACCCCATCATCATCACGCACTGGATGCCCTACGGCTCCCTCTACAATGTGCTGCACGAGGGCACCAGTGAGTATCTATGACACCTACGATGATGATGATGATGGTGATGGTGATGGTGATGGTGATGGTGATGGTGACGTGTGTAGCATGGAACCAAAAGCTTGAGCTCAGTTAGACCGACCTGGTTGACCATGTTTTTTTGCACTGGTTCTTTTCATTTTATCATGAATTGAATTTTGCCAGTACAACTCATTTGGTTACCTACCTGTGCTTGGAGAAACTGGCGTGTGTCTCAGAGTGTTTTACACATACAGAATATTATACACCCTGGATTAAGATGTGGTGTGGATGTTCACAGCTGAGCTTGTGTCTGTTGTGACTGAGCAGTAACCCCTCTGTTTCTGCCCGTGGCTGGATGATGACTTGCGGTCGTTCTCTCTGTCCTCTCTCCCACCTGCTCGCAGACTTTGTGGTGGACCAGACGCAGGCGGTGAAATTCGCCCTGGACATCGCCTGCGGGATGGCCTTCCTGCACACGCTGGAACCCATGATCCCGCGCCTCTATCTCAACAGCAGGAGCGTCATGGTGAGAACCGCGCGCGGTCGCTGAGCGGTCGCTGAGCGGTCACAGGACCAGACCGCTTTTCTGCCACAGGTCTTATGGACTGTGGAGTGCTGCTCTGTTTCAGTGTTTGTGTTGCTGTTTATGGTTAATGTGCAGATTAACAGATCCACCCTATATTAACACAAACACACAAAGAAACTGAACACATAAAAACATGTAAAAAATTACATGAAAATTATGCACAGAAAGAAGAGAACATCAAAGACATAAAACAAATTACGGTAATAAATTAGTCAGCAGTATGCAATTATAGTATGTGACACCTCGCCTGTAAGTCCTCCCTTTACATACGAAAGGAGGCTGCTATGTGCTCTTAAATTTTGTTCATTCTCTCTTGATAACATACTCGTCTCTATCATAAGATCTAACCATCCTTTACACCATGGATTTTTTTCCAATATGTAAGGACAAGTCTAGTCACTGTTAATCTACCCTCTATAAGGAAACCAAATTCAGATCAGCTACCACTGATCTGCATCAGTTTCTAATGTGTACTGTAGCTTTGGCCCTGATATCAATCCCATATTAGCTGAAGCATGTGTGATGATGGATTTATAGTAAAGGCAGCCCCTCCTTGTTTTTCCCCTCTCGGTCCACGTCATTCAAAATATTATGCCTACATCACTGTTGCCATCTCAGTCACAGTTCCAAGCACGAGTTTAGCAGTGGATGGGACTCTGAACTCCTCACTCTGATTGGTTGACAGATCGATGAGGATATGACAGCCAGGATCAGCATGGCGGATGTGAAGTTCTCCTTCCAGTGTCCTGGCAGGATGTACTCTCCCGCCTGGGTAGCACCTGAAGGTAAGCTCTACCTCTGTGTCCTCGTCATGTATTTCCTTTGAAGATCACTTTCACATTCTGGGGCAAAGGCTGTGTCAGACATGTTTATATGTGTGTGTTTGTGTGTGTTTGTGTGTGATATGTGTGATATATATGTGTGAACCCATTTATGCATGTGGATATGTGCATATATCTACATTTACATGTGTGTTTGTATACGTATGTATATATGCAGCTTTATATGTATGCAAAAATTTATTATTTTCTCTGTGTTATCTTCTGCCTGTCCATGCTCTATCTCTCTCTCTCTCTCTCTCTCTCTCTCTCTCTCTCACACACACACACACACACACACACACACACACACACACACACACACACCTTGCATGCACACACAGCCCTACAGAAGAAGCCGGAGGAGATTAACCGGCGGTCGGCTGACATGTGGAGCTTTGCCATCCTGCTGTGGGAGCTGGTGACCCGAGAGGTGCCCTTCGCTGACCTGTCCAACATGGAGATTGGCATGAAGGTGAGAGGATCTCAATCAGCCCTTCTCTAAAATGCTAGAAAACCTTTCAATTACTGCAGGGTGGCTTCAGGTCAAGTTGATGTTCTTTGTATGTCAACTCATAGTACTTGCATCACAAGGTGCACATAGATGACATAGACTGTGTCAGATTAGTTTAGTTCAGTAACTTAATTTTGTGTAGCACTGTTCTGCACAACTGCTCTTTGCAAATACCATTGACTGTTTTCATGCAACAACTCCCTGTCCACTTCTGTCCTCCCTTTCCCTTCTCCTCCCATCTCCCAACCTGCTTCTCTTTTCTCTCACATTCTCCCTCTCCCTCTCCTTTTCAACCCTTTCCTCTCCCCCTTCCTTCTTCCCTACACCCCACCTCTTGCAATAATTCCTGCCTCCCTCCCTTCCTGTACCCCACCTCCTCCCTCTTTATGCCCTGCCTCTCTCCGTGCGCCCCACCCCCTCCCTCTTTATGCCCCCCCTTTGTCCTTACATCCTGCCTCCTCCCTCTTTATGCCACACCTCTCTCATTACATCTGCCCCTCCCACTTTATACCCCGCCTCTCCCCTTACATCCTGCCTCCTCCCTCTTTATACCCCGCCTCTCCACTTACATCCTGCCTCCTCCCTCTTTATGCCCTGCCTCTCCCCTTATACCCTGCCTCCTCTGTTACACCCCGCCTCCTCCATCTTTACGCCCCACCTCTTTCCTCACACCCCTCCCCTGTTCTCAGGTGGCCCTGGAAGGTCTCCGCCCCACCATCCCACCCGGCATCTCGCCCCACATTTGCAAGCTCATGAAGATCTGCATGAACGAGGACCCGGCCAAGAGGCCCAAATTCGACATGATCGTCCCCATCCTGGAGAAGATGCAGGACAAATGAACTGCCCTTACCCCTCTCCCAGTACCCTCACCCACTCCAGATATACTGGGCCAGATATCCCCCACAGATGCGGTGCATACCAGTATTGCCTTAAACTTTTACTGTCACTACTTACTGCTGCTCTCCACGCCACGCTATTGTATGCTTCTGAAAAGAGAAACCGCATCCGTCGTTTCTGTTAACATTAATAATTGTTTCGTTGTTACTGTTACCTCTTGCTGATTTGTCAGAACGAGAGCTTTGTTTTTAATTTTTTTTTTTATAAACAGTCCTGTCCCAAACCCCTCTTTATATCCACATGCACTCTTTCTCATTTTTGACTGATTGATTCACTCTGAGTGAGCGGCTCCCATTTTACCACTATATGCCATTGCAGTTGAACAGTGCCTATAAAGTTTGTGCAGCCTGTCCCTCTGTCTCTCGGACTGAATAAGCCATTGCAATCAGTGTGATAGAGGCTGTGCAGCCTCTTAATTCTGGATCGCTGTTGACGCCTGAAGATGTAAATAGTGTTATGGAGCTACGGATCTGAAGGTTAGACACTGTAAAGAGATGTCTCCCGTGGTTTTTTTAGGGGAGGAAGGATGCAACCTGCAGTTTCCTCATGCAGTATTGTTTCACATCGGGCCAAGTTAAAGCTTTGTCCCAGCTGTTAATGAAATGATGACTGCAGCTAATGGTTCACTTATATTATTTCTTACTTGTTTATTGGTTGCTCTTGTTGGTTGTAGTCCTTTTACGCTCTCCAGCTACCAAGCTTTCAGGAGTTGGCGCTGATCCCCATCCCAGCATCCTCCAGGAGGAGACGTGAGCTGAGCAGTGCTGAAGCTTACTGTAGCCTCACAAAGACCCTTGCCTTTTCTTCACCACTCATCATTGGCTGCTGGAGAAATACAGAGGGAAGCTAGCCTTAAGGGAATAGTTCATAAGTTCCCGTCCTTCATGGGAATTCAGAAGACCGTCAAACTGTGCATCAAAGGGGAAGCTGAGAGACGAGATCTCTTAGCGAGCTGAACCTCACATATTACTGTATCCTGGTGTCAGCCTTTGAATTACGTTGCGTTTCATCAGCAAGATTTTCTGTCTGGATGTTCTTTGTCTTCAGACTTGGAAGATTCCTTTTTTGTTGTTTTTGACATTGTTCATTTTGTTAAATTTTTATGTTGTTACAAAGGACAGCAATCCTTACGCATTTCACTGGAGGTGAAAAATGAAGAGGATGTGTGTGTGGGTGAGGGGTCTGGGGGAGTATTCATAAACTCGAGGTGAAAGTCTGTCTCTTATCTCAGTTTCAGTTCTCTGAAGACATGTTGCGTCCTATGTCATTTCCACCTAACAAGTGTCCCATGATATACTTTTTATTCTTTTTTTTTTACATGCATTTCTGTCTCCCTCTACCAGGTTGCTTGTTTGTGCTGAATCGGGGGCAAAAGCCAAAACGAAGCATGTCCAATACAAATGTATGTAATTTATATAAATATATTAAAAAAGAAAAATGAGTCATGTTTTTCTTTTTTGTAGGAGAGAGATATTCAGTGTATGATAACACTTACCCCACTGTTGTTTTTTTCCTCCAATGTGCAGTAAGTCATTCTCAAGTCCTTGTAGTCCTTGTTTATTCTTGGACTTTGTGTTATTCTCTGTGACAGCAATGGTTCTCATTTTGTCCCTCTTAAGTGACACCACAGTAGTTTATTTTGTGCAAGCTGCATCAGTATATGATGTCTCTAAGTACTGGGTAATGCCTGTTGGGTCATGCATGAAATGCCACTTCGAAGCTGAGTACTAATTTGAATCCTGATCAAACGTAGCTGTAAAGTTGCAATGCACCATCTTTGCTTGCAAAGCAGAAGAAAACTATAAATAAAATCAATCTCCTCTAAATTAGAAGGTACAGCATATTCCTTGGGTACTTATGGACTATATTTTTTAGATGATGAACTTTCTTCTATGAAGCAGCCTGAACTTGCCAAACTAATAAAACAAAAGCATCTTGAATAACGTTTTTTTTTTTAATGCAATTTCAGCCAACCCTGTTTTAAAAAAAAAAAAACTTCCTTTCCTGTGCCAGCTCATTCAGAACATTAGCATATGCTTCACTCTGAGTCTTTCAGATTAATTAAGCCTCAAATAAAACCCAGCCAGTTTTGAGCTGCAACACTGCCTTGCAGGATTTACAATATGGTATGAGAGATTGGTTCAACCATATGAGCTCACCCAGAAATGGCTTCAGGTGACTTTACCATTGGATGTGGAACCAAAAAAAGGCCACCTCGTTTTTGACCATGGGAACCACACTGCTTGCTTTGTGTCTGTCCCAGAAGCTTTCAGGCCTTTGCGTGTGGGAGTGAAAATGTTAGGCGGGAAGCTTTCCAAACAGTGGTTAATCCAATGAGGGGAACCCCCGTACAGCCACTTAACCTCCAACACACTGGAATTCCTAGTTGAGCCCATTTAATGCGAAGAAACGTTTTCTCACTGACTTCATTTTGAATCTAAAGGTAAGTAATTCTAAAGTGGAGTTGCTTGAGACCTGATCAGTTTGATTTATTTTTCTGGCATTTTTTGCCAAGGATTTTATCTGGATTACACAAAAACAATCATTGCATTAAAACGATAACTGATGCCTTAAGTCACCAGTTCACATAAGCAAAACATGTGATGGCTAAACTAAAAAGAACCGCCCCTGATGGTAATCTGGGATATGTTCTTTTTGGCTTTTTATAGCTCTCTCAGCCCTCTGCTATTTTATGATTGCAGTCAAAATGTTATATAGCTGTGCCGGGGTGGCAGTGTAGCATTAAGGAGCAGGACTCGTAACCAAAAGGTTCCTGGCTCAATTCCCCTCTGGGGCACTGCTGCTGTACCCTTGGGCAAGGTATCACAATTGCCTCAGTAAATACCCAGCTGTACATTGTTAATGTAATGATAAGGCTTCAGTCTAAGCATTCCCAAAGTCGCCTTCAAAGTTTCTGTGCATCCAAGATCTGCTTGGGAGGGTCTCAGAATTGCACACTGTTCAACATGGCTTGTCCATAGAGCCTTGACAAATGCGTAGGGTCTCCATTGTGAAGGATCTTCAGATAACATGATGACATTTCATGTACTTTGATTTGCAGTCAGATGATTCCGCTGTGCTGTGTCCTTCATCTGCAATTTTGGTATTGATGTTAAAAAAACCGTATCTAATGTAAGTCATTCTAGATAAGAGCGTCTGCTAAATGCCAATAATGTTATGTAATGTAAACACTCATGCAAAGTTATTGATTGTGAAGTCTTCTGCTCATTTTTCCACCTCACTGACTTGAGACTGGCAAAGTGACAGGTGTGCATTTTTATGCCTAATGTACTGAGATGACTTCCTGAGGCACTCATTAAGAGTTTCAGAAAATGTCATCTTCTAATGACAGTATGCAGCCAAGGAGGCCTTGCAATTAGCAAAGTCCACACTTTGCTAATTGCAGTCCCTCTTTGAGATGTCATAAATCTGACTTCACTGTTCCCAGGCTTCTAGTTCTTTGTGTAATGGGATTATGTGCTCACTTTTTTTGCCTGGGAAAATGTTATACTCTGCACAAGAAGCTCTTTGTCAGAAATACAACTACAAGATGAGAAAGATATAGTCTCTCTTTTGTATGCATGACATTTGCTGCAGAAATCACTTGTATTGATATCTCTTCCTGAGGAGAAAATATGCCTTCTTTTCTAAGCCTTTTTAGCCGTGGCTGCAAGCTGCCAAAGATACTGATGAACTCACTTATTGACTGACACAATGTGACTTACGAGTGAACAGCACCTACAATAATGATACTTTGCTTCCAAGGCCAAAAAAAGGCAGACAGGGCAATGGCTGCCAGTATAGACAGTGCCTGTTCAGTTGTTTATTCAAAGACAAGTGTTTCATTTTCCAAAAGGCATATGAAGTATGTACTGTTATCATATGGATAATAAGGCAGCTAATTGGTAAATGTTGAATAACAGAAGAAACAGCGGTGGCAGTATCCCACCTTGGCTTGGCCCCCCGCAATGACCCTGCGACCAGATCTGACTGCTGTCCTTTAGTACGCCCACCTGTTTTGGCTCAGCATACGCAAAGTAAGTTTCCTTGATTGAAGGACCTATTTGTACATTTATCTAATATTTAGGGAAAGCCTAATTTTGTACTCGCCAGCTTGTTTGCTTGCGCTGTTGGAGAGACATACAGAGGGACTAAGAGGTGGAATCTTTTCCTGCAGTGAGGCCACCCCAGATCCTAGACCTCTGAGGGAGAAACATCAGGCTGTGGTCAGGGACCCCTGAACTGGTAGAACTGATGGGGGAAGGAAAAAGAAAGCAAAATCTAAAAAAAAAAATTACAATCATTATGTATTGAGAAATAGACAAAATGCACCAAGTTTGGAGGAACCATCTGCAAATGAAACAATCTACAGTCATAAGCAACCTCACAGCTTTCCAAACCTTTTTGTGTTTTTCTTGCTGTTGGGGAGATATACTCATCACTCATTATAATTCACAGGCTTTCACACCAGAGGCCACCTTTGCCTTGGAATGTTGGAGATGCTCAGTTATTTTTTACGATCTAAGTGCTTAACCATTTAATTCAATGAATTATTATTCCTATTTAATCACTCTGAAGATAACAAAATGGAAGTCACTATGTTTCCAAGATGTTCAACATCATACTAAAGCAGAGCTCAATGCGGACATTGAATCGGCATATCACACGCCCGCTTTAAGGTGCAATGACACGGTCACTTGCTTGTGTCTGTGTTCTCACCATTTAAGTGTATTGGAGGAATAGAGACAAGATACTGAATTATGTACAAAGTGGCCCTTTTGTGCATATGCTCCAAAATTATGGAACAATTTAACACACACACACACACACACACACACACACACACACACAAAAGGAAGCTCTATCCACAGCTAACTTTAATCCTAGCCCAAAAAGTCACTCATTTAACCTACACTGTCTTTTAAGTTATTGTTGATTTTGTTGTTTTCTGTTTTCTATAACGTATAATAATAATAACAATAACAATTAAGCATTATAGACCAAGCATAGAGGATGTCTTGTTTTCGGCATTTTGTGTGAATTTTCATAGTATGAGATGACCCATCAGTAAAAGAGCTTGACTATCAATTTTACTATTTAGCGTCTTAGTTATGCACATGATGAGAAGTTCACACACTGCTGTGCTGTGTTTTCTAAGTGATCCAACAAGGTATGGGTGTTTTATGTTATTTTAAGAAAGCAGTTAAAGTGGAATGCAGGTCCGAGGACATGCCAAAGGAAATATTGCCCACGGCATGGAGAACTGTTTTCCAGTCACGGCAACGTGATTGACTTGACTACGGAATGACGTTGCCATAGTGACGTAGGATTTACAGAGCGTCAATGCCCCTGCAGCTCATGAAATTGACCATGTTCCAGCGGCAGCATTGACCAGATTGCGTTTAATCTAGTTTAATTAAAACAGAATATTAAAAAAATACAACAAAGGGAGGACAAACGCAAAACGGTAAGTCCATGAAATGCTCGGTTACCTGCTCGACAATTGTCAGTTAGCCCGAGATGCGATAAATTTGCGTTTGTGCTGTACGGCTACCTGGTTAGCTAGCTGAACAGCTAGCTAGCCAGCCAGCTAACGCCAAGGAGATTGCTTGGGTGGTTTGGCGGCTGAGGATAACATGAATCGTGTTAACAGTATATTGTCGTATAACCTGTATATGCGCAATAATGCAAGCCGTCTCACAGTGTTTATTTTAATAAGCTTGTTAAATGTTTCTAAAGGGTGAACGCCCCAGGCCAGAGGCAAAGTGTTGCCCGCTGTCAGTATCAAACAATGCTTCAAGTCAGGTTGGCAGCAACATCCCTGACATGACGACTGTGGGCGACCGTGGGGTTGGTTATCTTGAAATGTGTACGAAAGCAGTGTCAGAAAATCAATTTGATTGCGAAAACAGGGGGCTTGATCATATGTGTAATTTGTGTTATTTAGCTAGTTAAGGTTAGCCAGCGTGCTACCGCTTCATGGAAAAACAGGCATCATGGAAAGTGGTACGATGCGACCTATGCATAGCTGTGGTTAGTATGACTGCTAAGACGTGGCGATATGGCTACCTGACTGCTAACGTTATCTGCGGCACAGCATTATACTGTATACTAGCTATCTTTCGACATCGCCATCATTGTTATCAGATGTAGGTACCTAGCTTGCTATCTATGCTGACATATGTCGTGAGAGATCAACCGTCAAGCTGATGTGGAAACTGAACTGACTTTGATTGCCGGGCCCAGTCGGTGTGTTCAGTGTTTTACCCCCCTGAGCGTGGCTCTTGCCGTCTAGACAACCGGGGGCATCGATCTTGGACCTCGGCGGTTCCCTGTGTAGGGTACGCCCCTCCTCAGAACTGCAAGACTGCCTGTTTCTTGCTTCCAAACGGGGATGAACAACATTGCTAATAAATTAATGACGCTACATTATCAAGGTATTAAGGGCGATTGCATTGCATGAAATGCTTTCTTACTAGCTGTTTATTCAACTATATATTTGCCAAAATATAAGGTCAGGATAAGAAACTTGCTGATTTGTACAACAGCAGTGCCACACCTGGGATCTAATGTTAACCTGATTCCAAGCTGAGCTCTTTAACCACTAGCTTTAAAATCAAAACACATGGGGGATAAATAGTCTTTTTCTGTTTTTTAATATCATGCTTCGATTCTGTAAATTTCTCTAATGCTTTTAATAATGTTATGTATTATGCACAGTCTTAGAAGAAGTTATGAGATGTGGCAACTCAACTTATACATAGGAGATTTTGTATGAGCCCCCAGGGTTTCACACAAGTTGGTAATAAATCTGAGCTTTCTTCTGTATGAAAAGGAAGAGAATACGAAACTCAGGTCGAATAAGTACAAGAGAATAAGAGAATAAGTAAGCTCAAAATGGACCCTGGCCTGCTCCTGTCTAAATGTTAAAGCCTCAATAGCTTAGAGATTTATAGCCAAGAACGCTAGAGCAGCATTAGGTAGCACAGAAACCTCACTGCAGGCTTCTGCTATGACTCATTAGTTTAGGTTTCAGTAAACATATGACCTTTTCAAGTGTTTCAGCAGATGCAGTATGCAGGCTGGATAAATGAGAAAAGTTCTCAAATGTCTTGCATCCATAATATGCTATTACACTAGACAGTACCTATTATGATATAAAGCTTACATTGTGTCCAATATGAGACCTAAAAAGGAGATATATAGCTCCATTCAGGGGGAAAAAAGCAGTGCACTTTCTTCATGAGGTTCCCAGATCTGTACTAGCACTCACCGTTATTTCATTACATCTGTATCACTTAGAAGATGCTCATACCCAGAATGACTTGCAAAGCAAGAGTTACAGAAGTGGATTTAATAAAATTACAGGTACAATGAGACACACAGATCACAACAGCCCACATCTGAACATGTGTCAATCCGTTACGCTGTGCTATAGTAACTAATACAAAATAAATACTTACTGTACATTGAGCACAATGCAACACACTTTACACTAGTACTGTGAATACACTAGTAATGGAAAGATTTGAGTTATGATTGGGTAGGGGAGTCAAGATGAAGTCTGAACAGGTAGATCTCGTCTACAACAGACGATGGCCAGAAACTCTGCTATTCTGTTTGATATGGGAAGCCACTCCAAAACAGATGGGGTCCAAAAAAGATGGGGTGCGTCTGCAGCATGCACACAGGGGAGGGCCTTTCTCTTCGCTTCCCCGAAAGCTAACACCAGCATCTTAAAACAAATACAAGTTGTCATCACAGACAGGGAGACCATTGATGGGGGAATAGGCTTTGTTACATCGGCAAGTTCGTTTAAACTGGACAGCCTCCTGTAAAGGCTGCCAGGTCTTTGTGATGTCATTGGTGGACAAAAACCAGATTGCTGCTATCTCACTGTCCCTCTGCCCGTGCTTCCCTCATAGGCCCTAGGTTGACACTGAGCCAGTCAAGAAAGGCCAAGCCTAAGGCTCTTCACCCTCCTCAAAGGTCCTTGAGAGCCGCCATATTCGCTCGACCTCCGAGCTGCCAAACGGCAATATGGGAGGCCTTGGTGATGAGGCATCCAACCAGCTCACTGACAACCAGAACCAGGATGAGGAGCCAGCCCAGAACCAGGAGAACGAAGCCGACCACCAGGCCGTCCAGCAGCATCCGGGAAACAACGCCAAGTGGGTCAAGGAGGGCCAGAACCAGCTGCGCAGGGTGGCTGAGAGACAGCAGGACCAGAACCGCAACCCTAGCCGGAACCAGAACCCCAACCACAACCCAAATCAGAATGCCACTCAGGGGAAACGGTCGGGAGACAGAGAGAAGACCACGTCCAACAAGACCCTGAGGTTCTTGTGCTCTGACCTGGAGTGCAAGAATTCTGCCAACAAGCCCATACTCATTGATAACTTGGTGGCTCTGGAGGGTGAAGAGGACGAAGAGGATGAGGAGGAGGAGGGGGCGGAAGGAGAGAGGGAGGATGAGGAAGAGGCGAGGGGGATGAGGGGGGAGAAGGACACAGACTCGTCCTCTGAGACTCAGAGTAACGGCGAGTCCCGTAAGGAAGGCAGCGGGGGCGGACGGAGTGCCTGTTTGCTGTTTGGCGGCAGGAACGGGGCACCAAGCGATGAGGACTCCAGCTGGACCTCACTGTCCCAGGACAGCACAGCCAACAGCTCACCAGACGGAGAGACAGGTAAGAGTGGACAGAGGTGGAGAGCTGTGAGTTTATTGTGTGTCATTGTGGTGAAATTATGAAAGTATGAAATATAAGCATGTAAATATGGAACTATAGCTTTTCTCAGTGATGGGTTTCAGCTTCAACTGTACCTGGATGAACACTAATGACGAGCATACGTGTATTTAGCATTTTGATAAATACATTATCCTGTGTGTGTGTGTACATTTATTGTGACTGTACAGACTCCCAAGTTTTAGAAAATGGACAAATTCCACTAAAACATGTTTTACAAACAGAGATGGACATGGAAAGTAGTCTGGAGGTTCACAGCCCCCGAAGAAGAAGGTTTAAACTGAATGATCTTTCAGGAGATTCTGGTGAAGAGGGGTAGCGTTGAGTGGGACAGGGCAACAGTTTGAAGGAGGGACAGCCTGAGGTGTGAACAAGTCTTCCATTTACAGGGAGGCATAGTCACGTTCAGGAGCTGCTGATTAGAAATCACGAGCAGATTTGTGGTTAAACAGGCTCACCTGTCACGTGATGCAGCGCGTTTGAGTGCATAAACCTCTCTCTCAGCAGTTACGTGTTTGTAATGGGAGAAAACGAATGGTGAAATGATGAATGATTCATGGCCAGCTGCAAGGAAGACTGTTATTATGTGGAAATGTGTGCTTGATCTCTCATCTCCCTCAGAACCTGTCACTCATTATCACAAAGAGTTTTACTTGATGTGGGGAACAGATGACAGAAACATGCAGTATAACAGTGGCATTTTTACTGGTGCTCTTAAACTGGTGCTTCTTCAGTTCCATTTTCTTAATTATTTCATTATTCCCTCTCTCCCTCGCCTTGGTCTCTGTCTCCCTCTCTGTGATCCCTGCTAAAGAGACCTTCTGGGACCGCAGCGCGTTTGAGACAGACACGGACCTGCCTGCGGGGTGGATGCGGGTTCGAGACACCTCGGGCACCTACTACTGGCACATCCCCACCGGCACCACCCAATGGGAGCCTCCCTCGCCCCTGGAAGGCGGGGCCCCAGATAGGCCCTCCAGCACGTCTTCGGCGACCACACCCAGCGAGGAACCCCAGGTAGGGGCTCGGTGAATGGGTGGGGGGGTCAGTGAATGGTGTTAGGGTTGGTGAACAGTGGGTTTTTTTTTTTTTAGTATTCAGGGAAATGGTTGCCTGGCCAGACATGGGCAGTGATACTCACTCTTAATATCAACAGGACAATAAGCTGATGCTGTGTTTTGTTTGGGATTTTGCAAGTAAAATATTGTCTGTAGGCAGATGAATGGGGAGTGGGGGTTGCTACTACAGTGCAGCTTCTGTTAGCCAAGGTTCGCAGTGTGTCTGTAACTCTTTGTTCGTGCACAGCACTGAAAGGTTATACCCCGATATTCAGACACTGCTTTGAACTTCTATACAGAGCGTCTGTTATGTGAAACCCCATCGCATTGTGTCTTTCCTACTCTTTCTGTCCTCGTGGGGAAGATTCAACACAGCAGTTCCCTGCTTCTTTAGTGTGTGCTCAGATGTGGATCATTTGCTTACACCAAAGCGGAGTGCTTCATGTCTGTGGGTCAGGGTGTCCTCACCAGGAGCAAACCTGGAGGCTTTGGCTTTAAACTCTAAGAAGATGGACAGAGTTCAGTGATTCTCCCTACTTGACCTAGATGCAGCCAAGCTAAGGATAGGATAAAATGAGACTTCACTTTTTGGGTCCGCTTAATGTGTCCATATGTCTATGCTTTGAACTCTGTGTGTGCACATGTGTGTGTGTTTACATGGATGTCTGCCTGTATGTAGCCATGTCTGGCTCTCCGAACATCTCTGCTGGGATGAGATGGCCTTTCCCACCCTAATAGAGCTCTAGAGGGCCATCACTCTTCATCATGGCAAATACATTTCAGTATTGTCCTGGTTCCTTTCTCCATATGCTGGTGGTAACGGGCTGGCATATAGTGCTGAACCAGGTTTTGAAAAGAAAAGAGAAATCCTCTGCCATTACCAGGAAAACGTGCTTTTTCACCTGTGTCAGGAAACAGGAAGCTGGGATATGTACTCTTTTTACAGTAGCATCTTTACAATGTCATAATCAGAACACATTTTGAATATTGCATTAGTTTTTGTGAATCTCTGCGTTATGAAAACAATATGAACTTTCACCATAAAGTACAAAGAACGACAAGACCAGATCCAGGTGCAAAATTAGTGATTTATGAAGAGAGACGTGTTGTAATAAATTTTTCTAGCCTGGATTAAGGTAGAGATTTGAAGAAATACTTAACATTTTAAGTGATTGATAACCAGGGTGTCAGAGGCAGTTTCATGTGAAGTTCCATAAACAGAGTCAGAGGACACTCATAGAAAATAGAAGGTAAATCTCACACTGATAATATAAACCCTGCACACGTTGAGTTAGAAATGCATGGAATATGTTGTCAGGATTTACAATGGAGGCAGGGAAGCAAGGATCTCTCACGATCTTGAACCCTATAACTCCTTTCACCAGGCGTGATTTTACAGGCAGATGAAATTGATATAAATCAAACAATTGCTGTAATACTATTAAAAATGTCAGATCTTTCCTGCTTCTGAATTCCTGGAGAGAGGCCCCTGCCATTCTTTTCTTTTCCTCATGTACGTCTTACTTCCCTTTATCTCTTCGATTTTGAATTAGCCTCCAGCAAAAACGCCTCGACATAGGAAACTAGGTTGATTGTTTTCACATGGCTAACCATTGTAAAAGAGAACTATGAAAATTGTGCAAAATTGTGCAGGCATATTTAGCATATTTAGTCCTTGGCACCCACATCAACTACACTTCCTAGTATATGGGTGGGGAATGATAAAGTCAGTAAGCTTTTGTCTGTGGTGTTAAACAACAGGTTTGACCTGTGGTACTGTCCCTTGTCTTTTGGGGGACCTGCAGGAAGGGGACGTGGCCCCTGACCAGAGCCTGAAAGAGTTTGAGGGAGCCACCTTGCGCTACGCCTCCATCAACCTCAGGTGAGAGGCGTGGCGGCCTGCGTCGCTGGGCTGGATTCTGCTGCTGGGAGTCACATGACTCTCCTCCTGTGACTGACGTGAAGCGGCCTCTGCACCGAGGCTTGCGGAATGTTCAGTGCCAAATATAGAACATGAGACACAGAATGTCTTTCCCGTCTGATCTTAAATAATGCATTTAACATGAATAAAATATATCCCATTATTTTAACTGACTTGTTAAAAACTGCTTCGTGTTGAAGGAAAAAAATGATGTAGAGAGTCCTTGGTCATTGCTGTGTCCTTTCTTTCTTTGGCATAGTGTAAGACTACACATTTTCAGTATTTTGGCTAGTATTTTTGCTTAGTCTTTCTATATTTTTTACTTTAAATGATCTGATTCTGTGATATTAATGACAAACACTGGCATTGTTTAAACATTTCAGTTGAAGAAACAGAAATGGTGGGCATCCTATGTAGCATAGGTTAAAGAAATATATTGCAGGATGCTGTGCAGATATTGTGTTGCAAGCAGAGTACAGGTTGAGAAAATGCCAAGAATCCTGTATGTTTTAAGGAGATTTTTGGGATTTAGGGAGGATGATGTAGTCTGCTTGATTATAGGTTAGTTCAGTTTTTCATGTTTAATTTTGACTTCCCCTTGCCCAGGGATATAATGAAGTATGCATTAGCAGGTCTGTGCCTACAGTGCAGAGTGAAAAGTAAACAGTAATTAGCAGGTAAAACACACATTTCTCTCACTGGCTCTCTCTCTTTCTCTTCATCATTTGCAGCTGCTCTCTCTCAGAGGATGAGGAGAAGCATAGCTCTGTCAGCACTGACCTGGAGGCCAAGGTATGCCTGGCCAACACTGCACACACCTGAGAACATGGAGGGATTGTTAGGTTGTCTCTCGTTGATCCATACCTGTAGAAATGGAGCTGTATTACCCAAATAAATTAAATCCCCGTACGAGTATATAGTCCCAGCTAGCAGACATGGAATGCTTCTTGCATACTAGCTGGGACAACATACAGTTAGGGATCTGAGAATGTTTAGGTGATCAGTTGTACTTTTAGCTGGTTTATCTGTCACCTTCTCCAGCCTGTTAGTTTCAGTCTCAGTGCCTCATAGTGTTCTTTTACTTAATTCTGTAAACGACCAAAGTGGAGGTACTTGGACGGCTTATAGCTGAATCATTCGTTTTTAACCTCGTGGGGAGACCTGTGTCTGTTTCCTGATTCTGAGAACAGGACAGCTGCTGTCTGCCTTTTAACTTTCTGTCTCCTAACCTGACTGACCCCTTCCTGCTGTGTCTGTCTGTGTCTGTCTGCACGTCCCCGCCCCCCACGCCTGCCCCCGCAGCAGTGCTTCGCGGTGCGCTCCCTGGGCTGGGTGGAGATGTCGGAGGAGGACATGGCTCCGGGCAAGAGCAGCGTCGCCGTCAACAACTGCATCCGGCAGCTCTCCTACCACAAACAGAACCTGCACGACTCGGCCGGCATCTGGGGCGAGGTGAGGCGAGGCCAGGCCAGGGGAGGCGAGGCCAGGCCAGGGGCAGGAAGGGGCTGGCGCTTCCCGCCCGCGGCGGCCGCAGAGAGCCGGGGGTCAGGGGTTAATCGCCAGGCCTCTGCCAGGCGCTCTGCTTGCGCTGCAGGTTTTTCGGAGCGGCTTCAGCGGAGTCCGAGCAGATGCTCTCTGCAAGGGCGCGGCGAGAGTTACGTTTCTGCTGTCACCTGCAAAACTATAGTTCGCAAAAGTAATTCCCTGGATTTAATAAAAAGAAACTGGTAATACTTTATATTAATGCCCCATTAATTAAATATTAGTAAAACAGACGTTAACATTTATTACCATTATCGACATTAAAAACTTGTCGTGAAATGCCTTTAACATTAATAATTTTCTAAATAGCTGGCATTATTGGGTGTGACTGTACACACATTTGTACATTTTAAAACTGGAAAATTAAGGACTTAATTAATAATGGAGACAATAATGAAGTCAACTCTGTTTCAAACTATTTTTTTTGGTTTTTGGAGTTTTTTGCTGCGTCAGGTCATTTTTACATCATATTGCTGTTAACAGTTAGGAATATAATTTCTTGTGCATTCATGTCACATTGGAGGCTAACACTTTATGGTGCTCTCGTTTCCCACAGACGTGAAATATCCTTGCCAGGCATTCTGTGTGAATACAGTTTGAGCTCAGATTGAAGAGATCGTCTGAGCTAGCTGAGTTTGTCAGTGACCTCTCTTTTCAGCTCGCTGAGTAAGGGGAAGAGAGTACAATTCACCACAGTGACAGAACGTCAAAGGATTTTCTCTCTGCAAAATTGCAGGTTTTCAAAAACATTTACTGCAGCTCGTTTTTTGGCTTGCAGATTGCAGGAAACACATGGGTATTTCAAGCCTGTAGGGCAACGCGGGCCATAGCGGGTCTGTAGTTTGGTTTTTTGATTAATTTGAGTGAAGTGGGCTCAGTGGTGTGCACCACTGTTTCCAAACGCTCCTCAGTGTAAGAGATGTTTTTAGTCCAGGAATGGCAAACCACATTAGTTCAGTAATTGAACAGGTTTGCAACTGTAGAGCCCACCAGACGCTGCAGCGTGTGTTCAGTGCCTTCATTAAACAGTGTGTACTGTTTGTGTACATGTGTAAGGATGGCATGGGTGTATCTTTTACTAGAGGGAAATATTAATTGAATGCAGAAATGGACAGGCATATGCTTTTTGAGGCCTCTGTAAGAACATTTAGTCCAGGTCATCATGGTGAAATGTTTCTACACTTTGTGAATTAAATTTATGTTTAAGGCGAGGAAAGCAAAATTCATCCTGTGAGTTTTCAGGAAGGGCATTGGGTGTCTTGATGAATAGCACCAGTAAGCGTGTGTGAGGATTGTCAAGAAAGTGTCTGCTGTGTGTGCAGTGGCAGGGTAATACTGGGTTTGTGTGTGTGTGTGTGTGTGTACCTGCTTTAGGGGAAGGACATGCTTCTGGTTCTGGAGAACGAGACGCTGAAGCTGATTGACCCACTGGGCCAGACCCTGCTGCACTCTCAGCCAATCGCCAACATCCGTGTGTGGGGCGTGGGCCGGGACAATGGAAGGTCAGTCTCCCCTCTGTGCGCCAGAGCACCGCGGCGCCAAAGGTCCTTTGGGTCACAGAAGCCTGGGTCACAGATACTGTGCAGCTGTGATGAAACGACTGTGCGTTGGGTTAAACTAAAGGTCAGAGTTTGGTCTCTCTGGCTGCAGGATTCATGACTATTTTAATCGCTCGTCTTTGCTGTTGGCCCCGTTTTGTGTGCGCACTGCCTGAGACATAAGGTTTTTCCATTACTGTGTAAGCACTGAGGTATCCTCTGACCACTGTGCGCACCACAGAAAGAGCCCTATGACTTATAATGAGTCATACTAGACGTTTTGCATTCCACAGAAACCCCTGTTGGCCAGACTGGCACACAGGCCCCCTTTTTCAGTCTCATACTGCCCTCCTGAGGATAGTCTAGATAACTGCACATCTTTTTGTTCCCTCTCAGGCTTGAATATGCTGTCATTTTGAGATATTTATACTGGTGATGATATGTATCTGAAGAAAAACTGAGCTATATCTTGATGTTTTTTCACCTTATCAAGCAAATGTGAACTGTTCCTGTTTTAGACTAATTTCAAGCAAAGTCAAATCTCTCTCGTAACTTATCCCTGTTTCCTTTCCTCCCCTCTATCTCCTGCTCAATTTCCTAAAATTCTGTGTTTCCTCTGATTTGCTGCACTGTGTCACAGGGAGAGGTAGTATGCTTGTCGTCAGTGTGTGCACTAACCACCCTCGTTCGACCTCCATCACTCACTCCATCTGTGACTGTGGCTGTCTTGGTGGAAATCAAAGAGCAGATGGCCTGTTCTGTTTCCAGCCCTTCCATTCCGGAATGCTCGGTGTCTCACACTTTGCAGCTCGACAACTCTAGGAGTCCATGATCATCAGCCATTCAGTCAACAGAGCTAAGCTGTCAACCCCATTGATTTGGCCGTCAGAGCATGTTTTCATGGTGTAGTAATGTCTCCACAATAATTCAGGTGAAGAGGCCCAATGTCGCACCTGCAGATGAGTATCTAAAACTTATTTGTTGATAGTTGTCACTCTAAATAAATGTGTCTGAATCCCTGTTTTGGCCTAAGGTGATGGTGGGTGATCAAATTTAATGAGCTTCGGTTAAATCTTCACCTGTCAATTGCATGACTGCGACAGATTTTTCATAGTCATTGGTTAGTGGTTGTTATAGTCATTGGTTCTCTGCATCTCATTTAGGAAGTTAGCATAGCTTGTCACACCAAAGGCTTCCTGTTCTTTTCTGTGCGCAGAATGCTTACATGCCAAGCCTGCAAGCTGCCAGCCGCGAGGGGCCGGTCTATGATTGGCGGCTCCTCGCTCCACTACTGACACATCTGCCTGGCTGCCTCACTCTCGTACGCGCCGAGCTGTTTCCTGTAGGTCGAAGCGTTCGTTTCTGACAGTGGCCGCTCGTGTCATTCCAGGGACTTCGCCTATGTGGCCCGTGACAAACTGACCCACGTCCTCAAGTGTCACGTGTTCCGCTGTGACACTCCCGCCAAGAACATCGCCACCAGCATGCATGACATCTGCTCCAAGGTGAGAGTGCCACGGTTATTGCCACATGCCCACAAAGTTCTGTCTTTTTGAGGTACTCATCTGTTTCTTGAAAAAAGGCAGGGGAGTTGTTTTAACCCGCAGTCCTCATTTTGGTTAAATATATATTCAGAATTTAATATGGATATTTTACATCTGTGTATGCTTTTGTATAAATGTGCTGTTTGCTATTTCTCTTTTTCCCCGCATCACTTTTGTCCTTTGTTTCATTTTCAGATCATGTTGGAGAGGAAGTCGTCCAAATCATGTCTGAACAGGCTGAATATTGACCCTTCCAAGCTTGTAGACATTCCTGTCCAAGGTAGCTCTGTCCTGTATGCCCACCCTGCCTGCTATGTGAGCACTTGTGGAATGCACACTGCTAAGGAATATGCTTTATGCTATGTTAAACACAGCTTCCGTGTTACATTTCATTCAGAATAAGTGGAACCTGATGTCTGTGCTCTCTCTTCCTCTTCCCAGAGTTCCCTGCTCCAAAGAATGAGCTGGTCCAACGCTTCCATGTGCGCTACCTGGGTAACGTGCCAGTGGCCAAACCTGTAGGTAAGGAACACTTTGGTAAGGAATGCTTTTATTCTCACTTTTTAGTAATAGAGGTTTTAACTGCTCTAATGAAATGTATCAGTGAGTGACTGTGCTGTCTGTTGCCTTGTGTTGTTGTAGCTCATGCTCAAGACATAGTCAAAATTCATGCCTTTTTTGGGTTGTGATACATCTTGGATGGTATCTTGGATGGATGATACATCTTGACATTCAGTTACAGAATTTATTTTCCATCATTAGCGCTTGTTTCATCAGATTTTAGGCCCGTCTAGACTGATCCATGAAGCTCATCAGATGTTTTGGAAATGTTGTGGTATTGACATTTTTTTTGTGGTTTGTATTTCTTGCCCGGAGCCATGTCCTCCCCTCCCACAGCAGCACCTGGCTTTCTCAGGTGGGTGGCGGTCTCTGATGTCACACGTTCCCGTGTGTCTCTCCCAGGTATGGACACGGTCAATCTCGCCCTGGAGATGGCACTGAGCACCAAAGAGAAACACGAGTGGACGCCCGTCACTGTAAACGTGGCTTCAGCCACACTGACCATCCTGGCCACCGAGGTGAGGCAGCTACTCTGTCTTTGCGCACTGTTTGAGCCCCCACGCTCTGAGTGTCAACTTCACCTGAGCAGGTTTGCGCTCTGAAACCGTCCCCTGACACCATTCATTAATGCTTGTCCACCAGGTGATCTAGGACAACTGTGTCGTAGTGGCTAAGGAACACGGCTTGTAATTTAAAGGTTGCAGGTTCAATTCCCAGGTGGAACAGTGCTGTTGCACCCTTTCACAAGGTGCATAACCTGAATTACTTAAGAAAATATCCATCTGCATTAAAACATAACATGCAGAAATGGAGGAGGTTGTGTAAGTCACCCTGGATAAGGACACCTGCTAAGGAAATATGTGTAAAATGTGTAATATAATGTGAGCGTGGTGATGAATATGGACCGGTAGACTGTAGGGCTCGTAAAATGACTCTTCTCCCATCCTCTCCGCCACACCCGAGACGGAGGAGGTTCTGTCGGAGTGCCGCGTGCGCTTCCTTTCCTTCATGGGCGTGGGCAAGGATGTGCACACCTTCGCCTTCATCATGGCCGAGGGCCCGGGGAACTTCCTGTGCCACATGTTCTGGTGCGAGCCCAACGCCGCCAGCCTGTCGGAGGCCGTGCAGGCGGCCTGCATGGTGAGGGTCGTGGGGTCAGAGGTCGGGTCAGAGGTCACAGAGTTGGGGGGGGTGGGGGCGCAATTCTACAGGTTCTTTCAGGTTCACACATTACCTGTGTTATAGATCTCAGTGTTTGTGTAAGTTCAGTTACTCTGAAGGGCCTCTAAAAATGCGTGGTAGGGTGGTGTAGTGGTAAGGAGCAGGAGGTTGCAGGTTTGATTCCCCAGTGGAGAACTGCTGCTGTACCCTTGGGCAAGGTACTTATCCCAGAACTGCCTCAGTAAATATTCAGCTATATAAATGGATAACATGTAAAACTGTAACCTATGAAAGTGGCTCTGGATAAGAGTGTCTGCTAAATGACTGTAATGTAATGTGATGTAAAAGGTCCTGTAACTCCCGTGTGTGTCCTGCCCCCTCCTTGCAGCTGCGCTATCAGAAGTGTCTGGACGCGCGGCCTCCCAGCACCAGCTCTTGCCTGCCCACCCCCCCGGCGGACTCGGTGGCACGCCGGGTGGGCTCCAGTGTCAAGAAGGGGGTCCAGACCTTACTGGGGAGCTTCAAACAGAGGCGGTCCGAAGCAGAGACCCCCTGAGGAGGAGACGAGCTCGCGTCCCAGCAGCCACCGGGGTCACCCCCCCTTCACCGTTCTCCTTTCCTCCTTCTCCTTCACAGTGGCAACCCACACGTGCTTCATCACTGCTGCGTTGCGTTAACGCTGTGTCGGCCCTCTCTAACGCAGCGTTAAAGCAACAGGCGATACTTCAGTTCTTTCTGACTGCCTTAGCCTCGCCTTGCCCTCTCCAAAATTATATGTGACGGGCAAGTGCAGGAAGCCGTTTTTTAATTTTAGCTGCAGTTATTAATCAATACACAACCGTGTGTTTGCTTTGAGGGCAAACTGTGAGTAGTTGTCTGACTGGATGGTAGCACTTCTGTGGCACTCCATATTTCCAAAAATTTGGAAAGAAGGAAGTCATCTGTAGTTTTAAAGTTCCACAAAAAACATGCTCAATTTTTGTGAAGTTTTAAACCCACTTATTATGTCTAACCCCATCTCTTCAAATGAAAATTTCAAGGGTAAGGGTTAGACTGGACCGTGTGTATATAAGTTTGTACAAAAATCATCGCCTAACATGTTAGATAAAATCAGGGTGGGTGTTAATGAAGAAAGCTGAAAAAGTATAATGTAGAGAGAGAGAGTACAGGACTTCTGGGAATATCCAAAAAGCGTGAGGGATCAGGCTGTCGTAAGTGTAACTAATAAACCTTGGTGTTTTTGTAGTCATGTCTTGCCTTATGGTCCTCTGCTGTAGAAATGTTTTCTGTTAAAAATCCAGACGCACACTGACAGAGCAGTAATGGTTTCATGACCATATTATACAAGAAAGCAACCATAGCAATTTATCAATAAAATGCAGACTAAATACGAAGGTAAGAATATAAAGACAAGGAAAATACTCTCTGATGAAAATGTCTTCTCGCCTGATTGAATCGTGTACTTTTCTATAAAGTTTCCAGGAATTGGGCTTAGTTACGCTAATGTGTGTAATGATGTGCGTTCCTCTGCTTGAGTGAATAAGTTTCTGTACCATTAACAGTACGCAAGCCAAAAATATCTATATATTACTGTCTTCCAAAACAATCAGTGGTCATTTGCCAAGTGCTGAGTGTACACAGCAGCTGATGTGAGAGTGAAGTGATCGGTATTGAAGTTTCCTGCTTAGACAGTTGTCAGTTGAGTTCTTGTGTGCAGTAAGTTGACCTTCCTGTTGCTCTTGGCAGCAGAGAGATGTATGCTGGGATTTGGAGGCCGTTAGTGGGTTCTCGTCACAGGCTGATGGAGCTGCGCACTCTTGTCTGTTGTGGTTCCTGGCACAGAGGTGGGTTTGCTGAAGTGAGCTCAGTGCTTCCAAAACTACAAAATCCAACAGAGCTAATGGCTTCTGAGGCTTTTCTCTTTGGGGACTTTGGTGAAGAGCAGTGAAGTGAAAATAGCAAATGTTGCTTTTTCCACCTAATTCGGCCTCTGCTGCTTTTTGACCGCTGCCCAGATACGCCACAGATGAGGGGTGTAATTAAAGGGTAGAGTTTGGTTAGGGGGTGAGCGTTGACTTTCCACTGTACATTTTCCTCCCTTAATGCCAAGTGTTACCCTGAGGTGTGGGACAAGACTTGCCTCAGTGGTGAACCTGTTCTGAGTTCTGAGTCCGGGGGGGTGGGGCTGTCACTCTGTCACCAGTATGGGTTTCACTGTCAGTTTATTCACATATCTGCCCCTCCCTTCAGCATTTCACATTGGCTGCCTTGTACAGTTACTGGCTCTTATTGTTTATACCCAATTTGTATTATACACTGCGCCATGTTTTTACTATGTCTTTATCCTCTCAACTAGTAAGTAAATGCATTATGTGTTATAGGGGCACACTTATTCTGTATAAGGCAATAATTCTATGGAAGCGTTTTTCGTTTTTCATCATTTGATTTATACTCGTTTGTTTTATAAGTTTAACTTGCTTCTGGTAGAAATACACCCTATATGCTGGTTCTGTCTGCTTCACCGTTTTACCTTGTAACGAAGCCTTAAAACTGTTCCTTTACTGCTGTCACCAGAATCCAGTCTTGGATTCTTGAGTCTGAAGGACCTTCTTTACTTGTGCCAGGGGTAAAACATTTTGTTCTGCATGTCAGTATTTTAATCATCGTAAGTAGCTCAGTGTTTGCTGTCTGTGTCCTGCTGGATTCAATGTACAGGTACACCTCCAACAATCTGGGATCAGTTTTCCCATCCCTGATCCAAACCCCAAAGATTTTGTGTAAAAGTTAAATACTGAACCAGGATGGGTCTTGGGGTCAGAATCTGTTGACGCCCACTCCCGGTCTTGGAGGGCTACAGTCCCGTCAGGTTTCCAAACTCCTGAAAGCCTGAAACAGGGTTCAGTTTTTCGAAAATTATAAACAGGCGTATGTGATGCACTGTATGAGTTAACTGCTATTACTAAAATATATAGTACTATTACTGTGTCCCCCACATTAGGGATCTTCGAGTCACCATGTCAGAATGCATGTACCATTATTACTCTGTGCATTACCATGCTTAATATTTTCTTTTGTTTTTGCTAACTTACTGGGCAAGTTTTACATTAGGTTTTAAAGATGTACAGAGTTTGAGTCTGGGACACATGATTGTATGTGAGTCTGGTAAAAAGCTTCAGAAATTGAACTGTAGCACCAAACAAACACTTGCAAGAGCTCTTATCATAGATTGTTCTACAAGATCTAATCCACAATGTCTACGGCAATAAGCTGACGAAGCAATTTCACTGTTGCTGTTTCAATTTTAACAATGATTGTAGCTAACTTGTAACTTGTGGCTGAATTGTATATTCAAAGTGCAGGCCTCTGAATAGGGTGGTGTGATTTTAACAATTTTAGTGAAATTAATTTTAAATGCTTAGGTGTTGCAAAATTTTTTTGAAAGTGTAGCCCTTCAGGACAAGGAGGAAGGACATCAGAGGAAAGGTTTGGTTATGCCTACAGAGAGAAAAACAGTGACTCAACAGGAAAGACTTATTTTTTTTGATTTGGTTTCATATAATCGTCCAATATTTAGAATATTGTATGTATTGTTGGTCTGGAACTGCTCTTGATATAGCAACTCAAATACTAACACAATCTAACACTTATGATTCACACCGTTGTATTCTCAGATGTGAAGGAACTGGATTTTAGAGCACACTTTTAACTGTGCTGTCATTGAAAATTCCCTATGGTGGTAGCAATTTAGATCACTCCAGTTGGTACCTAAGAAGTCTGTTCATTTTGTATTTCCTTCCTGTAAATACATCCTTATTTATTGAAGGATTTCAGGAATGTTAGCATTAAACTCTAGGCTATAAAGTGAGGGAGGGTCTGTCTTTTGAAGGATTATTTAATTATTTAAAAATGTAAATGTAGATGTTATGTATATACATGTATATTAATATAAAGTGTCACTGTATAAACAATAAAAGCATAAATATCACCTTTGTTCTTTTTATTAAATACCTTAATTGTTTGTTGGTCAACAGTGATCTGAACAAAGTAGATGATAGACAGTAGTAGACAGTTTGGTCCATGAGAGAGAATTCAAACACATACACAATCACAGTGATATGCTGTGCGGTAGCACCCACTTAAATATAGAATATGCAGTTTACATGATCACCCTCATGTTTGTGAATGCTCTCTGAACAAGTGCAAAGGCCCTGCTTGTACTGTCACTGACATACAGCTCTTAGGACATTTCATGGTAAGATCAGCGGATTTAGGAGTTACAACAGAAACGCTTTTTTTGTTAGAACTCCCCTCCCTCTCTGTTTAATATGCATGGCACATCCCCCTTCACCTGTTTATTTAAGTCTCCCCACGCCGGCTCCTACCCCCTGTCGAGTTAAAAGGGAGCGGGGAACTAGTTTGTGTTTCCGCGGGAGATGGCTGAGAGATGAAAGATCTTTGAAGAGCGAAAGCCCGGCGTTGCCCGGGACTCCGCCCGAGTCGGTTAATACACTCTCCCGCTTAACTCGGAAATCTCCCCCCCCCGCCCCAGCAGGACCGCTGGGCCATTGAGCGGATCCGGGGCCGCAGCGTAATTACGTCTTTTTGAAGGGCCAGGCTGGACAGCGACGTGGTTGATCTGGGTGATTTTCACACTGCGTGGTCGCCTCCATTAAGAGCTTTGCCTACATACCAATTTAAAAAAAAAAAAAAAAAAAAACTATTCCTCTTTCTTAAATTTTGCTTGTTCGCTACAGGCTCCAGGGCTGAATTAAGCTTGACAGACTCCAGCTTTCTCCTTCCTCTTCTTTTGTTGGTTGCTGTTGATGGCCGCCCTGGATTAACACTGAAATGCTCACCACCTCTTCGGTTTCCTATGAATGGTGTAATTATGGGAGTCCTGAAGGGGCAGTGGCTTTTGTATGTAGGGATGGGACCATTTTGATGCTGCTTTGAAGTGTTGGAATTGCCTCTGTCTTACATCACTGTTATTCCACCCAGGTGTGCTCCTCCTGGTAAACAATGCCACATTGTGTTCATAATGTCTTGATTTTGTCGCTGTTGTCACATGGACAATGCACTGTACTTTTAACAGTTAATATATGTCAATAATCTTCAGGTAAACAAGCTGAAAGTAATGTAGCTTTTTTTGTCTGTAAGTTATTATGAATGGTTCAGTATGGAGGTATCCTGGAATCAAATAAAAATAGTGAATCTCACAGAGTATCTGTTAATATATTCTTTTAGTTGTGGTACGATTGTCTGAAGGGACTGTTGGCCTTGGTGATGTCACATTCTCTCTTTTTTTACATGAAATATCCTCTTTTAGCACTAGCTGTAAATGTAAATGCAATGTGCCTCCAAATGCCAGTCATATTCCACATTTTCAGCTATGGAAGCTTTGCTTAACCCTAAAGGTTTTTAGCTTTTTATTTGCCCATGACTGAACACAGCTAGCTAGGTAGCCACTGTTATATTATATTACATTACATGCATTTAGCAGACTCTTCTCCAGAGCGACTTCCATCACAATAGAACATAAGTGTATCCATTCAATTTAAACAAGCAACCGTGTCAGACCAGGTTCACAACACTCCCAGATCAGTGAGTGTGAGCGTAACACTATTCAAGCCCTACCACAAGTTAACTTGTGCACGCTGACAAAAGCCAACTATACCACGATACAACAGGGCCTAGAACACAAATTCATAATACTGTACACCATAATACTACACGTAAAGTTAACATTGAATGCAAGAAGTAGCGGGTGTTAGGGGGTGGGGATAGAAGTGGAACCGAGATGCAGTCTGAAGAGGTGGGTCTTCAGTCTGCTTCGGAAGATGGCCAGTGATTCCGCTGTCCTAACCCCCATGGGAAGTTCTTTCTACCACTTACAGGTGATAGCAACTAAATATCACCCTCTCCCTTTTCCATTGCTATATAATCTAAATAAGTGACACCAAATGTTTTTTTTGCACCACAGATTTTGCAGTAAACAGGGGATTTATTCACTGGCACACTGTAACATCTTTAAGTATCAATACATAAACCTGTGGCTGCAGTTGAATTTTGTCATTGCCTTCTGGGATGGTTTTAGTTCTGTTACGATTGTTTGATTATTTCGCCTCTGACATTTATATCACCATGTTTTCTGATGTCTAGTAAAGAATTGAAGATGCCCTGAACGGTGTGATAGAGAGAAGTTTGGGACCTTCAGAAGGTATGAATACTGACTGCATACTTAACATGTCATTGGGAATGAGCCACTTCCATAAACAGCCACAGGAAAAGGGGAAGCCATCGCCTTTTGGCCACTCATGCCCATGCAGTCCTGTTTCTTGCTCCCTCTCTTAACGTATCAGAACACTGGTACTGTGCATCAACCTGTAAACTGTGACAGTTTTAAACTGTTTTTTAATGGATACGTTCTGGTTTCAGTTTCTTCAGCCCTCCTAAAGGACCTGCTTAAAGGCATGAAACACTAGTTAATTTTTGGTAGGGGGGCCCTGTGTTTGCAGCTCTTTGTTTTGTCTGTGCGTGCACATTTTTTTGTGCCTGACAAAATCTCCATGATCAAACGCTGCGGTTCTCATCTCTCTGCGCCTCCCCGGGGTTCTTATCTGTGCCCCCCAGTGCCAGGGGTGCCATAACAGATCGCCCGAGGCAGGAAGGCACTTACGCTGCCATGTTCCGCCACAGCGCTCCCAACGATCTGATGCTTGTTTCTAAAGTCACCCTGAAACTCTGAAAAATGTGTCTCGGGGGGGGTCGCCATGAAAGAAAGGCGTCAGTGCTGTGGAGATGCACGCATGTCTCAGGCACTTAAAGAACAGAGAGAGATGCTCTCCAGGTGGCAGTGTAGTATAGTGATAAGGAGCAGGACTCGTAACCAAAAGGTTGCCAGTTCAATCCCCTCCTGGGGCTCTGCTGCTGTACCCTTGGGCAAGGTACTTAACCCAGTATTGCCTCAGTAGGTATGCAGCTGTATAAATGGATAACATTGTTTAAAAAAAAAAAAAAAAATGCCAATAATGTAATGTAATGCTGTAGGGTTGAATCTTCAGTGGATTCATCTGTAAATAATTCTGAAGAACGTTTTGCAAAATGCTTGCATTTTCCTTGATTCCTCTGTGTGTTGCTCTTACTCCATATTTAAACCATCTAATGATAGTTATCTAATGATCTGCGGGGGGGGGCAGGGCAGTTCCTAAGAGATATGTCTGTGGCTGTCCCAGCTGCTGGCTGAGTCTGTCTCCGAGTGCTCGTCGCTGCGTAAAATGCTTCTGTAATGGATATTCAGTGTGTCTTTGTATATGTGAGACGTGGTTATATTTCGGTGTCATTACAGGCACATCGAGGGGACCCCAGCAGGCGTCAATCGTGATTTGGAAAATTTGGCTTTCCGAGAAAATAAGAATTAGAATTACTTCTTTAATTATGCATACATTCTTTGTTTAATGGAGTTTTATTTGGATAATGAATGTGTAGTCTTGTGGAAGATTGCATTCTGTCTCGAGGTGTTGTGGCGTGTGTTTGTGCCCCTGTGGGCTTTGTCAGTCATTCCTCTGTTCTCGAATAATATGTATGCATGGGACGACAACAAGGCCCCCGTCCCTACACAAGTCTGAAAACATGAGTGCCCTGACCCCCTGCCTTGACACCACCTCCAACTTCTTCTTTACCCTAAGGTGCAGAATGACAGCTCTAAGACAGCTCTAGCATACACTTTATTTTCAGTCTTAGAAGTTGCTGGATTGATTGCTTGATTTTTCGAGATGTGCCAGCAAAGCCTGATTTTCATTAGAGCATTAGGCCTGTGGGAATGGACTCTGTGATTTTTCTGTAATCAGGTAGGACACTCCAGGGCTGCGAGGTTCAGCCAGGTTGCATGCAAAGCGCAAGGGCCCAGGGATGAGAGGGGGGAAAAAGGAAAAAGGAGAAAAGAAGTGAAAGAAAGAAAGAAATTATTGATGTGCTGGGCAAAGTGGCAAATGGTTGTCTAAAACCATTATGTTAAAAAAAAAGAAATCTGACTTGTGTATGTTTAATTAGCTTCCTTTTGACTGTCTGAACCCATTTTCTTCCTTTGTTGTGTTCATTTTGAAGATGGTAATATTATTGAAATGGCTTACAGATTTAAGGATGCAAAAAATTAAACTTGTCTCACACAAGTAAGGACTTGTTAGAAGAACAATTTACAGTAACAGTGTGATCTGATGTATGGATAAAGCTTGTAGAACTGCAGTTTTGTGCGGTAGTCATTTGGAGCTGATGTTTAAGTTCTCACGTGGGCACTTCATGGGAGCAAAAATCACTTGCTATTGGAGGGGAAAAGGATTGGTTACCATGACTACCGAGAAGAATGTGCTACAAACGGGTGGAACTTAACACTGAGTCGATTGAATTGCACTGGATAAGCCTGGTTTGGGTTAACAAGATCACATTAGTAAAGATAATCTGCGGTTTTGAAATGGCTTTAGTTGGTTATTTTGGCACTCAGTCTGGATAAATTTGACTTTACAGACCAAATCCTCATTTGTTGAAAAATAAATCTAAATGAATAATGTTGGTGATAAGGTGAAATATGTTGGTTTATAAAAAAGCTGAGCTGTTGGTTTACATACATTAAACAACAGGCCACGTATAATGACATACAATAAATCAAGTTGAGATAATTGGCTGTTAAAACCAAAAGATGGAGAATTGTGTGTGTGTCCAAGCCAAACATACATTTTTGATATATTACCTTTAGTAGGACATGCTTCCCTCAAACACATTTTCAGCTGTGGAAGTCTACAGGTCACAGGAACTTTCTCAATCCTGTTTTGAATTAGAAGGTAAAATGAAGGTAAGAAAACATGCCATTTTCTCTCCTCTTTTTTGGGTGAAGAGTTTGCCCGGTAACTGGCGCCTGGTTACCATTTTGGCCCACGCCAGCCCTTACTGCTTGTTGTTTTAGACACAAAATATTTCTGCAAGGTGGAGATGAGATAGTCCAAACCCTCATTTTGGCCACACTGTCTGAATATTACTTTACCTTGTGTGCTTCAGTCAAGAAAACTGAGTCAGAGAAAATGGGTTCTCAACAACTGTTTTTTTTTTCTCCTAATGGCAACATTATTGGTTCTAATATTAATTGGCTTTAGTGATGACCTGTGTTGCTCTAGTTCATGTGATTTGTTTACTGCAGCAGGGCCACATTTGTATAAGTGACATATCCTCTCTCTCTCCATCTGTCTGTCTCCCTCCTTCTTTACACACGAACACGTGTAGGCAATATGTAGACATTTCTTTTGAGGTATTTCTTACCATATTTGTTTTGTTCTTTTACAGAAGATATTATAGTGTAGGTATTATCAGCATTATATAAATGTAATACCTATAATAAAAGCAATTTAAGTGCTTTACTGGAGAAGTAATTACAACTGATCACCTCATCAGCATACTTGATCGGCTGGTGTAATCTGGTGTGCCATAATTTTATGAAGAGGATGATTAGTTATTCAATGACAATGTGTGCCTGGATTAATTACTTATGGGTCAATGTTGGAAATCAGATATACATATAAACAGGAAATGTACAGATCTAATGCCCTAAGCTTTCAAAAGCTGAAGGGTAGGAGATCTTGATTAGATATTAGAGTTGTAGGATTGCAATACCAGTGAGGGCTATTAACTGCATAATTTCCATGTCTGAGTAACCCGTTCAGTGCTTACTTTCTACTGTGTTGCAATAATGACCGTGAAAGCGCCTGCCCACATGCTGGTATTTATAATGGCTGGGAGAATGTCCACTCTCCCTGTCAAACCCTGCTGGTTTCTCCAGTATGAAAAATTACACAAATGAGCAATTAACATGCAAAGAAGAAGTAAAATCTTTCGTAAATATTATTGGAAAGGCTAATGCCACTGTTTGCCCAACCCCCTCCTTCCTACTAGTGAGAACTGCTGAAGTGGTCGACTCAGCAACTAACTACCGATGTGTATAAAATGCAATTATTTTGGTGATTTTTAGGCAGTCAGGCATACAAAGTTATGTTAATTATGTTAATAGTGAATGTTTTAGCTGAAGGGAGAAGTGCATTGTGGGCTTTCAGTTCTTTTGGTTATCTCATTCTGTTTAGCACATGGTAGCCACCGTACCACCTTGCGGTTTTTGCGTTTCATGCAGTTTGAACCTTTTTTTTTGCATCAGCAAGAGACTGCAGACGCTTGCTCTTCACAATTTGTACTTTGAAAGTGCCTTCTACATGCACAGTGCATTCACCACGGGGAGTTCTGTGGCAGTCGGTTTGCTCTTTATAGTGGCGTATACAGGTGCACAGACATCAAAAGGAAAAGGATGAGAAAACAAGGGGAAAAAAGGGAAAAATTCCTATTGAGAATAGGAGTCTTTCTTCTTTCTTTATTCTAATGTGTGCACTGTATAAAACGCAATATGATGGAAAACGGTTGACTGATTCAGTTTGATTGTGGTGCCGTTCTCGGGGAATACGTATGCAAATGCAGCTGTCTCGGCCTATTAGTGACAGGATCCTGGCGTCCCGTGCGCATTCAATAAAAAGGTTCAAAGGACCTTTGTCTTAACCCTTTCTCCCCTGGAAATCAGCTTAAGTGTCGGCAAGGTCTCTCAAGTAAATTCTGCGCAAAAAAATGACTTAAGGTTAAGGACACGGAGGTGCCTTTATAAATACCTTTGGTATCATCTTCCTCCTCAGATTCAAATCAGTTCCTTCCACAGAACTAATTTATTGGTATTAATTTGTGCTTGAGAAGATCCAAATGAAAATGCTCTGCGGAGCTACTGAATATTTCCCCAGCTATCGGCGGTCATTTAGTTTGTGGTTCAACTAGGAAAACACATGCATCAACATTTTTATTCGGGCACGCCGGGCAGCTATGTGGTGAGGGCCTTAATCCTACTCATCGAATGTAGTGGCGAGCCTTCCGGAGGAGAAGGACGGAGAGAGAGGGGGAAGTATGCAGCGGTGCATTCTGAAAATGACTTGTCACAAATTGGTATCTACATGCACTTTTATTTTTATTTAACCGCCACTTGCCTCTAATCCCGGCCTGTATCGGCTCAGGCTTAATGTATGCGGCCCGGGTTTTGGTCCACGACGGTGACAGACTGCATGAATAATAATTCTGCTTTTGCGCCGAGCGTGCAAAAGTGGCTCTCCCAACGAGTCTAATTCCTCTACGGGCGCCATTGACTTGTCACTTAAGACCCTGTCCCCTTTGTTTTAAAACAAATACATTTCCCTCCCCACTGCACTGCTTGCCTGCTGTGGTTTTTTTCCACTCCTCTTAAAACTGGTCAGAATCTATTGCTGTATAATTGCTGGGGAAGATAAGAGCTGTCATGTCCACAGATGAAAGGCCATTTCTCCCCGCTACCCCCCCCCCCGCCCCGTCATGTCACTGGAATGTTTAATCGTTACTCCGAGAGTGGTGACACGGGGTAGAGCCGAACCAATTCTGAGGGAATTCACAAATCACACCAGTTTAGAGGAGTGGTGAGTCTTTTATGGTCAGTAATCATGGCCAACGGTAAGAAATGACATGTCCAATATGTTTCACAAGAACTGCATGCTCCAGCGTTCTACGCTGTCTGAAGGCGAACCGAACGGGTCGTTTGATGCTGTTGTTGTCCACTCTGCGATACTACAGCTAAAGATCTGAATCATTTTGTCTCACACCAGACTTGACAAATTGTGGCTCCCTTGGTTGAATTCACCTGGCAGTGGGAGAATCTGCATGATTTGAGAGGAGGAGGAGGAATGTCTGACAGTATTAATGCACTGCCATGCCATGCTACACCCCCCACGACCCCCCCACCACGCGTCTGTCTGTCTGGAGAGAGTCCCAGCCGTGTAGGCTACCTTTGATCCTCGCATGGCGTACTGCGGCAAATTGCATTGTTACTTGCAAATTTGTCCAAGTAATCAACTCGACCTCAGTTGGGGTATGAATCTGACAACAGCCATGATTATATTCCTGAGCACTGCGCTAGCCGCCGTCGCTGGGGAGAGGAATGAGAGCGGAATGACAATGAAGGTTATTATTATTATTTCTCTCCTTCCCCTTTTCTCCCTCCCTCCCTCCATCCCTCCTTCCCTCCCTCCCCCACTCCATATCCCATCACAAACCCCTCTCAGTGTCGCAACACGTCCCGCTAAGCAGTGGGCCCAGAATACTGCACCGAAATGAAAAGGGGGCTTTGTGTGAAGGCAGTCAGGGGAACACAATGTGTCCTTTTTTAATTTTGGTATTTTTTGGAGAAGGGTCTAAAATGGCTTTAATATTTTTAGAGCCACTAGAAGAGGAAAATCTTTTTTTTTTTGGGGGGGAGGCGGTTGGAGATATAGGATGAGGCAGATATAGGACTTTGTGGCAGTGCGCTCGGGGATTAGAGCAAATTCATATTTTAAGTTTGGCCTTTTGCAGCGGCAATAGCAGGAGGATTGTTGCAAAGATTTTTCCTTTTTTTTTTTTAAACAGCAGACATGTTAATACTTTCCCTGCATTTTTGTGCTTCAAGAGAGGCTGTGCAGCTATGGCTGATTTCATGGGTGTGAGCAAAATACATTCCATTAACCCTGGGACAGCAGCTGGAATACGCAGGGAGACAGAGTCGGCCTTTTCATTTACTTCATATTTATCAGCTTCTTTTCACATGTTTGCGCCGGAGAGGGACGAGATTAAACGACCTGACGGGAGGTGAGGAGAGGGGCTGTGGCTGTTCATTCTCACTCCCCCCGTTCCCCCATCTCCCGGTAGGATTGTCTGAGGCAGAGATAAATACTGCCCGGCGCTGCGATTTATAAGCCCTGAGCGCGGGACACAATTCTGTTACCCCACCGCCTCTCTCGCGATGCGGTGCTCTCCCCCTCTCTCACGCGGCACCCGCTGGCTGAACCCCTCTCGCTCTCTCGCTCTCTCGCTCACTCGTCTCTTCACTCCCGGCCATCCCGGATCCCAGAGCTTCCTCATGACACGGCTCAGCCCCGAGGAGAGTCAGTATGCATACTGTTGATTTCGTTAAAAAGAAATTTAAAAAAAAAACTGAAGGAGACAGTGTAGGGAGGAGATTGGTTCTTGCGGTTTTTAGAGGCAAGGATCTGTTTAGTTGCCATTTTTTAGATTCTAGATTCTATTTGTCTTGGCTTTTCACTGGTTTTGTTACAGCTGTTTGAATACTCTAGCGCCCGCAAACAGGTATGTATATGCTAGCTGTGGTCTGTCTCTGCCCCCCGCCACCCTCCACCCCTCCTGTCTCCCATCTCTCCTTTCTTCTCTCAGAGAGAGAGAGAGTGTGAGAGAGAGAGAGAGAGAGAGAGAGTTAATGCGAAGCCGCAGTCGTGTTTCATCTCTCTCCCGTCGCTAAAATATTGCGGCAGCCCGTCTGGATGCCCTCGGCCGCAACCCCTGCGATATTGCTGCCTCTCTCCAAATTGGGGGCCTGTCTCCTGCATTACGCCACGTGTATCGATTCTGGAATCGAAGAGAGTGGCCGTGATGGCGCGAGAGGGTGACTTTCACTTGACACATGTTCGGAGCGCTTTTTTAGAAATCAGGGATAAGGTCGGGGTTTTCTTTGACGGGGGCGCGGGGGGAGAGAGGGGGGGGCTAATGCACAACCGGTGTGTGTTTCTGCTGTGTAATTCCGCAATCTCTCCTGCCAGCCTTCCTGCCGGAGGATAAGAATGCAGGTAAGGCTTAGCAGAGAAAGCCTGGGCAGGTGTAAAAGCAGTTTTGTCTTGGGGGAAGCTCTTCTTGACATAAACGTTTCAAACGATGTAGAACCGGCAGGCATATCAGCGATGCAGGTCCCTTATTAAGCTGCAAATATCCGGCGAAGAGTGAAGATGCGCTTAAAATGTAAATAAAACGTTCTTGAATGTCTCACCAGAAGCCTCTGTCACACATCAAGATTTTGTCTGCGGCTGTGCGGGAAGCCATTTGTCACATGGCAAAGATGTACCATGGAAACTTAACAGTTTGCACTCTCCCTTCAGCGAGAGGCAGTCTTCATTTTGGATCCTCAATAAACAGAGTTTGCAAACCTGAATCCTATGATCAAACCAGACATGCACATGTAAGTTGAACCATATAAAGCACGTAGAGGTAATAGGCTGTACTGTAGTGCAAAACAGTTAGGGGGTCATTACACAGTGATAAATCAAAGCACTGTAATGTGATTTCATGTCACCCATGCCAAACAAGAGCTGCTGGTTTTACTTAGGCAAGCAAGTTTCTCGTCTGGGCAGCGGGCGCGTTAATCGATCTTACACCTGAGGGGTCAATCGTTCAAGTCCCAAGTGGGACACTGTCATGGCTTCCTGCGTAGTAACCCTAAAAATGAGTTTGAATTTGTAATATTGCACTGCGTGCTGCCAGCCAGGTGTAGATAATGGCTTTCTGTTCCCGTGATCCGAGGCGTGCAGTTTAACGGGTCTGGGACAAAAAAGTGCGACCGTCTGCATGGAAGCTGGCAGAAAACGAAATCTCTGCTGCGCTGCGGGCTATTGTGTTCCGACCAGTGTTAAATACCACCGCCCTCCTCCACCAACCCCCCCCCAACCCCCCCACAACACCACACACCCCAGCCCCCCTTCCCCCACTGCTCATTCAAAGTCAAATTACTCCTTCAAGGCCTGGCGGTAATATGGGTTAATTGTTCTGGATGGCTGGATCACTTCCAAGCAGTTCATCCAATTTCCATTTAAATTAAGCCATTGGTGCGTGACACCGGTGACGCGCGCGCTGTCGCCCGGGTTTCAGAGCCAGGCGGGCCGGCGTGAATCTCAGGAACCTGTTTACCAACTCAAGCATTGGCTTTACAAGTGGCCGATGGAATAGAAGGCACGTACACACCTTGCCCGTTTATCCGAGTGGATTTTAACCCCCCACCCCAAACCACTCCATCCCCCTGACCTGAGACCTGAGATTTGAGAAAAGCCCTGATAGCCTGCCTCGGTGAAGTGCCGCTGTCACCACAGAGTGTGCCTTCTGTCATCGTGACCGTGACAACCTCAACGAGGACGCCTAACTTTGTGGCCGAAGTGGTCTGCATAGTCCTCCGACGTACCTTTGTTCGCAAAAGACAAGAGAGTTTTAGCTGAAGCTACTCAGCAATTTTACACAAGCGGTTGACTTTTTAAAAAACTGCTCTTTCACTATTGCGTTTGAAAAAAATAAAGAGGCAGAACACTTCAGCCCGTAATAACAAGGAAACCAACAGGCCCTATATCACTTTCATTGGACTGTCGCGGGTTTTTTTGGTGATACCGCAGCGGCGATGTCGAACAGCTCAGCGCCGAGCTCGCTTTAGCGAAAACGGCCTGATAGACTTTTTTACGTGCGGGTGCGCGTGTGTGCGATAATCGCTGAAAGAGAGTGGAGCTAAGCAGGGTAGAACTAAAGTGATGAGCTGTGCTAAGCCGCGGGGTGCGCGCTGCATGCAAAAGAAGAGCTCGGCCTTATTTATGGGCTCTGGCGCATGCCGCAGCCCGGAGAGACTCGGAGCATTGCGATGCCTTAGTTTAAGTGTGAACGCGGTATCCACCGGCGGGGTAATCTGGATAAAGTGTCCCGCTCAGGGGACCTGTGTAGGGGAAATGGGCCCGGCTGCACTGAGGCCAGCTCCCAGTGGCATGCCCCTTCCCAGAGCCCTATACATCACACAGACAAGCTCTCGCCGGGCGTGCGTGTAGCTCATATCGGCCGCGCTCCTCGACCCAGCGACCGTAACTCACCGTAAAATGGACCCGGCGGTGGTATCGACCCCCCCGAGCCCAACCCTGGCCCGTCCCTGCCACAATTCGGACAAGAACCCTCCCGAGACCCTTTTGGAGATAATCAGCACCACTGTTCTGGAAGATTCTAAATTTAAAAGCAAAGGGGGGTACTCTGAGATAAAATTCCACACAACTGTTGCGTTTCAGCTCATTGATGGGGCCTTTGTGAATTATGAAGAGGGGTCCTGGTTTTACAGGTTGACCTCTGGGGTTCTGGTGTTTCCTCCTGGGGATGGATAAACGAGAGGCAATCCTGAGACTCCGAGATTAAACAGTAAGTTTAATTATTTATTTGATTTAACAGACAGCCTTACACAGAATGACTTGTACTGCATAAATTTTACATTTTTTCCTCTACGTACACCTGGATACTTTGTGAAGCAATTCTGGGTAAAGACCATGTTTAGGCACATAACAGCAGTTTCCTTCTTGGGATTCAAAACTCTAACCCTCTGGTTAAAATCCAAGTTCTATAACCACTACTCTACACTGCCTGTCCTACAGTGTAATTGGGTCATAATACTGTTATGACAAGATTATGAATATGTTATAATTATAGATTACATCTTCAGTAACTCGCTGGACCATCTCTCCAAATAACAGCTTGATGAAGAGATTTCAGAGCCACCAACAGCCACCCAACACAGGAATGGTCAAAACCTTGTCTTTTTGACAGCTCCCCAATTCCCATAAATGTGTCAGGTTTTCCGACCTTTGTGCCAACTAATCCAAAAATTAACACCCTGTCTGAACATAAAGCTGCGCTTGCAGAGTTGAATTAATCAGCATTTCCCCGCAGTTTGTTTGCAGAAATGAACTCATCACCACGGGAGGTCCTCTGTCATCCTCATAAACCTGTTTACCCCTGTGGCCAGGATTACACAGAGACTCTTTGTTGCTGCAGAGACGTCCATAAATTTGTGCGAAGTTAATCATCCAGGTGTCGATGAAGCTTAAGGCACACTTTCTCGGGATGCATCACAATGTTTGATGCAGTCTATGCAAGGCGAGATATCAGCAAAGAAAATGTGAACTCTTTAAAAGTGAAAAATACCACCTGCTTATTCTTTTGGTGTTCGATATCTAGCATTTGCTTCATTCTTTGTGTTGCCATACTGTGCTTTTAAAGGTCACCTTGGATGGTACTATGTGGAAATAAATCACTGGAAAACTGCTGGGTTGAACGTACCAGGCGTTTATGAATTCTGCCTCGCATGGCTGCCTTGGCTTTTACATGCTACGGCCAGATAGAAACTTTCCATGGGTTTTCATTTGTCACGTCCTTATTGGGGCTGGTCGGAGAAGTTAAAATTGATATCTAACTCCAATTTGACAAATCGCAACAAAGAGTATTAGTTAAGCTTTTGGCCATTTTTCTGGAAAAAATGCCCTTGGCTTCCTTCAAAGGGACAGAATTTAACATAGTGCCACAGGTTGAATATGGTTTGGTGAAATCCTAGCAAAAAACTTGACTGATTCAGTAATGTTGTTCAGCAAGCTGTTAAGAGTTAAGCTGTTAAGCGGTTAAGAGTCTTGCGCTGTAAACAACACAGACAATTGTCAGTGATAAAATTCTGACAGTTGTTAAAATTGATTAAATTATGATTCGCACAACTTTTTTTTGTATATTCATTGAAGTATTGGTCAGTCTGTTAGTCCCCTTTGAGTTTCCGTACCCTCACTGGACAGCCCCCCCCCCCCTTTAAAAGCGGTTTATAATAGGCCCCAGACTGGAGAGTTTAATCCATGTAAAGTGAGTAAAATGTTAAATGAAGAGGCTTAGCTGAAGTGGGGGGCTGATCACACCCTGCCTCATCTTATCTCCCTCCGGCACCAAACCGGGGTGCGGCGCAGACGCATTACTCTTGCGGACTGGATGACACCAGGACGAATGAGAGGTCCAGGCCATCCGTGGTGAACTTTGACCTCTCTGCATTTGTATGCATTGCTTTGTTATTTAGTTTACTCTGCTTGGATGCAGGTTGGCTCAAATGAGTGTTTTTTTTTTTGTTTGATCAGATACATTCAGATTTAGCTAGGCGTTCAGCTCCTCAGCTTGGCTCCGTGTTGGTGTAATTGAATATTAGGTTAAGCAGAGGTCAGACATTCTAATTTCAGTAAATGTGAGTGTATTGTGAGTGTACTTGGCACAGTATAGAGCAGGGCTATGTGCAGTTTAGGCTGGCACACAATGTGAACATTATCAATGAGTTGTAGCACCGGGTGCATCATCTCCTGAGAACTTGGCATTGATTTCCAAGCCATGTGGTGCTACCCATTAGTCAGTGGTGCTGTGCTGTAAGGAGTATGTAAAGCACTAAACATAACTCCTCATACCGGACTACAGATCACTCCTACCAAACTGCTCAGCTGTTTACTGCCTCTTGTCATGCTTCCATTGTCTGTCATGGTATATTTTTGCCACTGCTTCTTAATCTACAGTTTGCAGAAAATAGCTGTTTCTTTTGTGGCATTATAGTACTGAATGGGTGTTTTTCTTTGTCTGTTGGTGGTTCTTCATGACTTCTGACAAAAAACATGGAACATGATAAAATACAATTTTTGGCGTGCTAGAAACCAACTTGCAGGGCCTTGCAAGAGCCTGTGTTATTGCTCATAATAACCCGACACATTCATCTGTGGCATTAAGCTGATATGCAACATTTGTGCTCAACATGAAATTTCAACAAGCACCAACACAACCTTGTAATAGCTATTAAAAGGGCTAAATAAAAGGTAAAACTGTAATATGTATGGTAAGCTGTACTGGTCTCAAGGCTCAACCAACTATTATACCCCTTTTCCACTACAGAGCTGGAGCCATACTGACTCACGTAGATTATAGGCGATTTTCCATGATCATTTTTGTCACACTGACCCTTGACAAGTGGGCTATAAGGTGGGACTTGGCCGGCTAGCTAGCTATGCCATGTTAGCATCAAACTTAGGCTAGACATGCTGAGAAACATAAAGATTTAATTTCACCGTGAATTTAATTTAATTCAGTAATTCAGTGACTTTTAATCATGGTGTGTAGTCTGTTAAAGGCGGTGTTCTCAGATTGTCGAGTTTATGCTTTCAGTGTGGGCTGAACACTTGCAGGGTCTTTTTTTTTTCCCAGAGACTGGAGATAAGTGGGACATTGTGCAGTCTGGAGCTGAGTGTCTTATTCGTTTAAATCCGGCTCGTTGTTCACGCAGTTTGGGACAGATTAGCCGGTCCCCTTGAGCTGCCCTTCTCCTGTATGCGCCTCAGGCACTCTGCTGAGTCTCCCCCAAGGCTAGCCGACCCTCCCCAGGGAGAGAGCCTGAGGTTTTTGTATGTATGTGTCTGTGCGTGTGTGTATGTGTGTGTGTATATGTGTCCAGATATTTCTGTTCCCCGACTCTCTGATCTTCATACAGGTTCCTAAAACAAAGCCCCTCTATTAATATGTATAACCCGTGTGATGGGATGGGATCAATAGAGAGAAGGAGAGAGGGAGAAAGAGAGCCTGGTGAATAATCACAATCCATCTGCACTTCCAGTCTCTCCTCCATCCCTCTGAAGTGGAAGCGATGGTACGGAGAAGAGGTGTGTGTGTGTGTGTGTGTGTGTGTGTGTGTGTGTGTGTGTGTGTGTCTGTATGTCTGTGTGTGTGTGGGTGTGTGTGTCTGTCTGTGTGTGTTCATGTGTGTGTGTGTATGTGTTTGTCTGTGTATGTGTGTGTTCATATGTGTGTGTGCGTGTGTGTTTGTTTGTATGTGTATGTGTTTTTGTGTGTGTGTGTGTGGATAGGGATGGTGATCTTGATTTGGGGATTCCGGCAGCAGAGGTGAGGTTTTTCATGCCTAAGCAGCTGCCATTTTTTGACAGATGAAGGACACAAGAGAGCTTTTACCTGATGCAGCCAACATTTTTCCCATTTTTTCTTTTGCATGCAGCGGATTGTGTGTGTGTGTGTGTGTGTGTGTGTGTGTGTGTGTGTGTGTGTGAGGCAGGCATGGACACTTTCAGTCAGACAGGGGCCAGAGGTCAGCGGATTTTTGACTTAGCTTTCAATTAGCACTTGATTTACACCTGCTACAGCAGATGAGTTGACTTCCTGTCCAAATAATAACCCCAATTAAGCAATTAGGAGATGGAGCAGAATGAGACCCATCTGTTCGCGGCAGCCCTCCAGGACTGCAGTCTCCCGGCCCACATGCTCTGGGAGGAAGGGCCGCCTGGCCCTCATCTTCCAGCCGCAGCCGAGAGGAGAGCTGGGGCCGAACCACCAGAGGCGAATCTGTCCCCAGATGCATTGTGGGTGACTCGCCGGTGATCGCCCCCGGGGGGGGCGTTGGGGACAGTGACGGTGACGGGGAACAGAGCGGACCTCCGGGCGCGGCTTCGTCAGTGCGTCCCGTACGACAGATCGCGGAGATAAACCCCGACAGTGCTGGAGACGGTCCGTCGCCACCGGCTGCGGTGCGGGCAGCCTGCCCGGCGCTCGGTAAGCGAATTAGACGGGCACGGTGCCCGGGCCGGTGGGGCCCCACTCTGACAGACAGCGCCCCTGCGGCTCGGTGTTAAACTGCGCAAGGAGAAAGCCATTAATCACCGGCGGCCCCCGCTCCTCCGTGCTTTTACCAACGCCGCAGAGGAGGAAAAATGGATAGGAGAGAGTCCGGGGGTGATGAATGCCCTCGCCTCCGTCCCTTTTAAAATATAGTTCATCAATGGAGAGTGGTGGAGAGAGAGAGAGAGAGAGAGAGAGAGAGAGGGAGAGTGCTCGGTCGCCGCGGGGAAATTGCCTCTCCCTTTTCCTCCCTGCAGCCACGGCCAGGGTGCTGAATAGGAGGGGATGTGATGTCTCCTGCGCTTTCGGTGATGTATATGGTGAAAAAAGGGAAGAACATGCCTTTCAATCTTCCTCTTTTCCACCTCTGTCTCCCTCTGTTCGCCATTCTTTTCCTCCCTCTGTCCGCCCTGCCTCCCTCCCTTCCTCTCTCCATTCCTCCCTCTCTCCATCTTTTCTCACTATATTTTGTATCTAAGCCTGCCCCTTATTTCTTCTCTTGGTTTTCACTAGCCCGAGTATTTTTTGACCAACTGTGTGAAAGCAGCAGTGATGGAATGTCTCTGTTTTGTTGTCTGAGACAAAATTGTTTAAAATAAAAAAGACAAAAAAAGGTAAGTAAAGTAAAGTAAGTAAAGTATCTTTGTATCTCCCCCTGTCAGCTGAATCCGATCTCCCATGATGCTCTGCAGCGGACATGGCAGATGTCGGGGTTTGCATTGGGAGCTGTGGGAGGTTGCAGGGGTGAGTGTGGAGGCCGGGGGACAGAAAGCTGAGACAGCACGGCCATGTGCTGCACGTATAACATGCTGCTGGAATACCGACGTGAGAGCCGGCATGGGAGTGCCGTGACCTTGAGCACCGACAGCAAATTGCCAGCTAAATACTGGTATGTGCTGAATTGCCAAGGCTTTCTCTCCACCGTGAGAATATAAGATACCTCAACAGAAACAAACAAAACAAAACAAAAATCAAATGTGGGCTTTTGTGATTTTTTTTTTATTTTGAAGGATTTTCAGTTCTTTAGGGTAATACGGGGGGAGAATGAGCACAATATCAAATCAGTGTTTCTTTGTGAGCTCTTCATCATCTGATTGTTGTTAATGAATTCGCTCATTTGTATGCCGTAAAGGGCCCTCTGCGGTGTGATAAATTCAAATTTTGATTATTTATCACTGTTATAACCTATTCATCCCACGGGCGCCCGCCTGTATGTCTGTGCGCGTGTGTGTTCGTGTGTGTGTTTAAGTAAATTGCTGGTAGGATGGTTTTGACTAAATTAGTTTCAGCCTCAAACACTTTTGCCCTGGAGCTTTCCCTGTGAGGCGGACTGGCAGCGGTTTGTCTGTGGGGCTTTTATGTGCTGTACAAATAACCCTTCTTTCCCTCCTGGCCACTCAGATTAAAATTGATACCTTTGGATGAGCAATGTGCGACTCTTCCGCTGGCGTCTTTTATCGGGTTTCCGAAACAAAGGAACACTTTACTGCTGCTTTATTTCTCCGTGTTTGAGGTGCCCTGAGCGGAACAGGAGTGGCTCTCTCCCTCTCCGGGTCACACCGGACCCTTGAGTCCCCACCATGACGGCGCCGTCTGCCTGAAGGTGGCGCTGTGTGTTTCATTTCACTGCTTGCTGTGTCAATACCAGCATTCGAGTGAAATGTTTGTCGAGTCTGTAGTGCATGTTTTCAGAGCAGAAGACGGTAATCAGTGTTGGATAGAAGCAAAGAGGTGGGGGTCTTATAGAGATATGTCCATATGTTGTCAGGGGTCCATCTTTAAACCGCTTCACTAAGATGTAAGGGTGCAAAAATTCTACCTGTGTTCCTAAAGAACAGTTATTGAAATTGTGACTTTCATGAAGAATGGTTGCAGAAATTTCACTTGCTGAAGAATAAGAAGGTGGTTATGAGACCATGTCTGCTGAATAATGAGATGATGGCTGGTGAATAATGATGTGCAGCATTACTGAAGATGCTTCATAATTTCAGCTACTCCACTGCGTTCTGATAAGAGGCAGAACCGACAAGAGGTAAATACATATAAGAGTAAACTGCAATGGAGTAACCCCACTCTCTACCCAGCTTCTCTGTATCTCTGCATTATCGCGTTTGCTCCTTTCTTCCTCTCTGTCTGTTGGCAGTGGGAGGGAGAGATATGCTTGTCTGACTTGATTCAAAGCAGGAAAAAAACAAATTTGTCCGACTCAAAGAGCGGGAACGGAAGCGCAAATCGAGGAGAGAGCTGCCGTATCTGTGCCGTCGCGAAGCAGCCGGCGCTTCGGCACTTTTCTGAGGGCCGTCTCCCGTTTGCAGTCACAACAGTGTAAGAGAACCCAGCGCAATGTGTGTTTAAATATGTATCTTACACCTCCAGCTGGTGTTATCGCGCTCTGAGAACTCCTCTCTTTTCCTCAAGAGATGGGTTCCATTCCTGCATGTTTCTGTGTGTGTGTGTGTGTGTGCGCTTGTGCATGGGTGTGTTGAATATGTGTCTATGCATTTGTTTGTCTGCATGTGTTAAATATGTTTTCACTCTTGACAAAGGTTTTTTACCAAATTGTTGGCCTATGTCTCGAGTCTGACATTAAAAGAGAAATTTGATTCATCATTTAGTTGGACACACCTCTCTCTTCTTTAGATATGCATCCTCATCACTGAATTGCTGAATGAGGGAGTGTGTGCATGTCATTGTGAGTGTAAGAAATAGAGTGCATGTATTTGTTTGTACTTGTGCTTACTCAGTGAGATTGCTGTCATTGAGAAAACAATATACGACTATCTGTAATGTGACAGCATCCCTGAAAGATGTCCCCCATTCTCTAAACTGCATATAAATACATTGGTTTAATAAAGTGGATAATATTCAGGAGTGAATGCTGATTTATTGTCATACTGCTGGATGCTATGTGTCCATACATTGTGTAAGATATTGACCTGTATACAGGCTTTATACTTCTGGGAAAATCCACTACTGCAAAACGCACCAGAAGCCGATAATCTCCAAACATGGAACAAGGATGCAAGACACAAAGCCTTGAATTGCCAACCTCAGCCATTTTGTTGGTCACTGGACCCGTGTATCCGAGGAGATGGGCTTGGTTTTTTAAGATCCCTAAGATGTGTTTGCAGGCGTGCTTTGAAACCGAATAAATGCATACGCTCACACTAGCGCTCTCGGTTTCTCAGATATCTGAATCGATGGGTTCATTAAGCTTAAATGATGAGCTCAGTGTGGTTTCTCATAATACTGGGGGAGAAAAGTGCCGGAGTGGAGTTTTTTGGTGATGAGCGGTTCATCGTTTTTGTTCTCTTGGATGGGTGTATTGGCCGAGCGCTCTCCTTTTGGCACGCGTCGTGGTCTCTGTTCCGTCGGGAACACTTGAGGGTGAAATGAAAAAAGAAAGAAATTAAAAAAAACAGGAAACAGGGAAAAGAAAAGCCATTCTGTCTGTTTGACACCGGTACAAATAACGGTGGTGGGAGGGGCGGCCCATCTATCACGGAAATGGATTTGGTTTCATCACATGCTCAGTTTGGAGCGATCCATCTGGGTGACTAATGGTGCTTCCTGGCCATGGTGCAGAGAATCAGGGCTCACCTGCGCATCTCTGGCCCAAGGGGTCTTTGTTTGGGCGTCCCTTTTGTTTGGATAAGCGTTCTCTCTCTGGACCCCTCCTGTGAAAATGCGGCCAAGCAGCGCAGTGGAGATTGGTCTGGTTTTTCTGTGGAGTTTTGGTTCAAATTTGAAATGGGCAAACGTTTGTAACAGATGGCAGTGAGTCTGTGATCAGAACGCCCTGGTGTGTGCCGGAAGACTGGAGGAATGCAGTTTTGCTGGCGCTCCAAATGGTAGCCTCTCCAAGTCGGTGTTTATCTCACAGATGAGCCATACAGTCAGCAGGTTTCTACCAGAAATGTGTCAGATATTCTCTCAATAACTGAAAAGGGACAAATGAATAAGATGGCGCGTGACTGGAACATAGCAGTCCAAATTTCTTAGTGGATGTGTCTTGTGAATGACACAACTGTAGACTGAAGATCGATCAGACCATGTTTGGTGTTCTAAATATTCAATTTGCCCAGTAAAAAAGAGACACTTCCGTTTTGGAAGAGGGACAGGTAAGCGTCCCTCAGAGACTCCCGTGTGGGGATGTTCACCCCCCCCCAGAGCTGTTTCGGAGAGGCTGCACTCTGCACTGGGCGTACCCCCGTCACTGACCCGAGGAGCTCCCTCCCCCAGGGAGGGTTTTTAATTGGCTAATTACAGCAAGAGCACTGCAAGGCAAAGCCCCCCTTCATGCCTTATTAAAATCTCTGTTCCGTCAGCTCTTGACGTCGGGCTTCCTGGAAAGGGCTCTGCTCTTTGCAGGAGAGGCCGAATAAGACGTGGGGTGAGATATCGAGAGGGGCAGGGGTTTTCCTGGGCCTGGCTCTTAAGCGCAGCCAGTGATGCTGGCACAGACACAGACTCTGTCTCCATGTGGCTCCTGCTCTACTCTTTGGCTCTGTGTGGAGCGCCACAGACAGAGGATGAGAGTAACTGATGTCTGTTAGAAACGCGGCTGCACTCTATCTACACCTCTCTTATTTCCCCTCATATCACTCTCACTGTTGGCGCTTAGTTCTCTCCTGCTGCCAGCTGGTCTCTTGGCTGCATGGATGTCTTTCAAAACGGCGCGGCGCTAAGGAACAGGATCTATGAAAAGGTGTGCACAGTGGTGGATTTTTCCAGAAGTATTACAGCCTGTATGCGGGTCTATATCTTACACAATTTACAGACACGTAGCATCCACCAGTTTGACAATAAATCAGCATTCCCTCCTGAATCTTATGTCAGAGAGGATGACCTGTTAGCAGAGCAGAGAGGGAGAGAGGCTGAGGATGTGCCTTCCTCCCCCCCCCGTGTGGCTTCTCCTGTGTGTTAGACTGCGTTGTCAGGCTGATGGATGAATCTTGACCTTTCAAAGTCAAGTTATTTACGGGGTGCCCCTCCTATTCTCTCCCCCAAGTTAGATAAACATTCACGCGCACCCGCAAGGCCCGATTCATAAATATTCCAGGTGACGGCTGGCTTTGTGTCACTGACAAGGGGGTTAATACGAACTGCGTCCCAAATGTCAGCTCCAGCATCAAACAGCCCGGGCCTGTTGTTGACGGGCCCGAAACGCGTGCGTCTGGGACGTGGGCTGGTACAATCGAGTCTGCCATGTTAATCTCGCAGGCCTAACACGCTCATAACTGATCGCAATATGTACTCTTCAGAACACTGGGGGGTGAGTCGATTCGCGGGACCAGTGTGTCAGCGGGTCAGGGGGAAGAATTTTGCTTATAAAACTGCATCTGATGGAAAATCACTCCCTGCACGTCACTGTTGACTAAGCTACACCAGGAGCTGCTGCCAGGATGTAAGTCAAACGTACACCCTTGTCTCCACACGTACGCTGATTTGTAACCATAGATTTTATGTCAAGTTCAAAAAGCTGCAGTTTTCAATTGCTGTTGGGCCGCGGGGGATAGAAACAGTTACTGAGAGAGTGAGAGACTCGGAGAGACACGGCAGTCAGAACTGTATCCCAACATGTGGAAAGGTCTTAATGACTTTTTAATATACATTTTACACGTGAAAATACTACAAAAGAATGTGAATATTCTTTCTGCACTTTTTTCTGTTCACATGGTTTGAATTCTCTCATTTCCATAATATCCCTGTGTCTCCATGTTCCCCGTGATTAAAAACGTTACCATCCACATCCACCTCGAGAACATGGCTATACACGTTCCTTAGAGCAGATCCAGCTTCCTGGAGATAGAAGGGGGGGAGACTTGCATATTTGTTGGGCAAAACCGCCGTTAAGAAGCATGCTCATCTGAAAGTTTCTGCCATGGATTGAGATGCTAGTTAGTGCCAGGTGAATGTTCTGGTAGGCCCAGCCCACCAAGGCACACTTAGAACCGGTCCTCACGTTCAGGTTCACTGCAACAAAGAAAGAGAAAACACTGCACATCTGAACCTCCGCATTTAAGATGGGACCAGGGATTTAAATAGTTTAAAAAAAAACTGCAGGAAAAAAACCCAGTGCTGGTAGGGATGGTAGAGAAAACCGCTTTTCCTGGGCTGCAATTCCTGCCTGCATTTAAGCAGTGCGTAAGAGTGTCACGCGGAGATGTAAGTCAGCGATCACTTTCCTCCTCTTGGCTGATAAACTGAGGGAGACATGTGGATGAGATCACGCTGTACGAGTAAAACGCTTTCCTTTGAAGCAGCAGAATGCTGAATGCCGAAATGAGGGAGGGGAATAGCAAGCGCTCCGTCGGCTCTGGGCTGTAGCCGGCCCCCTTAGTCATCCTGTCGAACCCGGCGCAATCATTCTCAATTTATCAGGATTGATTGCAATTGTACAGGATACAGTAACAGACTATTTCATTCATATCTGCGGGTGTAACGAAGCTGAATTTGTCATTTGTCAATGCGTGTCTCTGTTTAAATTGCCGGAGAACAACTGTAAGTGCACTTAAATAAAAAGCCATCTTGCTTGCAATTGTCACGGCATCTTGAGTGATGGGATATGAATTCCAGGCACGCCGTTGTGGAGTATGCATACTCGCCAGTTTATTTATTCATTTGTTTATTTATTAATGTTTATTTCTCCTCTTGACAGACGCTGGGATGTGGTGGTTCAGGTTATGAATAATGCACCTGTTGGGAAGTCTTTCTGGGGAAACTTGGTGATTTGATTGCTGTCGCGGATCAGGATTTGTGAGGACCAAGCGTACCCAATCAAACTGGGATGCCAAAGTAGTCTGGGACGATACAGCATTGTTAATTACAGCTTTAACACCACCTCTATCTAATTCCACCCAGGAGACATAAGAAATGGGCTGACTGCAGACTTTTTGGCGAGATACCAGGGTATCGTCTCTGAATTTATGTGCGTTCAAGGTTATTCTCAGTTGTTCTCCTCGGTGGAGCGTCTGGTACGGATGTGCAGAATAAACAGGTGATTGTACTTCTCATCAAAATTCATACTTGACTCACAAAATTGTATAATTCAAGGCTGAGTGATACCCAGAACCCCAGAAATCTCACAGGGTTTCAGTGACCCGTGAGAGGGTTGAAAACCTCCAGTGAGTGTTTGTGAAGAGGAAGCCAGAGTCAGGCAATCCCTAAAGATTGAGGTACCACACTGATAACCCAACACATAACTAACAGGGTTTAGTGGTGTGTCCAACCGAAGCATACATTGGAGTATGAAATCACATATGCTCATGTTTTTATGTGAGTCTGCGTGTGAGCGTATGAATGGAGAGGGTTCAGTGTATGTTTGGTTTTATTCTGTTTATATGATCAAAATGAATGTATGTCTACAGACCCTTACGACCAGTATCAGATTGTATTCCCCAGTCAATAGAAAATGTATTATCTTCATTTAGTATACATGTTTAAATACATTTAATTTTTTTAATGTTTCTTCTCCTTTCTCCATTATTTGGGCACTGGGGGAAAACAAGACAAGATTTTCCGTTCAGTTGATAATGGGGAGAGTGAGATTAAGTTACAACTTTCACATTGATGGGAAAACAAACCACAGCATCTCTTTCCATGGAACAATTTGTACCTGTCCGTCATGTGGCCTAATTGGGCTTTATGAGAGGCAGTAAAGCAGGTAGATCATGAGCTGCACTCATTTCAGACTCTGACATGCGCACTCTCCATCTCACTGAGCAGTGCTTATGAGGCAGGATAATTTGCTTCCATTGGAGAATATACATTTAAGCGGCATGTAAAGCCCTGGCATGAAATCAATACACAATGAAAAAATAAGACATGCTCAACCGGCCACTCAGCCCCACACATCCGAACGTTGGGCATGCTGGGAGGAGACATCCAGCAGAGGGCACCCACGAGCTATTTCAGCTCTCCCGGAGATAGGCAGGTGTGGAGCTTTGCCTCTTTGCTGATATAACCCTGAATGTTCAGGCCCATCACATCTGAGCGCAACCTGTGCAAGCAAAGCGTTTCGCGTGTGTACCTGGGACCGCTTTGTTTCGCCTTCGGGTACGAACGAGCGCCGTGTCTTGGTGCTTTGCTCAGCTAAACCGCTGTCGCAATCAGGATTTGGCGGGAACACGCTGGGTGACACGCTCAGTCTAGACGTGTCCCTGGGAGAGCGTTTCGGGAACGGGAGCGGGGGGGCGGGCGGAAGGGGGGGGGGGCAGAGGGGTGGTGATTTGGCAAGCACTGAAAGCGGGGGTGGTGCGCAGGGAGATGTGTGCTCTTTAATGAAGCGTTTAGGCTCAGCGCGGCTGGTGCGCTAAGCCGGGCGGCCGATGTGCGGGCACAGAGAGGCCGCCACGGCCGACAGCTGTCCCAGCAGATGCTGCGGGCGGAGGTGGCGGGGTCCTGCGCCGGCAGGCTCCGGCGCCTTGGCAACCGCACGGGGGCCGCGCTGCCAGGCTCCCGGTTCAAGGACTTGTACCGCGCCCAGGTTGGGGCGGGGGGGGGTTTCAGCCGCTGCCCCATGGGCTTTGTGCGCTGGCGGATCCCGAAGGACAGGTCCCGAGGGGCAGAGCAGAGCTTTCCTATTATCACCCCGGTCATAACTGTCCCACCGCTGGCGTGGGATCCAGGAGAACGGTCACAGTAGAGTGGTGTCCTTGGTTTCTATTAGATCAGGCACGGTCGGTGCACCTCAGTCTACCAGCGAGGTCTTTGTTCTTTAAGTTACGGCGGAATGAGGTCTGTCCTTTTCTGTTATGTGCCGTTGTTTGCGCGACCTTATTGCGCTTTTATATCAGTTTTTATACCTTTAATTTGTAAATTACTCTGGATAACAGTATTTGCCAAGTAACTAAATGTAATGGGCAATATCCCATATTCACATTTTCACATTTTATGGCATTTATGGCATAATCCATGCAGAGAGACTTTTAACTCTGTATTTATGGGACCTTGAGGAACGTCAATCAAAAAAAACTTAATTTCACAGATTCTGGATATGTTTCACCTTAGAGGGCCTTTTAATATTTAAATGAAAGTATGTTAGTATGCATGAAACATGGTCTACATGGAAACCAGACCAATTTGCTAATAACCAAGGCATTTATGTATTATTCAATATTGGAATCATTACTGTTTCTAATATTAATTATAACATATTCTGAACAGTACTCAGACCAGTGATCTTCAGGATGAAATCAGGCATGCATTATAACAGGGTCATAGATTGTGGGTAGGAAGACAAAGACATTCCAATGTGTTTTAAATAAAACAAAAAAGGCCATTCAAAGGTTTGATTAATGTACAAATATCAATTCCTCTGTGTTAGTGGGGCAGTTCTGATTTAAATAATACCCTGTCTGTATCAACACTTATATGTTTTGTGGGCGGAGCCTTATAGCTGGAGAAGGGAGGGGTTTGAGATGTTGTGAAACAAACATCTGCTGCTGTTGCAAAGGGCAATGATGTAAACAGTGTGTGTCTGTGAGTCAGACTGAACGTAAACACTGCTTTCCTTCTCCTGTCAGGAATCTGATAGCTCGCCGATCCGGCAAAAACACACCCTTTTAATTTGGTCGGCACAGAAATAGTATTTCAATCAATATTTGATGAGAGGGTATTTTTTAACTATTCATTACAACGGGAGAGTAATATGTGTTCATTAGTGCAGTCTTGAGTAACAGCGTTTAATATTCTTTGTTTACTGTGGAAGGTCACATGGGGGGGTGGGGAAGGGGGGCATGAATATGTAGGAGTTGGCCTTCGCTCTTGTCAGAGACGGGCCCAGACGTTTCCCCTCATATATTCCTCACACAGCTGCCTGCTCCCTGTCTTTAATTAAAACAATTAAAGTCACTTTGGTGACACGCATACATTTCAGGATTGACAGAGAACGAGGGCGCTTCCCTGTCTGGCTCTCGCCCCGTTTATTCGGTTAATGACACGGCGCACCCCCCACTCAAATCTCGAATCCCCGCCCATCTCCTCTCCGTGCTGGTGGCCGTGGGCACGGATTGTGATCACAGAGACCGTTTCCTGATTGGGCGAGACCAGAAAGTGATGGGGGATACCAGTGTATATGCATCCATGTATGGGTGCTTGTGTGTGTGTGTGTATGTGTGTGTGTCTGCTTGTCTGTATGTGCCAGAGTCTGTATGTGTGAGGCATAAATGGTGATGAAGGAGTGATAGCAAGTTAGGGGTGTATATCTGGTGCATATGGTGTGTGGCAACAGGAAGTGAGGCATGTCCTGTAGGTGCGGTGCATATGATGTGTGAAAACAGGAAGTGAGGTCTTTGAGTGTGGTGCATACAATGTGTGGCAGCAGGAAGTCAGGGATGTGGGTATAGTGCACATGGTGTGTGGAAACAGGAAGTCAGGGGTGTGGGTCTAGTGTATATAGTGTGTATCAACAGGAAGTGAAGGGTGTTGGTCTGGTGCATACAGTGTGTAGCTGCAGGAAGTGAGGAGTATTGGCCCGGTGCTTACAGAGTGTGTCAGCAGGAAGTGAGGGATGTGGGTCTCGTGCATACAGACTGTGTCAGCAGGAAGTGAGGGGTGTGGGCCTGGTGTTTTTTACAGTGCACTGGGATGGAAAGGCAGAAGGCTGGCTGTTTAAACAGGGGGCTCAGCAATGCCCCCTGGCATTTGGCACAAAGGGGCTCATGTTTATGCATGGGGCTCATTTCTCTGGGAGTTCAGGGAGATAAGAGCTTCTTGCCCTAATGAAGCACACACACCGAGGCCGGTGCACTGGGCTCCACCCAAACTTTTAATTGCATCTGCCACTGCACGCCCTCTCTCTCTCCACCTCTCTGCTCTCTCCCTCTCTCTTCATATATCATCCCTCCCTTTTCATTTTTCCATCTTTTGTTCTCTCTGCACACAATTCTCTGCCTTCACACAGCAGATGTGCCATATCTCCAGGTATGCAAGACCCTAAGTAACATAATTATTTTGCATGTGTTCGAGACAGTATTGTTTTGCAAAATCTTCCCCTATTTCCTGTTTACAGAACTACAAACATTCTGTCCTGCATTCAGCAGGTTGCTTATCAAAAATGAGTTTTTTTAAATTGTGACTGATAATTCTTATAAAAATAAGCAGATAATTTGCAGGAGTACCGATGGTTTAAAGAGAAAGGAGCTGTCCTGGTCTCTGTGGCCGAGATGATTATGGTGCTAGGCAATGCCTAGGGCCAATACCCAGCATGATAGTGGTTCATTTCCATAAAACTAAACAGCTTGAACTGGTTTATACTGTTTATACCATGGCTGCAAAAAGATAAATGTATAATTAATCAAATGGAGCCTTTCGCCATATAAAAACTCTTCTACAATTGCATAGAGGAAGAAACATTGCATTGTATTATGTACTCATTCACAAGTCATCACAATGCATTTGATGACATTTAATTGAATGACATTTAATTTGAAATCTTACACGTTGTCACTCACAGAAGTAATTTCCTTTACTGGTGATGTTTCCTATTGCTGTTGTTATCTGTCAGGCAGGAGAATGCTGACCTGAGTGCTGAAGTTTGCATCCCTACATGTCCCAGGTAAATTAAATGATATGGTAGTATTGGCCTTCAGAAATCATTGTAAGTCATGTAACAATGGAATTCAAACTATATCTTGGTGATTGATTTTAATCTGATCTAGTTTGTTTCCTCTAAGTTTTGGATCTCCATATGTTCTGTTTAGGATCACAAGATAAAGAACTGAGTCATGAGAACACCATCCATTCAGCCAGTTCAAATAACTTTCAAATTTGAAATGCATTTCCCAAAATTCACTGCCGCAAAATATTTCTTTGTTACAGTTACAAGCACAACCTTCAACTAGGATTTGTTATTTGCAAAAATTCAAAAGAAAGGTTGTCAAACTGAGTAGATGATTGTGCTAATTAAGTAATTAAGCTTTTAGGCAAAACCCAGCATGCATGTAACCTGGCAGGAATAGAGTTTCACACCCCTGCTATTAACTCTTACTATCAGGCAGATATTTTTTTCACACCAGAGCAAGGTCGGTGAATAAATGTGTGAATGCCTGAGAGGTTTGGGCTTTTGAATAATTTCTTGATTTGCTATCTTTAATTCATTTTTGGAAAGGGATTTTTTTTAGATGTTTATATTTTTCTTATTGATTGGGTTATAAAAACTTGTCTGCTCCCATAGTCTCACAAATTGGGTTATTCATGAGTATATATTTTTAAGAGAACATCTTCAATATTAAATAAAGGCAAACTATAAATGAATTATTGAGACTTCTCATAACTCATAACTCTCATAACTCAGGACTGTGAGAGGCACATTTCAGTATTACACAGACGTGATCACTTTATGTTCCCCATAAAAGCTGTTTTTTGGGGTTCACTGTACCCTCCTCTTCCCACACTCCTTTACTTGGGTACAGCCTGCAGGAAAGTGCAGTGAAATTTTGAGGTGCTTATATTCTCAGCTGGGCCTTCAGTCTTGGGCTTTATCATGATATTAACCCTGCATCTGAATGCTACACACAAGCGACTTCTTGGGAAAATTCACTGTGATCTGCGATGGCAAATGTAAAACTCAACACCTAATGAATGTCACTTCCTAATCCTAGGATTTAAGATATAAGGTCTGATAAACATTTATTTTCACAACCAAGATTTTGAATTTAAAATAAAGATTTAGAACACAGATTTTCTTAACATATGTATCTTGCCATATATTTATTTTGGAATCAATATTTAATATCTATATATAAATACAAAAAAATAAATCTTTTCAGATTTGAAGGTTTATATATATGTTAAAAATGACAGTAGAAGCAAACAAAAAGAAAAAACATTTATGTTGATGTGTATATGTTTATGTTATACACATATACATTTAAGTCTTACAATCTGAGAAAAAACAGTAACGTTTACTCTACATATTTGACTAAAAGCCAGTTTTACCTAAAATCTTGCAGAAACCCCCCCCACATTTTTGGAGTTGTGCTTTGTTTGGCACCCCATACTGCGGGGGCCTCATTACTGTGTAGGCCTCATTTGGAGGGAGGTGAAGTGTGCCGATATCTGCCTGCCTCCAGCCACAGCTCCCAGTTTGCGGGCAGAGGGAACACAAGAGAGTGGGACATTAAGCCTTCAAAACATGGAGGATTTGGACCCGTCATCTCTCCCAAATTACTTGTGTCTTCCTCCAGATCTCACGTTCAAGGGCGTCCTGGAGGAATTTATTGAACAGTCGCAATTTTTCAAACAGAAATAGGCTTCAGCAAGACTATGTCTTTAGCGCAGATGTGTAGTAAAACTCACACCTTGCAGGTAATAAATGTTTAATGGAGTTTCACACAAAATTGGCGGCTGCACTAAGCCTAAATTTATTTTTACATGTATGCGTTACCGGAGTCAGAGGAAAGGCTGCTTGGGCTCTGATGCACTTTCCTCATGGGGCCCTTAAGAGTAAAGTGGAGGCTTCACCCATAAGCAAAACCCTTCCATTCAAACAAAAGACCCATCATTTTAACATACAATTTAAACATTGCCACTGTATTCATTACATTACATTACATTACATTACATCATTTAGCAGATGCTCTTACCCAGAGCAACTTCCAAATAAGTGCTTCACAATGCTAAGAATAGTTATCGAAAAGTACTACAAGAGGTCAGTAAAATATAGTAAGTAAAATATATATAATATTCAGGACATGTATGATAGGGAATGTGAATTAATGCATACAAAGCCAATTGTACTCACTCACCTGAGCTGCACTTTGCAAAGTCTTTCATCAGCTGAAGATTCTGATTTCTTATGCGTTTATTTTCAGAAGAGAAGTCTTTGATCCACAAAGTGTCTGTTGTCTCATTGAACTCTGCCGATTGTTCATATTAGTTTCAACTTGAGAACAACTTGACCACAGTAGGTAAAGTAAAAGGTATGCTCAGAAACATTTTATGTGCTGGGCACATCTCTTCTATTAGAAGTGACCACTCCTCTTTGTATCTATGGATAGTCCTGTCAAGTTCACTTGTGAATGTATTAGAAATTTCTTTAAATCCTAGAAACAATGTATAGACACATTTTGGTTTTCTCTTTCAGTTGCTACACACCTAACTATCTTGTTCCGCTGATCAGCTTTGCCAGTATTCTGGGCGTTATCTAGTGTTGCAGTGAAAAGGAGCCTCTCTGGATTTCTTTCACAGTGTCATGCTGTGTGCTGAATTTGTTTTGCCATAATGTCAGTGAGCTCACCTTAAGATGAGTGGTCAAAACACTTTGTTAAACTGCTGGGTCAAAATGCTTTGTCAAGCTGCTGGGTTCAGAGAGAAGTCCTCTTGCACTGGGACATAATTTGAAAGTTCTCGGTGTTATCTTGTCCTGAAAGCCCTCTCTTTGTGCTACGCCTTGCCTGTGGAATAACTGATGGAATTATGGAATTGACCTTCGGGGGTGGAATTTCCATTTTTGAATTCAATTGGGCATTCCAAGACAGAATCGTCCATTTCATAATGGATTCAAATAGTGTGCACGGCCCTGTAATTTGATACATGAGGTCTGCCATGATATGAGTTAAATAGAAAGCCCTGTTCTGCCTTTTTAACCAATAAAATGTAGAGTGGCATTCTGACTGACATGCAGGCAGCACAAATGATGGCCATGCAAATCAGGGCCACATTGTAATGTAATGACTGTGATTTCATGTAGGTAGTTGTATCGTGAGGTGGTGCCTGAAAATCCTTTTAAAGAACAGGAAACAGCAGTTCAATATTAAGCAGAATGTTTTTGGAATTAAAATTCCCATTTCGATTTATTTGTCTTTTAAAGAACAGGAAACAAGACATGCAATGGTAAAGATGATAAAAGCCACATGAACCTATGCTCTGTGCCATCCAGAGACATATTGAATCTGATAATATTGATAATAAGAATACAGCCACATTACTAGATGCCTCAGTAGGCTACTTGTCTTCAAAAGTTCATCTCTTGAGTGTCTGCATATTAATATCTATTCCTCCATGCAATCTCCATTGCTCATAAACAAAAGCAGAAGGTCTGCCTTTGACAATTCATGTTATATTATCTTTGCAGACAAGTGATGCCAGTCTTGAGCTCCCCTGACAAATCTGTCAGAGGAAAAGTGCCACGTGTTGGTCTGCAAACAGCCACCAGGGCTTGCGATAATTATGCACCACCCAGCTTTGGGGAGTTGCACAGCCTTGTTGTGATGTTGTAATTTCAGGAAAAAACAACACTTACCCTTAGTTAACCTAGTTACTGTCTCAAAAAAAGGGCCAGTGGGCTTAGACAAGCCATTATGTAGGATGTATCACTTCACTTGGCTCTCTCTTACACCAACAGCGAAATGACCTCTGTTTAGGTCTCGTCTGGAGGGCTATGGGCGGAAAAGTTCACTGGACTGTCAATGCTCAATTATCTCACACTCCCTCTCTATCTCACACCCCCTCTCTTCCTGTGCATTCTGTGGAACTGTGACCTCCTTCTGTGAATCTGCTGCTGTCATTGGTCCATGAAAGACAGAACCCTGTGTCACCATGACTGTCTTGATCAACCACTGGTTTGGAAGGAAAAAAAAACAAAAACTATACAGCACCAGCACCAGATAAACTATACAGACTTCTTTGGAAGTCAACCATCCATACTTTCCCTACCAATGCTCAGGGCCTGTCAGGGTGATCGCCACACAAGCAGGGCATGTGCATAAGACAGATCCTCACAAGGGTCCAAGATTATGGTCAATCTCGAACTGAAATTTGAGTGTACTGAAATGCTGAACATTGCACAACTGTATAAACGCACATTAATAGCCAGGTAAAGCACCTGCACAGCAGACTCCTCCTTCATCAACATGACTGTGCTGTAAGAATAGTCAGTTTGGTAATAAACTAATAACACAGTCCCCTTGCGCTCCCCTTCAGTGTAATGTATAGAGCTCTGGTGAACTGGTGGGAACCTACTGTGATGGGGTGGGATGTCACATGGTGGTAAGGTACTTAACCGACAATTACCTCAGTTAATATCCAGCTATGTAAATGGGTAATGTGTAAAAATTTTAACCCATGTAAGTCACTCTGGGTAAGAATGTCTTCTAATTTACAACAATGTAATGTAACAATGATGCAATTTCAAATGCTTCTGCCAGTTCAAACAGATGCAATGGAAATTTCAGACTACTTTTCCGGCAAGGTGTGTTATGTAATTTGATTAACAGTAGCAGGGATTCAGTCACTTTTCTCCATAATTGTGTCCTATTATGTATTTATTATGATGGTAAGGAAATCTGTATGTAATTTTTCTCTTTGAGCCAAGACCATCAGAATAGGTAAATTACAAACAAATGTATGCGCTGCACATTAATGCAAAGTTGCAATGTCAACACCTCTTCTCAGCATGCATTAGTCAAATTTAACAGTATTTAGGAGCATGGCATCTTAATTCATGCAGCTCTCATCCATCTCTAGACTCAGGTCTTTCCCCTCTCAGTGGGACACAAAGTCGTCATTATCGTACTTTACAGTCTAGTATGAAATTGATGAAACAGATCTGTTCACCCACCGCAGAGAACAGGAAATGTGGGACGGTCTAACAGGAGCACAGCTTGTGTGTAGAAAATGAGACGGATTGCTGAGGCGATGTATTTTCTTCATGTGCGTTGGGAAGGAAATAAGATTTATTATTATACATGGGAATTATTGGTGAAAATGTCTTCTGCAACCTGCTGAAACTCTTCCACTGCATGGAAAACTAGTAAGACATAGCGGCAGTGTTAGAGATTGAGGGCAATGCATAATAACATTCATGTACAACTGTGCTGGAGAGTTGTGCTGTGGAGATGATGCCCGCATTTTGATCGTGAGTGAAACCGTTCCTTGTTGGTTTAAAATGCATTTTAATTCGTTTGTTATGGGTTAACATTTTAAAGAATGTTTTTTGGACACTGTGCCAATATTTTCAGCCAACCAGTGCAGAGTCTGAATGGTAAGAAATCAATTATGAATTGGCACATTAACTCATTAACTATTGGCAACCACGCCATTTAACAGGACCTGTGCTGACTGTCAGCTGAAGGCACTTTTGTAAAGAGATGGAGGTGCAATCAATAGCCCTCTCGACCTTGTTTTGAAAACTTTCAGCCCACCTTCATACTCTCACTCTTTGCCCTGAGCTGTCTGGCTAGCCCGTGTACCCTGTTGTACTCCCATAATGCTGTAGATGATGATTGAATGTTAGAGCTGCCAGCTTGAAGTAAGCAATCATCAAAACAGTTACCTTTGGGCTGGTTGCAGAGGAAATTGAATTCCCCCTTTGTTGATTATTTCACTGAGAATAAGTATGACTGCCCTAAATTAAAAAAAAAAAAACCCAGAGAATGAAGTGGGAGTGGATGCCTGCATTCAGTGAATTGCAGGGAGAGTGTCTGAGGGATTGAATCTGTGTTGGCAAGGCAAAGACCCATCTGGAGCTAGTTAGACCATTACCTGCATGTTTGACGGCTGTAATACACACGCAGATCGGAAGGTACGCTTTCAAACACTGCAGGTCAGAAAGGACACACTTTTAAACCACATTAGGCACGTTTCCAGTGGGAATCAAGGTGTGCAGCGCTCCATCATATGCTGAAGATCAAAAAGTAGCTGCCAGGTATTTTGTAAACAGACTCGAGTCTCAACAGAAGACATTGCCTTTGGAGACATATTGTAAGCGTGAAATATGTTGCGGTGAAACACTCATTCTACCTAGCCCACAAACCTTTGGTACAATACGTTCCTCCAGCTTTTCTCTGTGAAATCCCCTCTGGTTGACTGCTACTCCCCAGCTTGCAGGAAAAGTCTGTTCAAAATCGATTTGGTTTTGTTGTATATTGTATTGGATTCTTACATTCACGAATGAAAGTCTGAAATGGCCCTGAGATCCAGAAGTTTCTATGCAGGACTGATGAGGATGATCAGACCTCGACCAAAGCAGCTGGAGGCGCTTTGCTAGTAACCTGCCAGAGCAGGGTTCAGCAGTAACGTGTGTGATCACCTGTGACACACAAACTGTGTTTGTAGTAGGTACACTGAGTACTGACGTGTACACATTTCTTATTGGGACGTTTTAATTGTTGAGCATTTGAAGATGAACCGGGGTTAGGCTTCTCTTCCCACAATAAGTGAAATAACGTGGATGTAAAACATGCAGTTACGGGATGATACATAGGGGAAAAAAAGGACATTCCATCGTCGTTTATTTTTACATTTAGTCGATTGGCAGACTGTCTTATCCAGACCGATTTACAAAGCGCAAATGCGCAACAAGCCCATGTGAACAACACTGCTTACAGAAAATGTCAGACCACATCTGTACATGTGTCAATCTGTCACACACAGCGCTATGAAAACCAGAGGCATACTGAACACAGAATGAGTGGTACAATATAAGATCCAACAACTAGTGTGGAAATAATAACCTAGTAAGAAGTGAAATAATATCTTGCAGAAATAAAAAAAAGACAAGGGAAGATTTGAGTGCTAGTACTAGATAGGGGAGCCAAGATGCAGTCTGAAGAGCCGCAGTCGGCTGTGTAACGTAGATTGGAAAGTATTGGCGGGTGTTATCAGAGTTCAGTAGTTCTGAGGAGATGGAGCTCGGCTCTGAATGGGATCAGTTCTGAACTGTTACTCCGAGTGATGGGTCTTTTTGTTCAGAAATGCTTCTTGAAGTAAGAATAGAGCGATGGAGAACAGCCAAGAGAGGGTCTGGCAGGCTGAGAGGAGCTTGTTGATTGACTGGTTTCGATGAAGTTTCATGGGTTTAATTGTTTGAATGTTTTTTTCTTCTTGTCTTTATTAATGAAAGCAATCCTTGTTTGAAATAGCTGTTAAGATCACGTCAGCCTGGACACAGCAGATCAGTCTAATGTATATTCACAGCTGGCTTTTGAGGCACAACATCAATAATGTTTTTACGCAGTTTTAAGCATCGATTCGCTCCTTGGAGATCTAATTATTTTCTGAATATGCTGTATGAAATATGAACATGAGTGGCACGTTGATCACTGGAAAGGTCTGCACCAGGCTTGGATCAATTACAAATGGTGTAATTTGTAATTGATGTAATTGATTAATTGGCAGAGGCCCAATTATGATGGTGACAGGCAGGGTGTGTTGGATGAAGTATTCGCCATTTGATGAGCGTGAGATCCAGAGGCTGTGTCCTGGGAATCGCTGTAAGAGTTGCTGGATTCAGACTCAGATTTCTGTGCTTCTCACTTTGCGATGTGAAGGTAATTACTTGTGCAGGGCAGAACAGGGACAGCAGCGTGGAGCAGTGGCTTAGGGCCCGGCCTCAGATGTCACAGTCAGACATTGCTGCGGTAACCTTGAGTAAAAGTGCTTTGCATGACGCATTGTGTTAAAATAACTATTTGGTTCTCTGCATCACAATAAAACCAGCAGACAATTTAATTGTCATAAATAAAATTGCTTATGTTTTTTAAAAATTATTTTTTGAAATTTGGAAATTATTTGTATTATTATTTAATGCCACTGCTCTAGATATGCCAGACTGCATTGCAGTGGTCATGTTGAATTTAAAAGTTTGTGAAGACTGTTCCATGTATTCAAATGCACTGAAGCTCCTCATTGCAGTCTGTTTGAAGAAGAACATTCTGGCAGAAGTGTTGGATTCTCTTCCTTACAACATCTAACCTGAATGGCATAAAAAAACACTCCTATCATAAATGGTGATTATAAGGGTGAGCTTATAACTCACCCTCTCTCCTTTCGAATATTCTAGCTGTCCCTCTCCCATTGTGTCCTCATAAACATCTCTCAGAGGGATCACTGCTCTCCTGTTGTCAGACCTAATCCTCCAATCACAGGCTCTGTAGTGCAGCAGAGGACTCTGGGGAAAAAAGTGACCCTGAAGATTTCTGGCAGAAATGAAACAGGCAATGACAAATACACAGCCCTGAATACTCTTTTGTGATTTGTTTTGGATAGACATGGTGTGGCAACAGTTGCAATACTGGAGAATGGCAGATTAGAAAATGGGTTACAATGTCCACACTGCTACAATCTTAACATACAGAAGCAGGTGCAACTCTTGGTCTTTTTCTGAGTGTTACTTCTTCGTATTTTGCCCCTTTTGCACTTTTTTGGTAGCACCTCTGCTTGTTGGCAGGGTGTACTTTTTCCCTCATTGTTTAGAACGTTGGCATGAAATTAATGAGGACACCTATGGCAGCAGCGGGGGCACAGGGCAGAGAAGAGGGAAGCTCTTTAGAAGCCCGGACCATGACTGCATTATTAAATATGAATAAAGCTCCTTTAATGGGGCATCCCTCCTGATCCGCGGGTCGCCAGGGGGCCGCTCTCTTACGTTTACAAGCGAAAGAGCATAAATCACCGTGGGCCCAGGCCTTAGGAGGCTGTTTCGCGGGGATGCTTATCTGTTTATTATTCATTTGCATCTCCTCGCTCCCTGCAGAGGGATCTGTCTTAATGTCTGCACTTTGTCTCCATTTGATCACAAGACCCGTGGCAACGCTCCCGCAGATACCTTTAATAAGCGGGACAAACAAAGACTCTCATTGCCGGTGATTTTAAAAAGCGAGTCAGCCCCCCTCTGTCATTTCAGTCTTTCAGAACCGCCTGTACCTGGTGTGTGTTCCAGCCGGTGTGTTTGCACTTCTGTTGTGCTCAGTGTCTCAAACAGTGAGGGGAACAACATGGCAAAAAAAATCAGTTCAGAGGTATGAGTTATTCAGAATTCAGAATCAGAGTTATGCTAAGTAATTGTGTCATTTGTGTAGCAAGGACCCTTGTCAGTGATGACTTACACAGCTGAAATCTGAGATATTACTCATTTACACAGCTGGGTTTTTTTTAAAAGAATGCAGGCATCCACTCCCAATTTATTCCCTAAAACCTACACCATACTGCTGCTATGACTGCAATTCAGTATCCCTAAGTCCTATACAAAACAACTGCAATGAATGCAGAGAGGCAGACTTGTTGTTCCCTGTGTGCTAAAAGAAGCAGTCACTGAGCAAATATGCCAACAAGTCTGGCACAGTCTTTACACTGGAAAGCACTGCAGGACGATGAGAAAGTCATTTTTAATATTCATAAGTGGATATAGATCAAGGAAGATGAGGAGACTGGCTTGACAAGTGTGAGTGAGGAATCTGTTCTCACACTCTGGCTGCAATACATCTGGTTAATAGGAGATTTTGTGTGCAAGAATATCACTTTTAAAGCACTTAGCTGTATTCAGAAACCCATTGAGAGGCCATTATTGGACTGCATTATACAGTACATTTATTCCCTGATATAACGTACCTCTTTCCATTCCTTGCTTTGCTTTTTGTCCGACTAGGAATTATATTTATCTTTGTTAGATACACCATGCTCCCCTCTATGGAGAAGACTCATATTTTCAGTGCTGTAAGAAATCACAGTGCTTAAGGTGTAGCTGAACCATTTTCACTATGAGTCAGTAGACAATAGACACAGTGTGCATGTGTCGGTGGAACAAAGACCAATCCTTTGGAACATTATGATTAGAATGGCTATTATTATTATTAGGGGTGCATAGAATAAGCAGTAATCAAACACTATTTTATCTGTACTATTAATATATTGTAATATTCCTACAAGAGAGGTCATTATGCGCTGATTGATTGTACAATTCTCTCATGGCCAAATGAAGCCACCAGCAGAAAAGTGTGGATTGCTAAAGGACCAATCAGTGACTACGCTGAAAGTAAATATACATGTTTCAGGAACAGAGGGCTGATGAGATCTCTCCTTGAAATAGCCAGCAAGCTCTCCACTGCCCTGAGGTACAAAAGGCACTGAAAGAATCAATGGCACTTGAGAAGCCTTTCTGCCATTCAATTATGACAATGAATAATGTTCTTTGCTGTATAACATGGGGCTCTGTTCACGTCTGCTGTTTGCCATCTCTGCCATTCTGTCTTATTTTTCATAGAAAAATATAACTGCAACACAGATTACTTGTTAGCTTTAATGTAGTCCTCAAGTGGCAGACTGCTTTGTACTTTGCATATAAAATATACAATGAAATGATAGACTGTTGAATGTTCATTCAGTGTTATAACCCCATTAGCTTGTCAGCCAACTACAAAAGGTTGCAAGGTTAGCTTGCCTTTTTTTGTCACCTCTATCCCCTCAAGTTTTGGCAAAGTAAATTACTAATTGTTGAAAAGAAAAACACGACTAGATACAACAAATAAAATAGTAACTGTGTTGGGTTATTCAATCACTTAAGGGCAAAATAATTTGATAACAGCTGGAAAAACAGCTTTGGTGAGTAGTCGCTTCTTAAAGTTCTTTTAGTTAAGCATTTGTCATCTATTGCAGTTGCTTCCTCAGGCCTCCTGACCTGCCATGAGTAAATGGGTTTTCCATCTTGTTATGGGGAGTTACAGAACTTGGCTGCCTTGAGTGCAAGAGCCTAGAGCCTAGAGCATAGAGCTTTTGGTTGTGCCTGCATATTTCAGTTTCGGTGTATGGATGTGTTACTTGTAAACAATGCACCACATCTCTTACTGCTGCTGATCTGTTTATCGTACAGCCAGTACTTGGACGCCATTTGCCCCTCTGCATTTACTCAATGCAAATGCAAATATGCGCATTTGTATTTTGGAATCCTTTGAGCACATAACAGCATTCTTTCTGTTAAACACAAACACACCAACATCTGAAGATCAAACTAGGAAACAAGCAAATCAAAGGGTGTGAGGCCAAGGGTCAATATTTCACAACAAAATCTGCTGTGTTTGCCTTTGAGGTTCACTGGAGGGAGTTTTCCATTGCGCTGTACCAGCCTTTACTTAGGCCGTTCAGTTTTTTTTTACCTAGTGCCCAGTTTTTGTTGTCTTGTCAGGCATTAAGACGTTGAACAATGGGTCACAACAAAGTGTTATCCTTCCGCGACCTTAGACCCCTGCCTCCTCGTTAATGAGGACATCTTCCACCCTTCAACAGAAGATTAGTGCCAGATTTGAAATCCTCACTTTGGCTGTAAATTACTAGCGCTGGCCACTTGAGAATCCCTCCATATTCTTATTCGGCCAGTCTTAGTGAGACTCTTTTCACTATCTGGTTGCTATGGTTGCTGGTAGTATGGTGCTTTAACTTCATATAATTAAAATCATTGCTGTGTGCTTGGTCAGCTAATCCAAGCATCAGTTATCTAGCTGCTATAGTACTGTTCTTTCTAGAATGAACACTAAACTGAAACTGAAATAAGTGGAAAAAACAATATTAAAATTTGGCTGCTGCAGCAGAGGAGTGCATTTCTATAACTGACATTTTATCAAATTACATTAAATGTCTCCAGTTGTTCTCTCAGTAGGTTCTATAAATAATTCTGGTCCCCTGTGTTCTGCCTTGTCCAAATGATTTTATCTAACATTTTATTGCATTTTTATGTATGTGCACCATGCATCACATACCTTTACTAATATTAATGAAAAAACTGAGGAAAAAAAAAAAAACAAAAAGAGCTGATGTTGGTTGATTAGCTGCAATACCTTTGAGCTTCCATCAATAACATGTGGCCTCCATTCTGGATTACTGAGTGTGTCTGGTAGCCTTTTCCCTGTGTAATTCCTGTTCATCTGCATGCAGCCATCATATGAAAACAAATATTACAGTAGGGAAGGGGGTTGAAAGGGGGTTGAGTCTCTCAAAGGAAAGAGAAAACTCACCCACAGAATTCACTTGGTTGGTAAAGTACAAACAAAACATTGTTCAAAAAAAAAAAAAGCAAAAAAAAATCATTCGGCATCATGGTTTATTTTTTCTCGCATTTATCAATAGAGACCCTCCAGATAATTATGCTTTTTTCCTTTTTATTACTGACAGATCAATCCTTGGATTGCTTGCCTTTTCAGAACGTACAATTGCTGTAATTTCACTCACACTGTACACTGTATCCAAGATGGAGTCTGGCCCTTTCAGCGGCCAGGCTTTTTATGCAGTGAATTGGCACTTGCGTTTTGAGTGTTTCGGGTCCGTTTCTACACAAAGCTTCCTGCGGCAACTTTGATGTGTGTCACAGAGGATCAAAGACGCTGCTAACCGTTGTCTTGCCAGGTGCGTCCCTCTTTCATCTTGGCAAAAATCTGGCCCTCCTGACCGAGCTGTCCCTGCTAAGGCCAGTGCATTGGGCAGGGCTGTTGTAGCACTCTCTCCCTCCTGTTTCAGTGACATTGTACTTATCCATGCAGGAGACAGGGGCCTCATAGTGGCAGCTGACTGAGCCATAGAGATATATCTGAGCTTGTGTTTTTGAGACATTTTAATGCCTTTCATGGATTGTTGTATACCATCAATACTATTTTATTACTTGTTAACTGATATTAATTATTTTTATGGCAATAACCAAAACTCTGAAAAAATCTTACATACCATAAAAGCGATGATGAAGAGGCTTTTTTTTTGCTCAGAGTCACTGTGGGTCCTGTTCTGAGATTGGCTTGAGAGAAAAAAGCATTTTTTTCATTTTTATAATGAATGTAAAATGACCTTTTGAAGTGAGCTTAAAATAAGTATAGGAGAGCAAGGAGAAATGCCAAAATCCACACTTCGGTCTGAGTTTTATGAGTGCTGTCTCTGTTCTGAGTTTGGCTTCACACCTGGAGTTCTACCTGCTAGTGAGTCACCTTTGACCTACTGGGAACATGGAGAAAAAACTCATCACCTTGATGATCCTTTCAGAGTTGGATGATCAGAAACATAATTATCATCAAGCAACATTAAAGATGTGTGAGGAACACAGAAACACTTTTACTGAACAGGGAAATTTGAAGACATTTTCAAAATAGTGCTCTCTGTGACAAACACTTTGAACTTTCAATGTCAATGTCTAACAGTTGACAAAATTCATGTCTTGCTATAGCAATGTATACTTTTTTCTGTGTTGGCATAAACCTGCAGAAAAGTCTCATCCTTTTATGCTGTGCAGTGCCATATTATATTTTCATGTCCCTGAATCTTCTCTTTGAAAAATTTCAATTTCTCTGTGGCATTGAAACCTCACTCAACAATTTTGCCACCAGAATAGGAGGAAAACTATCAACACTTAGCATTTATTCATCTGGATCATTCTATGATCATATGGGCATGTTCCTTGGTCCAGGTATGCATTTACGTCCTTAGTGTTATCATCTCCTGCTCAGCTCCTGCTCCTCCACAGCTCACAGCAAACACAATGCTGCATGCTAAATGAACATTAGTTTAAATTGCCCGAAAGTTTAGCTGGATAGCACAGTTGTTAAGTGTTAAGAGCTTATAATGAATTGTGGCCAGATCAATTAATTTGTATATTACAATACCCAAAAATTTCAATGCTCAGGAGTATTAGAAGCATTGCAAGGCATTACCATTCTTGTAAACCTACATGCAGAAATGTCACATTACTACATGTGCAAGTTCTGTGTGTGGTATATTTTGTCACTGCTGTTGGCTGCAAACACTGGTTAGCACTTTCATAAATTTGGGTGAGCTGGCTTCTGGTTTGGTTGTCTCATTTGACTGCCTGCGATATTGTAAAGAGAGAGTGAAGGATAAGAAGGGACAGATTTCATTGTTATATAAAAAAGTGCATGCTATTTTGTAATGGGAATGCCTGTGTCCCTTAACGTTTTAAGACTAGTTTTGTGAACAGAAAATGGAACTGAAATAGAAGGTTATTTTGAATTCATGTATCCCTTGGATGATGTGAGTTTTAGCACACTAAAAAAATAATGCTGTGTGCACTACAATAGATAACCTGTTCTCCAGTTGCACAGATGAGAATTGCAGGTAGGAATCTGTGGACGATAAGTGCCTAACTCCTACGCTGCAAGATCCACATAAGATTCTGTTGAGCTACTTCAACTCTAGAGCAGAGCCCTATGTTCCTGTATTGATCTTGACAGATCTGGGAACAGAAATGAGAGGGAGGGACGTCGTGGCCGTATATTGGTTTCCCCAGCTTTGTTCTGGGGGAAAAAAACCCAGGAACTGATCTGAGAACAAGAGAAACAGTAAGCACAAACAGCACCCAATCCCACTAAGTACAGGGGATTTTATCAGATGGGGCATTGGTGGAGAAAGAAAAACATCGGAGGGTTAATCCCTTTCCTGTGTGGGGAGAGTGGAAAAAAAGAACAAAAGCCTCTCATTTCTCATGAATATTTGAATTCAAAGCCCTCTTCTGTGATGTTGTGCTCTTTTCCAACATCAATTGCAATAGGAGGTTGGTAGGTGCAGAAATGATTCTTTGCATCCTGTATTGATCCCCAGCTGTAGCCCCCCCACACACCCCCCACCATCACCCCTATTCTTTCCTGGCCCGCCCCCCATTGTCAGACACAAATGACTTTCCTCAATGATTTGATGAAAGCCAGGAGGGTATCATCAAAGCCACCTTATACCGGCATACCTTGAGCCCCTCCCTGTTTTGTTCTACCTTCCTTCACAACATGTCCTCCTGTGCAGCGGTGCACTTTTCACAGGTGGGCTGGGGGCCATTTTTGGAGACCCCCCCCCCCAAGTCCCAGGGCTGTCCATTGAGAACAATGTTCTCGCCGTCAACAACAACCAGCACGTAATGATGTGTGTAGACTTGCATGGCTTATTTTTCTAGTCAAAAGGTTGTCATTACTATTCATGCGGGATAGTCTCACAGGGAGGATTTGTGCTGGGTGACCTGTACTTTTCTGGCGGTGTGTGTGTGTATGTGTGTGTGTATGTGTGTGTGTGTGTGTGTGTGTGTGTGTGGGTGTGTGGGTGTGAGGGTGTAGGATATGGGGACTAGAAAGACATCCTTCATGCTTGAGCCGAGCACATTGATACTTTGATCTCAGAGCAAACACATGGGGTCTCCTTGCATAATTAGAACATTGATTTTAGTCCTTCTCCTACCTTGCGATTGATTGGTAAACTAATGGTGCCCTTTCTCTTTTCAGCGACTCCTTAGCCGGTTCTTTTTCCCACTTTTTTTTTTCACGTCCGTCAGCACAATCACCCCTGAAAGGAAAGCGATAAACAGCACAACACAATCTAGGAGAAAAGAGGACTTTAAAAGCGCCATACCCTGCTTGAAAAGGTTCTCCGCTCACGAATGAAGGATGTCTCCTTGTTTTGTTTCTGTGGACACACAAAGAAGTGACATGCATGTGAGGGGCTTGTGCATTTTTCTTGGGTTTTAAAACAAACAAAGAAAAACCAGCGCACCTCCTATGAGCAGCGAGTTGAAATTGTGAGGGATGGATTGCTTGTGTTGCCGAGGCGGGATTCACTCAGAGCTGACAGGCTGACAGTTGGAGAGGCCGTTGAACGGCCCTGCTTGGCTGGCGCGGTGCGGAGCCGTAACGGGAAGCTGTCGTCTTGGAGATTGTGTTACTGACAGCTGCTGTTGTGCTGTTCGGCGTGTGCAATTCCATCACTACATGTGTGTGTGTGTGTGTGTGTGTGTGTGTGTGTGTGTGTGTGTGTGTGTGTGTGTGTGTTGGGGGTAGGGGGTACGGGGCACCGACGTGGGTGTTTCTACCACCTGTTTCTGCAATCGCTGGTGTTTGCTCTATCCACTTGGTGGATGCCTCTATACAGGCTGGCCTCAATCACCCATCATCTCCTGTAAAACAGCTACGATTTTGATGTGAGTCAAAAAAAAAAGGGTGAAGTACTTTGGTCATGGTACTGCCCATCTGGCTCTTTGATCCCATAACATATTGGTTCTACCCTCATCATTGCGCCATACTGCTGCCCGCTCAGCCAGGCTTGCACAACACTGAATCCTCAAACTTTAAATCCAATAAGCTAATCACATGTACTTTAGGACGCTGCCTTTTTTTGCAGTTGGCTGGCGGTGACTTGCTGATTGACTGAGTGGACTGTAATGAAGTCTTATCACGGGAAACACTAGAAAGCAAATAGGCAAGAAAAGTAATCACGTACGATATGAACAATGCCTGTTCTTTTCTTATTTCTAGATACCATGTAATATTATATTAGGACAGTAGGACCAAAAATGTATGTCTTTTATACAGGATTTGTCTTGGCTGAAGGTATAACAATCTGATTAGAATATTTAAAATATCTTTACAGTGCTGTATCGCAAGACTGAAGTAGTCATAATTATATTGGCCTGTGGTAACACAAGTTATTTAGTGAAATGAATGTTACAGGAAGTGCCATCACCCCTCACAGCTGGTGGCAAGAGCCCCATATCAAATTGCAAGAGTTCACATGCTCTTATACCAGGACTCAAGTGGGCCATTGATACATATCTAAAGAGCAAAAATTGCTTCACAGAGTGCCAGACATGACAATGTACATCTCTGTGTTGTCTGAGAAAAAAAATTTCCCCTTCTTTTTTTCACTTTGCTGTCAGTCACAGCAAATCCCAGGTAATGTCTGTGTGTCCCGCTGAAAGTTAGAAACGATTCCCTGTGTGCTTCCTAGCTGACAGTTTCCTGATAAGCTCTTTAAGAAAGTGCCAGTAGGTCTGCTCTATGTGGAATGGCTGGCATTAGGCAGTAATGGTTTGGCAAGTCTTCTTCAGCCAGTAACAGAAGGTTAAGCCTTCATTCCGGGTGCAATTGCTCTTCAACAGCGATTGAAATGGAATTTTCTTCCTTGCAATGAGGTGAGAGCTCATATTGTGGTTCTTAAAGGAATGCAATGAATGTCTTGTCAGGTTAGTAACTGCTGACTGTGAAGACCAATGATGATGTGCAACAGCTGGCAGCATAATGAAAGCACTGCTGAATATGCAGGGCACATTGGCTCCCTTTCCTGTATTACTCTTTTGCTCTTTTGATTTTCAGATTTTCACATTCAACAGGTTCCATCACCTCATCACCCATATAAAGCCACGTGCCTGACTCAATAACAGTGAAAGACACTGAAGTGCCATTTTTTGCAAAACCACGTCCACACATGTTTCATTTCATGGAAAACCAAAACATGTATATTATTCTCATATGTCATTTTATCTAAAAATGTATTGATCTGAGGTTCAGAGTATTTACTCAAACCTTGAAAAAAAAAGTTGAGGCTTGGATATGAAAAGTTTTCACTTTTTGGAGAATTGTGGGCCCTGGTTTTGTGGAAACGTCTGGAACTCCGCTGCCTCTCTTCTTCTTCCCTCTCTCTCTCTCTCTCTCTCTCTCGCTCTCTGTGACAGCGTGTCTTTCATCACAGGAGAAAAATGGAGCTGGAGGTGGCTCGGGTGGACCGCTGCCTTTTGTCATTGTCAGTCCCAGATGGAATCATTGACTCTGAGCCCTCTCTGCCGGTTCCGGAAGGGAGACAGCGGAGAGCGGGCAGCATGCGTAATGCAGGGGCCGCAGAGACGGGCCGGGGTGATTAAAGCTCAACAGCCTCCTCGGTGGCCGCTCAAACAGGACCCACGCGTTTAATGCGCTGTGAAGCGAGGCCTTGATCAAATCACAGCTCTGCCCGACCTTTTTAATTGAGCATGGTAAATAAGTAATGACCTCATTTGAACGTGGAAAAAAAAAATCATAAAAGAACTGTGGCCGTTGAGTATCGGGATTGTTGTCGATGGGAACTTTTAGCGGTTTGATCTGGTCGTAGCAAAAGCGTGTACTGAAAGTATGGTGAAGCTACAGTGCGGTGTGGCACCTGCAGTATGTTTGTGTCGCATGGCCTGAGAAAACAGACTGGTGTTAAAATTGTTGTAGTTGGAAACAGAGCCCTGGCAAAACACAGAAAGTGGTCTGCGCGTGTATGTGTGCAAAAACAAGGGTGTTTGCCTTTGAGCAACAGAACACAAACCACAGAGGACGTGAGGTGTTGAAATATGAGTCACTTGTCACCGCTGAAATAACAAATTGCCGGTTTCTTTCTCTCTCTCTCTCTCTCTCTGGCTGTCTCTCTGGCCCCCGCGGTTGGGAGAAACACTGAGCGATCGCTACGTACATACCTGAAAAGGTCACATCTGCCAGCGCTGCCGACTCCAGTTAGGAGCTCCTGTGAGCCTGGCCTCTCACCTCTCCTCTATCTCAGCTGCAATCTCTCATCGCAGCTCTGACCTTTGAAGAGATGGCGAGCTTGACATCCAATATTTGTTTAAAGACGAGGAATAAAAAAAAAAGAAAGAAAGAAAGAAAGAAAGCAGCCTCCGCCATCGATTGAGACAGGACAGGGAGGCGACGTGGCAAGGCTAAATAATTACAGATCGCGGCCAATGAGCTCGGAGCGTCTCTCTTCATCTGAGGCATCGTGTGGAAAAACGCCAGGGCATCTCTGAGCGGAGGACTAGCATTCTTCTTTATCCATTAGGGAAGCGGTGTCTTGTGGCAGGGTGTTAAAAATATAGGGGCTTCTAGTTTTGGCCTCAACAGGTCCTGCTGTCATGTTTTCACTGGACTTTTGATTAGTTGTTGCTAAACTGGGAGTTGTAGTTTGGTTTAGATGTTGTGAAGCTGGGAACTGTAGTTTAGTTGTTGCTGAACTGGGGGTTGTAGTGTAGATTATTTGTGACATGCATATTGTTATATCCTGTTGTCACGGTATTTGAAAAAAGGGAGTGTAAGTGCTACTCCATATTTGGAACACATAAAGAATAATCAAAGCATACGCATAATTGGTTCATTATTTACACATTACAGTTTACTTATTTACATATTACACATTACAATACAGGATTACACATTCCAACATTCTAAATTTTTAAATAGATCATGACATGAAAGAAAATGGCTCTGATGTTGCTATTTATTGATTTTTTATATAACAGAACAATAATTCTTTGTCAAAGTAAATTCCATTTAAAATCAGTTTGACTCCCCGTCACCACTTATCCCTCTGTCTCTCCTTGTCGATCAGATCAGAAATCTAGAGTGATGCAGGCTGGGTGAATGATCCTCACAAAGGACCATAGTGTGGCCTTGGCTCTCTGATACCTTATATTAACTCACTTCAAAACCTTTCCAGCACTCTGTTTTTTGCATTTCTACCCCCTTCTTGTGCCAGGTGTTGTGATTTACATCACATTACATTATTGTCATTTAGCAGATGCTGTTATCCAGAGCAACTTTTACATGTTACCCATTTATACAGCTGGATATTGAAGCAATTCTGGATTAAACACCTTGCCCAAGGGTACAGCAGCAGTGGAACGGGGAATTGAACCTACAACCTTTTGGTTATGAGCTCTGCCACACTGCCGGTTTGGACTTGAGATTATGATTATTTGTCAGTAATGTTTGGAAGCCTTTTTTAATGGTACCCCCCTTAATGCAGCCCTGTTTCTTAATAGGCAATTGTACATTAGCATCGTGTCACCATGACAACCTCGGAACACGTAAGCAAGTCGAATGCAATCCTCTGTCACACTCACACGCAACCAATAGCCGTTTTTTGCACCACAGGTCACACAGTGCACCACAGTGTGGTGGGCACTGATTGGAGGATAGGGCTAGGCCCACCTACTCCCCACTACTCGCCAACTCACTGGCTTTTTCCTTGGCGGAGTGAAGCCAGTTTAATCTGCTGCTGTGGGCTCCTGGTCATCATCAGCTGCACTCAATTTGTGCACCTTGCTGACTGAGCGACTGGGGATCTCGGAGCCTCATTTTAAAGCCAATATTAACAATGTTATGCAACACAAACCAATGCTTTTCTTACTTTTCAGCATTGTTATTTGTAATGGTCCCCATGAGAATGAGGAGGATAAGGATTCACACTGAAAATTGCAAATTGCCCCTACATCGATAGTCGCCAGGGAAATCTTCTTGCCACCAAAACTTTATCATCTTCTTCTCAATGCATTACATTCAAACTGTTCAAAATTCAGTGGCTGTCATGTTTCATTTTCACTTTTAGTCATTTAGCAAAAAATGCTGCAAACAACTTTAGTTTTCAGTATTGACTTTCCAAACAGCCACAGTACTTTAGCTGCTCCGATGAATAAACACTGGAAACTGTAATTACCTAGCCTGGCAAAGGCTGCTTTGCATTTTTGTCTTGGTGCCTGAACAATATAATTTTATGAAATTTGCTTGTGTGAAACCAGAACTGTTTATGGCCGTATAACCCTTTGACCCTGATATTGTTATGGAACTGCTCATTCTACAAGAAAATGCCAGACTTAAAAGCCCATAGAGTTTCAACATGACATCTAATAGAATTATAAGGAAAATAAAGAAGATAATGCAGATAAACTGGCTAATTATTCATCTCATATTTTAACAGCACAGAAGACCCCGCTGAAAAACTCACTGGCAGTTGTGCGTTGAATGCAAGAACAGTGTAAGTGCAGAGCAAGAGGTCCTGCAACTGATTTCCTCTTTTTTCTTCTTCAGCTTTCATAATTTATGTCGATTTCTTTCTCATGCGTACTATTCGTCTTTTTCTTCATTTTGCATTCAGCGATGTTCAAGTGCTTTCTTTAAGGCGGTGATCTCTGCAAAAAGGAGTACATTGAATGCTAATGTCTTTCTCTCCTTGTATGCCGCTCTGTGAGGTTTGAATGATTTCCTGGAGCTTTGTCAGCAGAAAAGCCATCTATAAGTACTAGTCAAATGTCTTTATCTCATACTTAGCAAAGTCAAAGAGGCTGAGTATGACAAACAGTGAGGTGTTATCAGAGCTTTGAGGCTCAGACCTGTCTGAATGTCCTTTATCATGAAGGATACTGAAGCGACTCACAGCCTTTATTGTAAATAGTAGAAATCTTCGGTATCCCTGTTAAATCACTCAATAAGCACCCAGTCTCCACGGCTGGTAATGATCCTCTATTGTCTTCATCTTCCTTCCATGATTTTCGGGGGAATTGAGTTGTGATGTTTCAAAGGGCTTCATGACCAAATAATACTGCCAACTGGAGTATAATGAGCAGAGAAGCAACCACATTTAAAACTAAAATTCAGAACAAAATACAACTCTGAAGCTCATATTGATGGTGCCACTCATAATTCTGCATACGTAGGCTGATAGCCTGATGAGAATTCACTCATAACCTCTTATGACAAACACTCTTCTTTTCATCTAACCATTTCATGAAAAACATTGTAGCCTGTCAGTTTAATTTTTGCTTTGATAACAATTAAGAATAGAATGCAGTTATAAATGCTTAATAAAGCATTAACATGTGCTTCATGTGATGAAAAAGTAATTTGACAGCTTCATATGACTGATAATTCACTAGGAACAGCAAAGAGTGGAAATTGTTCTTTATTGATATTATACAATTCCACCACACGTAAGTATGCACCCAGAAAAAAAAAAAAAAGTGCACTTAACTGAATTTTGTCGGGGCACCCCCACAAAGTTAACTCTTTCACTATATGGGGTGAAACGCAAAGCTGTAGGAGAAAAAAAGGGAAACAACTAACTAACAAACCGACTCCAAAACAATAAAACAAACAGCTCCATCCCCACAATATTCCCACATAACACAAAAATACAGCACAACTGTACAAAGCATTATGGGAGTAGCCAGTCCAGTGCGGGGATGGTGCTGAGCCAGGGACATCGCAGTATATTGTGTACATTATTGTGTTTATGCTTGGTCAAATATTAATAAATGTTAGTAAATATGTTATTAAGGAGGAGGGCAGGGCTGCTAAATTCCACAACATGGCTACAGTATGTACTGCAGTATATACCTCTGTCATCTCAGCAACGCACATTGTAACCCTGCAGTTATTAAAGCTTTATTATGCATGTGTAACTGCAGGATGTTGTAAAGAGTTACCTTTTTTTATCAACAATACCTCTTTCCCCTGATTATTTCCCTTCCTCTCTCAACCACTCAATGCAGTGCTGACTCTCTGTGCAACAATTAGCATATGAAGGTATCTAATATCAATTGATCACTGCAGAAGATCCAGACTGATGATATACAGCACAAGAAAAGCACCAGGGGCTCATGTAGGCTGCACTCCCAGAGCCTGCAGCAGACACCCAAGAAAGTCAGGCTTTGAAACACACAGCACACCATACACCAGAGACACACGTCCTTCTTCATATTCCACCAGGTAGACTCTGAGCGTCTCCAACCTGGAAAGCTCCTGCTTCGCCCATACTGTCAAAATAGTCGGATCGATCTTATGATGTGCTTGTACCATGCAGTCCAGCTGGCAGATGTCTTTTAGAGACAAATAAAAAAAAAACATGGTGAATTGCTGTTTGCCATTCTTTAGTGCAGATTCCACTTGATGTGGGAACATGCTGTCTGTGCTTGACACAGTACTGCTCTTAAATGAAGTGCTGCACACACAGAGAGAGAGAGAGAGAGAGAGAGAGAGAGAGAGAGAGAGAGAGAGGACACTGAGGGATGGATGAGGAAGCATGGCAAGCTGGAGTCCAGGCAGAGTTTATTATCATGGCACTTCAAGCACTGCAGTACTGTAGCTGTAATGTGCTACAGAAACAACACCACCCACTGAGCGAGTTGTTCAGGGTCTTTTTTTCCAACTTCTCTAGTCTCACTCTCTCTGTCTCTCTCTCTATCCCCTTCTCTCTCTGTATAAATAAAACAGTTTCAACTATAGGGCTACCAGCGATAAACAGGGGTGTGACCAGTGCCTTTTCATAATAATAATAATAATAATAATAATAATAATAATAAAATACCTTTCTTTAATAGGACAATAATTCTTTGTTAAAGTGAATTTCATCTGAAGTCAGTTTGACTACCCTTCACCACTTATCCCTTTATCTTCCCTTGTCCATCAAAGGAATCTAGACTGACGCAGGCAGAATGGATTATCTTCACAAGGGACCATCGTAATGTCTCGGATCTCTGATGCCTGATATTAACTCACTTCAAAACCTTTCCAGAGCCGCCTCGAGAAAGGTCTTTTTACCCCATTGGTGAGCGCGATATTGACCTCGGTTCCTGGTCTGGGATGTGTGCTTCGGAGCCGCTGAGAGCACTGCGCATTTTTCAGTGAAAAATGATGGCCTTCAGTCAGCTTGCATCCCTCACCAACAATTAGGCTGATATTCCTGGTCCTTATTTCTGGGAGCCAGAGAGAGGCGAAATCATCTATATCAATTATTGCCTCTCTGACACGGCTATTTACATTGCTGGAGTGGTTCCGCCGCCCCGACTAATGGACTTGCCATCTGGAGCTGGTCCCCAGGCTCTCCCGCCTGAGAGATATGGGCCAGGGAATTCTGGGAACTGTACACATGATCAGATGGGTCAAAATTGGGCTGCTTGAGAAGCAGAAGGCATTCATTCAGCCTCGGAGATGTCTTGAGCTTTTTTTTTTCTGGAACTGCTCTGGTTGTTAATTAATGCCAGTTTTTTTTCTCCTTACTACTGCAGACAGCAATGGATAAGGATTCCTTTTTCACCTTTTTAAGATGGAAGTTTAGCTATTTTAAACCAGGTTGGAAATGAAAGAATGGGATACAAAAAGGTCATTGATACTGTTCTGATGTCATGTGAAGTCTCCTATTTTGAGACATTTTCCTGTTTTCCTTTTTGATCTAAGTGTAGAATAGACAGGACAATAGGGCAATGGCCTTGACTGATTGGCACTGTCTCTTTTAGCCAACAAAACTGCTGTGCAGAGAATTTCAATGTCATTATTTGCAACTCTGGGAGCAAGCAGCTTTCCTTCTGTACATTTTATAGGGTCCATTTAATATTAAAAGTTTCACAAAGGGAACACAGAGTTCCAGGCACTGTGAGAAGACAACCCTCTGAGGTTAACAAATCTTACTGCAGAGCCGCTGTTGAGAGCAGACACAGTGCAGTGACAAGCCTGAGAAGAATGAGACTGAGAAGAATGAGATTTTCAGCAGAGAGGATGAGCGGTATGAAGTATGACCTGACGTTGGCAGGCCTCCTGCCATACCTCACCTGTTCGAGCCAAGACGAGGGCATCAAAGGAACACACAGTCAGCGTCTTTTTCAGAGGAGGAATAGATCTCTTTGGAAGATGAACCTGCTGCTTCTGTTTGGCTGAACGACCCACAGTTGTACACTTGAAAGAACTATGACCTGCTTTGTTTGAAAAAGGGGCATAGAGTATGACTGCTGGCAACAGAGAGACCACACTGTAAACTTTCCCCTCTCACAGGCATGGGGAAGAAGGAATGGTTTCATATGCGTGCAGTCTCCAAGTTACCTGTAGCTGGGTAAGTTTTTATACCTAACTGACATGGTATTTTATGGCAACTCATCCTCTAGTAAACTAAAATGTTGGTCTTCTGTTATTTGCTCTCTTGCAGAGCACAAAGGAAGCTGCAAGGAGTAGCATTTCAGATAGGCTAAAGGTATATATGTAGCATGGTAAAACTGGGTAAGTTTTTGTCTGAGCCAATAATTTTTAGTTATCCGTCTTTCATCCAGGAAAAGAACTGGTCAAAATTCATGTTGGAGACAGTTGGAGTAAATATGTTATTAAGGAGTAAGCCAGGGTTGGCAGAATAAGAAAGTTTTACGTAAACTTACTATAATACTGCTGAGAGGGGAATATGTACAATATAGCAACAGTACATTTGTGTACAGCAACCTGATTTAAATTGATGGGACATGGACTTTAAGTTCAAGTCCATTTGGATACTGAAGCACAGGCTAGTGTGTGCTGTGGTATAGAGAGACCACAAGCTGATTGTTTTTTTTTTTTTGCCTGGGGAAGCTAGAAGGGTCCCCCATTAATTGGATCATCCTCCAGCAAGGGAAGACACACAGGCAAACTCGCAGACTAACCCAATGAGAAAGACACACTGGTGGTGGGCTTGTCCCCTGTTCTGCTGAGTTAGGTCTGGAAGCCCAGGGAAAATTGAATAAAAGCTGAAAATAGCGTTAGCAAAATGAATATCTGCTGAAATTGTGCAACAGGTTTCAAAACGTTGCCAACGGCCTGGTGGATGGGCTCAGAGATTTCCTTGTGTGTGTGTGTGTGTGTGTGTGTGTGTGTGTGTGTTTGTGTGCGTGTGTTTGCGTGCGTGCGTGTATGTGTGCGTGTGCATGTGCGTGTGTGTGTGTTTGTGAGTGAGTGCATTTCTGTGTGGGTGAATGTTTGTAAGGTATAATTTTCTGTGGGTGCAGTAACTGCTTTATATTGGTATGTATATTTATGTTATTGTGTGTGACACATGGGTTGTGTAAATGTCAATGGTTGTATTTCTGTGTCCGTGCTTGCATGTATGCATGCATGCGTGCATGTATCTTTGACTAAAATAAAAGGTTTTACCCTAAATCATAAAATAATTAGAGGCATTTATATTCTCAATAGGTATCTCCAGGACCGGGTTTCCTTACTGTTATCAGGAACCTGAGGAACAGTGGGGTTAAGGCACACTGCCCATCAGCAGTTTCCTGCACTGTGAATCAGAATCAGCAGAAATATGACCCACATTAGAGGGGGTTTCTCTCCCTCTTTCTCTGCCTTCATCCGCCAGCTTTTTCAGAACCTGATGCCGAAGAGGAGGATTCAATTACTGTCTTTTTTCTTTCCTTTTGTTCTTTTCTTTTAATTTATTTTTTATTCTGTTTAACGGGAGATTTTTAAAGTTTAGAGACTGTGAATTAAAATGGCATATCCAGCACAGACTTAATTAATCCTCTGACATGTTATTCTCCTGTGAGTTTGTTTTCCTGGTAAATACCACTTCAGCTATGCCTGAGAAAATCACATCCATTGGGACAATTTTTGGACCCCAACAGATAATGCAGCAAGCCAGCACACAAACAGAGCTGCCACATGCCCTGGGCCAGCTTTTGGATTGGACAATCTCTCAAATTAGCCTAGCTCACTCTGCAAACCAGCTCATACCAAGGGCCAACCGATACACTGAACTGGTTCTCTAATGCATTTAACTAGCTCATGCACTCAGCCAGTCCATCCATTGGACTGGTTTCATGCACTTGGCCAACTCATGCATTGAACCGGTCCACGTATTGGGCAAGCACACACATTGGACCGGCTTACAAATCAGGCCAACTAACACTGAAGCAGGTTCCACATTGAGCAAGCTGGCGCGGTACCGCGAGCCAGCCGACGCCGGTTGGACCAGCTCGATGGTGACAGCTCTGCTGTTAGGCAGGATGTAAATGCTCTCTCCGCCCCTCCCTCTCTTTATGGAGCGCTACTCAGTTGACCTTTCACACTCCATAGGGTATTACGGCGTCTGGCTGGCGTTTGTGATGTGTGCAGTCTATCTGCCTGGGCCGCTCCTTTTAATGATACAGTCTTTAATCCATGTGGGCCCGCAGCGGAGCTCTACCTGAGCCACGAAAGGTCGCCAGAATCCAATTTTATTGGAAATGGTTCAAAGCCTTAAGAAATATCACCACTCTCATTCCCACTCCTGCCCATTAATTCCCCCCAGTGTTAGAAGTTCTAGCATTCGGGGTCTGGACTTTACTCATTGATAGATTTTTAGAGTTAGGCATATTTATAGCAGAGTGGATTGTGGGTTTTTTTGCTTTTTTGAGAAGCACCTAATTTATTCCCCAGGCCATACTTGGCCATGCCTTTCTCTGTTTTATTTGTGACTGGACTGTGTTTTTCAGTCCCCAAGTTGTATTGTTTTTTTTACCTTTAACCACAGCTTCATAAGGCCTTAGTAAGCATACATAACACTGTCATGAAAATAAAGCTGTCACAAGCAAAAGTGCTTTATGGCGGTTGACGTATAGTGATGTTTCACATTTTCACATGAATGTCTTCACTGTTTATGAAACATGGACTACATCTCTCTGAATTTGCCGTTATAAAGCACTGCTGTAGATGAATGTTTCAGAAAGTGGTGATACCATGCTTGTTAAGCTACTCTTACTGTACTCTTTACGATGTCCTTACGAAGTTACACAATTTTAACTTATTTGTGTCTTTATAGACACAACTGGCATCAGTTCCACCAGTTCAATTTTAGTTCTTGGCAGCCATTCCATGTCCAAGTCAATACCAATTCCAATCCTCATTCCAATTGTCCTTAAACCCACTTCCAATTCATTAACAAAGGTAAATTCTATTTGAAACCCCAAACAAGGCTAAATTCTTGGAATGCCCTTGATGTGCCCTGTAACCCTTTACTTAGGTATGATGTATGCCCCGTAACCTGTAACTTGGCTATGAGGTAAGCACTCTAACCTGTAATTTGGAGATTTGCACCCAGTCTGACATGGATTTTTTTCTCGAACCACATCAGAATCACCTCAGTAATTCCTGTCTGAATAGTTATGATACAGTGATCAGAAATTAATGATAAAATGAAGTTTTGTGCACTTACTCATGTGGACATGATGACAGTGTTTCTGGTACTGTTGGATTTATCTTTTAACCCCTAGAGCTCAGAAGCTGCTAATTGCAGCTGTATGATATTTCCACATTCTCTACTGAATAACTATCCCTGTTCCATGTAGAAAGTTTCCATTTGTTTTGCCTTGCACTCAAGGTTTTCCTCTCTCACTGTGCAGAAAATGGCATCAGAAGATGTGAAACTGACTCCACAGTCAAGGTCTGCCTGTATTTTTCATCACAGTTTTTTTCATCACTTCACCCATGTATCATTTAACAAAATGATATATGGAATGTGTGGATTGCTATCACAGCTTTTGATTAATTTGCCTAAAAGCAAGGGGAGTCTAAAATCTCATGAAACATAAAAAATACAGCAGCATTCATAGGGTCAAAGGAACAAGCCTGTCGTGTCCTACATCTATTTATCTATGCTGCAGTCTACTTCAGATGTTGATTCCCCGTGACTGCTGGCCTCATACATACCAGTAGTCTTAGACTGAGTAGAGAGTCTCTCCAATGAGGAATTCATGTTAGCCATTAGCTTACTATTGGCTGTTTACCATTTCCTTTCAATGGTGTGGCACAAACCCAAAGACACAAATTGCTGCTGTGATCCTACCTCTTTGGACATTTCCCATAATTTCCTCACGAGGAAATTACCACTTGTAAGCAAAGTATGCAAGTTTTCATCAGCAGCCTCTATGGATCACCATCACCAGTTTAGCCCTCAGACTGAGGAAATGTTGTGAAGGTCTTAGCCATGTTAGCGACATTATCCATTACGATGTTGGAGATTAAAATGTCCACATTGTAGTATCGGGTGCACTCTTCATTGCCTGCCAACAATGTTCTCTGCTGGACGAGCTCCTCGGAAGCACTGGCAAGCCAACATTTCACTACTCAGTATAAAATTGAAAAAAAAAAAATGTGCCCAGTGATTCCAATAATGGACCTTGTGTCCCTGTTGGTGTATACATCTAGACGAATGTGCTGTGCTTGCTGCATTATGCATTTATACTCATGTATGCACCGGCTGCAAGCGCAGGAGCGAGTGTTTGAGTGGTGTACTTGTGGCTAGGCATTGTAAAACATAGCTCAGCACACACTAAAGACTTTTACTGAAACCTGTGCTCACCATGGTTCTTTCGAAATATTCTGAAGAGAAAATTATATGGATAGTACATATGTTATTGTTTTTGGAGTGTGTCCTATTGAACTGTTTTTTTAACGTTAGATCTTACTGGGATAACAGGGATAAGGCCTTCAAAGGAGAAATATATGGAGAAGACACAGTAAAAGATGATAGGCCTCTATACACGACTGGCATCAATGGATATCTCAATATAATATAATAACACAGTTGATAAAACCTTATTACAGACAATTTTCAATACTGATATTTACACAAAATATCTGATATAGCTCATATATGCTGATTATGCAGGAAAGGTGTTAAAACAGTAATGTTTTCTGACCCATCACTGCAACGCCATAGTGCGCATGTCTTATTTTACAAGATTTTATTTTGTAACATATTCAGACAACAAAAGGATGGCCCTGTGCCCCAATGCAGGTCCACGGTCTCTGTTTACAAGGAGGGGTGATGTATTATCCATCATTAACACCTCATCTATGGTGTTATAATTACAATACCATGCTCATTCTCTGATTACTGCTGCTGCTGATGTTTCATCATACAGCAGAAATGTATTCATCACATGTCTATGCTCAGTGTTTTATATCGGTCCATAAAAAGCAGGTATATGGTGTCTGAGGCATTCTTAGCATCATTAAGAAGGGTGGCAACAAGGCCTGAAAAAACATGAATAAAAAAAAAAATATAGATATAACGACAAATATATATCATATTTTACTTGTGTTTTCTTTACATTGCTGACTTGGATCAATTGCCTGGGGCCATTTGAACAAGGGCAAAACCAGTTCAGGGGAGAAGATTTGTGTGTGAATTAAATACCGCCAAAATTGGCTTGTCCTTTCAAAATGGTGCTCTGGTGAGAATATACCCAGGGACAGCCTCATACTGTGTAATTGGTCGCTTTTTCACCTGGCAGTGGAGTCTGTGATGTCATGCAGAGGTTACCAGAGCATGTAAAAACAGTGTAATATGCGGCTCAGTGAAGTAAGTGAAGGAATAAGTAGAATATCCTCAGTGTAAAGTTAAGCAGATACAGTTATGTTTAAAGGTCGTATTTTCATCTGTTCAGTTTGTAACCTTTAAGTGAGGTGGGTGTGGATGAAATAAAGAAGATCATGTAAACCTAACAAACAGAAAAAATCGGACTGCTGGTGATTTTCAAACAGCATATGACTGAGACGATTTCTCCAGGGAATGAGTTTTGAGTCCCAGGTGGCAAGGATGTGTAAAGACAAGAAGTCTGCTGTGCTTAGGACTCTTCTATTCTTTTCTCAGAGAGAGCAGATCTGAGGTCTGTGACCGGGAGGTTGCTGGCTGTAACCCAGGCTGTGTCTGAAGGAGGAGGTTTGGAGTAACCCTCGGGGTTGGAGACCGCTGGCTCTGTACAACATTAGCTGACATCAAGGCATCAGCAGTGGCAGTGCATGTTCCTCATCCTACCCTCCTCTACTTTAAATTACAATTAACAGAAATTATTTTCACCTTTATTTTGAATCTCAGATCTTCATCAGTTGTTTATGGTGCCCAGAAATTTCCAGAACCCTATGAGGTATTGAGGAGAAACGTTAGCCCTTGCTCTCCCTCTAGTGCTTCTGTCATTTTAGACATATATCTAATGAGAATTTCTCCCAATAGGACTTTATCACATTGCTTTTAAAATTCAGATCAAATGCACAATGATGGTACATTTCAATATCCTCAATTTAAATTAAGCAGGGTAGGCGTATTTTTTTTAATGTGCCTTTGTGCAGATGTGCGTTGAGCTAGAAATGTTGTTAAATATAAAATAGAAAAAGATGAAACATGAATATGAAGAAAAATTAATGCTGCTCAGTTGGATGATTGCATTACAGCCAGACCTGGTGATATGGGATGTGGATATTATGTTTAGATGTACAGACATTTTACCCTTGCTCGTTTGTAAGATTTTAATTTATGTTAAAATATGTCTTCAGTGAGTAGCTTGCCTTTAGCAAGTGTCTCTTTTGAAAATAATTTTGGAAACAGATGTAATACATTGCATACAAATGAGAAAATAGTGGGCCTATTGATTGATTTTTTAAAAAAATATATGACATATGGGATCACTGACATACAACGGAGACTACTCTGAAAGTTTTCTTCCCATCCCAGCAGTGTCTACAGCTGCATGCCTGGGCATCACTGTAAACTTTTCAAAGTGTCTTTCCACATAAAAGAACAAATGGAAAAAACTGATAAATGAACCAGACAATGGGCAGGTCATGGATCGTGAGCAGAGAAGATGGATTCAGGTGAAAACAATTCCCACCTGGAGATGATAGAAGCCGTTATTTCACCTTTTCCTCCATCTCATGCACAGACCATACGTCTCCTGTTGAAATGGGGATTAAACAGCTTGCCCGATGCCTCCACCGCCTTCTGTTTTCTGTACATCACCTGTACAGCGCCTGCACTTCCTCAAGATCCTTCCTTCATACATGCTGTGAGAAATATTTAGTTTTTCTCTGTGTATTCCTGCTTGTCCGCCTCTCCCAAGGAAGAACAGGCAGAAATCGCCCCGGAACATGAGCTCTTACACCGTCAATCATGTCTAGATGAGCCGGAGTTGGCAGCATGCTCTGGCACAAACATCCAGGCACCCGCACAATGCACAGTCCAAGGTTAATTGGTGTACATGGTAAATTATTGACACAAAAATGATGGCTTTTACTGAGCGCGGTGCACAGCATACAGAGAACATCGCTCTGCATGCCAGCCGCGTATTTCTGTAAATACCCTATTTTGGATATTTTTTTATGGAGATGCAAACAGCACCGGCCCCCGAAGTTAGCGATTTGCACATTTCGTAAGTAGGTTAATTGGAGCGATTGTTCCTGAGACTTTTAATGGGAGAAGTTACTCACTTTCTCACCCTTAAGATGGGAACAGTAATTACGTGACTTATGAGTTGCTGCGGGCAAGAGAACACCCTGTCACTCCCACGGCGTCACGGAAACTGTAATAAGTAGTTGGCAAAACAGACACACATTAACACACTTTTTAAAATTTATACAGTCATGTTCGTGTGAGCGTACAAGGGGAGTACTTATTCCGAAAACAATACCATTTATATTATATATTACTGTCACATTCCTAACTGATCAATGGCAGGTGACCCACAACAAAGTGGTTTCAAAATTGGTTGCGTTTCTTTTTAGAATCTCATAAGAGTCATAACTCTCCGTTATGACAGACAACATATATTGAGAAGAATAGAAAATCAGGTTAAATAATGCGCCAACAAAGGGAAGGAGAATGTGCCAGACATAATAGCAGCAAAGGACCTCTGTTGTGCCAGCCAGTAAACCCCAGTGCTTTCTGGACAGGTGAAGCAGGTGAAGCCCTATAATCCCCAGACACTGAGGGGCTTGGTGTAGATTCAGCTGGTTTGTCCAGGGGGCTGATCTTCAGTTCTTCATTTACCTCTCTTGTTCGAGAGATTGTGGAGCCTGAAAAACCACACAGCAGCCTTGTGTTGCTGTCTCTGTATGGAGCGAGGGGTTCAGGATGGATTAACGTCCATGTGCCGGCCTGGAGGAGTGGGAGAGGTTTCTCTGTAATACAAAGGGTGACGCCATGTGAGTCAGCCTCTATTGTGCCATTCTAAGCATTCTGTCTTTCTTTCTCTCTCTCCTTTCTCTTTGTCTCTCTCTCTCACACACACTCACAGGAATTTAAGAGGCATATGAGTCATGGCTACAGTTTTTTTTTGCACAGAGGCTAGTGTGGTGGACTGTGTGTGTCTCTCCATAAGTAGAGAGAGAGAGAGAGAGAGAGAGAGAGAGAGACAGGGGCGATTCAGGGCTTGCCTGGGGCTTGTCTTTTATTTATTTTTTTTTGAATGGAGATCGGCATTGGTAGGTTGGTTATATCTACCTTTATGATAAATAAATATTATCACACACACACATTCAAAGGTTATTATGCTACTTATCTTTACACAGTCTGTCTGTTGTTTTGCTATGAACACTTCCTTTTTCAGGGCGAAAATATTTGGGGCTAAGCTTAAAATATTCAGGGCTATAGCCCCGCATGATCGGACCTAACGACGCCACTGGGGAGAGAACACATACAGGTGTGTTTAGTAGAATAGATTCTGAACTAGACTTAAAAACTTTTCCCAAGGTTAATTTTGGAGTCCCTCTTAATAGATCCTCAATGAGTTGTCCTTCACAGAGCTACTTCCACAATGATCTTGTGCTTAAAAGAATTCCCAAATAGGGGACATATAGTAATGCATTTGTGGATGAATAACTATATGGGGGTGTTCCATTTTTATTTAGAGTATAGGGGACGGTCCTGTGTCTCCCCACCTCCCCCGCCCCCAATGTTTTGCCTATAATTTCTAAATAAAGATATTGGCAATATAATTGGTGAGAAAATAATGTCACGTCTATTTGTTTCGTACCTTTTGTAATCACAACCCTTGTACCTAGAAATGTACCTAACCACTGATGGCAATAATCTCCATTTATTCAGACTTCATTCATTTATCTTTCAATGTATTTATTTGCTGTATTTACTCTACAATGGACATTAATTTCTTAATTTCATATTGCATTAAAGAATTAAAAGGATGTTGTGGTATTGGCAGCTGTATTAGTTTGGGCTCTTGCTGGTAGTGATAGAGAAGCTTGATTACAAAGTATATATTTAGAAGTAGTTTTGACAAATTATATAGTATCATATTAAATAATATAGCTGTTGCTCAGTCTACAAGCAGTTTAGTGGTAATATTAGTATTGTGGTGCTCAAAGAATGTTGGTTCAATTCTTACTAAAACATATTAAATTTCTTTCAATTACCATACTGTAACACTGTTACATAAAACAAGCAAACAGCATAGATTGTCTTGCCAAAAAAATGGCTGGACCTTGCCTTTAAGGTGCAAAAAATGGGTGTGGTCAAGAACTGTTTGGCCACCATTTTGTTTCGGCCATTTTGTGCCAGGCTGAAACAATCTCAAGACCATCCTCGAAAAATTAGCTGGGTAGGGTTCTTTTTTTGCTTTGGTTTTATAAAGATTTCCTTTCTTTACTCCATTGGATTACTTTCATGGGATTTTGGATTATTTTATATTTTCTACTTGGAGTAACTGCTCTACCATGGACTGAGCCGGTGAAGTGGTAGGACTTTTTTTTGTTTTTTTTTATATGAATGATTGCTCCTAATGCTGTTTTTGTGGTTTGCTGTTCGGCTTTGGCTTTGTGGGTTGCGTTTCTGTTTGGCTCTACAACAGAACATTTCAGCCTAGGGTGAAATCTCAAGTGTTCATGAGATGTTATTATGTCTTTGCAAAACGAGTGCTGTTATGCCAGGGATGAGCATGATATTTCGATGCAAAAAAAAAAAAATTCTAAAAGCAGCAAAAGCTGAACCTGTCTTCTGACTGTGCTCACATGAAGTGATATTAACCAGCTGCTGTGATAGAGATCCAATGGAAAACTGGCACCAGTTACAAAGGCAACTTTGTGTTGCTGTACTGCAAGTACCCGTGTGGGTGACTCAACTGTGATTATGTGTGTGAACTGTTTTCACGCTTTTTTATTGATTTTTTTTTTTCCAAAACAAGTATGGTTCTGTGATGAGCTGCTTAAGGCCGAACAACCTGTTGTACTCAACAATGGCATAGTTCACAAACAAAGCTGCATCTGTGTGAGCAGGATGATAAAAAGCACAAGAATGTAGGTTCAAGGTTCATTGTGCACCGGAGTGTAGGAGAAATTAATGTGAAAGAATGAATGATGTTGCACAAAAGTAAACTTTGCATTTACCTTCTCCCTGTGACCCAGTTAAAATTCTGGCAAATATCATGTTGGGTTTTTGGAATCCAGGGTAGAACAAAATCAAGAGAATGTGGCGATTGTTATATCTGGGCAAACTATGATCAGAGGACATTATATATATTATATATGTATATATGGCATGGTGAAGGGTAATGCATTTTTTATTGGTTGGTTGGCTTGTTTGTTAGTTAAATAAAGTCATTGATCTCCCCAAACCACAAAGATTCCTCTGTATGATCATGCTGAGGCTTATCTTTGGCTTGGTCTCAGATGAATCCTGGTGGTTACAGCGTAAGTTGTTGAACATGTGTGAACATGTGAACATCTTAGGCCGAGAAACGGAAAGGGCCAGATGGGAAGGAATGTAGATGCTGGAAGCAGCTGAGAAGAGTGGGAGCGAGAAAGTGGGATGTTTCCTGTAAGAGGGTTAAGCTGAGTGAGGATTGCATGAAAATCTCTCTCTCACTCTCTCTCTCTCCTCTCTCAAATCTTCCCATAAACCTCAACAGTAATGATGTCCTGGTAATAATACCATTGCTTGGATTTCTGGGAGCCAGTCTTTTTTTTTTTTTTTTTTTTTTTGAAAGTCATCTCCCATAGTTTTAATGGCAAAAGTGTAAGTGTAAGAGCAATTCATCTTTGTCACACTCATTGATGCTTACTTGTAAATTGAAGTCGAGTGAAATTGCTACAGAACTCATTTGGAAATCCACTTCCTCAGGAAAGGGATAGGGATTGAATGCCTCCAGTTCTGCTGATGCTTCACATTGGCCCCAGTATTTCCAATTCTATATGTGTGCAAGCAAGTGAACAGAGGTCTGTCTTGGGGGAAAACATATATATATATATATATATATATGCTTTTTTGCCAGGGTTTTCTGTTTTTCACTTCACTGTAATGAAACTCTCTTGCTGGTTGTAAAGCCATTAATTGGAAGCAGAGGGATGGGTTATAGGGTAGTGTCCAAGGCTTATTTGAGAATGATGTGTACCAAGTACTGGTACTGGGTGGAAGTGTAACATAGTGGTAAGGAGCTGGGCTTGTAACCTAAGGGCTGCTGGTTCGATTCCCCACTGAGCCACTGCTGCTGTAGCCTTGGGCAAGGCACTTAACCTAGAATTGCCTCAGTAAATATCCACACTACACCACAATGCAGCCTCCATGTCTGTTGGAAGCGCTTCTGCATGCAGCTTCTCTCAGTTTCAGGCAGGCTGAAGAAACTTGGGGTCACGTATTTCCTACCCACATTTGCCTGAGTGACACTTGAATGGTCAATAAGGCATTTTTTTCCACTCTCTCTAAAACAGTTGTGCCGGTTGTAGTGTTCAAATGCATTGCCTGAGGACATAAGTCAAAACAGTACTCACAGTTAACGTCTTCAGGTAATTCATGTGCTTGGAAAGTAACTTTGAGCTGTCTCAGAATGACACTGCCACACCCTGACAGCTGAATGGAGGTCAGTGTTTCACTAACACTTATTCTTTCCTGCCAGAGCTACTAGGATATCCACTTTACAACCATTTTTTACAGCTTACAGATGAGTGTTTAGCATTTCCCTATAATTTGTCTGGGCTGCTATTAAGCTGTACAACAGCGAGAGGCAGTGCTATATTTTATTGTATTGAGTTACGGAGCAGCAGAAAACTGCTGATTGGCTCTTCTGTGAGTGCGGATTCATCTCTTGTCTGAATGAATGAGTGTGCACTGCGTTAGCTCGTGTGAGGGTGTCAGAAAGCGCTGCTATGGGCAGAAAGACAGAGCCTTGCGGTGTAAATGAAGTGTCTGACTTAAGTGGGCATTAATGAGAGGTTGCCTATCAAATGAATAGAATAATTGCTCTGGCGTAATTACAAGAATTTATCGGTTATTTTGTGCAGAATCAGTTGTTTGTCCTTTCCCCGGGGGGATTGTTATTTTTTTTTTTCCCCCACCCCCGTAAAACGCAAACCGATAATTACACTAACGCCTGCTCTGTGAACTACTGCAGGTTTCTCCAGGAAAGTCCTTACCAGGCACTACAGCTCAATTACTCAATTCGGCTCTATCCAGACTAGTAAATTTCAAATGCTTCATTTTTCTCTCATTTCCTACTCCAGCTCCCTAAGACATAAAACACAGAGAGAAATCACATTAAATACCCAGAGATATGGGGTATACATGTAAAATAAAGTGGGAGGCAGAACTTCAGTCTCTCTGTTTGTGCTGCGTGTGGTTCTGCCCTTTCCCCTGTTCTTTTTCTTTTTTTTCCCTCCATCTTTCCCTTTTTATTTATCACCCATCTTCCTCCTTTTCTCTCTTCCCTTGTTTTATTTCTGCCAGGTCTTGGAGAGTTCAGGCAGGGGAGGGGGGAGAGTACAAACAAAACCACCCCTCCCCCAGAAAAAATAATCTCCTCAAATATATTGCGTTTTGCATCCACACCAAAGTGGTGTGCATAGGAGAGCCTACTAATTTGATACAGTAGATTTAATAGTCTTCTGCTATTCATGCAGGACAATACATATAATTGGACAGATTTTATACACTGCATGCAAATTTATTTGCAGCTTTTGTGGATGAGGAAATCAAATTGAGAGATATTGATCAAAAAATTGATAATGATTTGAAAGAGTGAAAATAGCAGTGCTGGATGAAGGTATATTAACTGACTAGAGAAAAGAAATAGTTTAATTTGTTCACATTCACATGATATTAATATTACAAGGAGCAGCAGACAGTATTTATCTCTATTCTGCATTGTGTGTCTACCAGGTCAATATCTTGATACAAATAATATTGTCACAAGACAATCAAGACAGTTAAGACACAAGGCCAAACATAATAGCCACCCAGGGTCTCCCTTATTTGATCAATACCCATGTCAAAAAGTAATGTCACAGACAACTTGTGATATAATTTGCATCAAGATTTTTATGCACCCCCAGGTAAGAAGCATCTATCAAATGCTGCGAGTTGTGGTGTTGTCTTAGAATTGCAAACACGTTCTTTCAGAATGTTTCAGTATTTTCACAAGCGCAGTCAACAAACATCCCATGAAATGAGTCACTGTGATGATTCTGAGTGAATCACCTCTCTGTAGTGAGCATAGAAGTATGCATATTAAAACTGTTAGCTGACCAAATACAACAAGTATATTTTTTTCAGATGGACAAAATGGCTTTGAAACCACTGTGTCATCCTCACAAAAGCCCTCGTTACAATATTATTTTCATTTATATATTGTAATCATGTGAGTTTCTACAGGCAGCAGCTGAAGAGTCATTAAGGTAAAGTGAGCCGATTGTCTGTTCCAAAGAAACCGTGTGAATGACGTACAGATGGCACAGACATGAGTCGCTGGCAAAGGGCACTCCAACGCAATGTGCATCAGGGGGGCTGTGTGAGGTGTTGTGCAGTCTGGTTGAACTGCAACGCCAATTGACATGCCAGAAGCCTAGAATTTCATTACAAAAGCTGTAGAATTCAACCCCCCCCCCCCCGTCCTCCCAAAAAACTACAAAAACAATTTGCGTGTGTGTGTGTGAGTGTGGCTGTGTGTGTGAGTGTGGCTGTGTGTGTGTGTGTGGCTGTGTGTGTGTGTGTGGCTGTGTGTGTGTGTGTGTGTGTGTGAGTGTGGCTGTGTGTGTGTGTGTGTGTGTGTGTGTGTGTGTGTGTGTGTGTGTGTGTGTGTGTGTGTGTGTGTGTGTGTGTGTGTGTGTGTGTGCACTCCCCTCCTGCTTCAACGCTAGTTAAATTTCAGCTCCTGTGCGCACTCCTGGCGCTGGCCGCCTTCATCTCTGAGCCACGGGAGACAAATTTGAAATGAAACCAGCGGGACGTCCCCGCGCCACCGCGTCCCGCTGACACCCCCACACCCCCCGTGCGTCCCTCGCCGAGAACAGAAAATCGAAAATAAATCAGTCAGAATACGATGGTCATTGCCATGCGGAGGCAGTGGGTGACTGACTGTCTGTTCGGGGGACAGCCGCTGGGATTCGGGGGGGGTGGTAATGCATACTCCGGCACACCTGTATAACCACCTCATATTAATTCGATCTGCTGTAGTAGTGGAAAAATTCCCCAAAGTGGCCCCTTTCTATTCAGTGGGATTTGCTCTTATCAGCGCTGGTATGGAGACCCATACCCACTTTAAATAAAATCCACTCACTTTTTTTTCCGGTTGGCGCTCAGATCCAGCCTGTTTGCCGCCTGACACCTCTCGACGCGGTGAGGTCGGCGTCTGCATTGCAGATGTACGGCAGCCGGAATTAGCAGGCGGAATTACATTAAACGCCCGTGACAAGGACGCAAAGGGCAAACAAACCTCGGGACGTGTGCGCGGAATACCAGTTGCTTCTGCCTGCGAGACACCATGCAGATTTGAGAGCACGGCTTCCTTCCATTTTGTCTGTATTTCGCAAGGGCGAAATGCGAGATACAGCCATAATGGCAGTAGTTCAGAGGCAGGCCATGCTCTCCTCTCCTTGGCCCGGTTGCCTGTAGATTCGTAGCTGGACTCGTCTCAGGGTTTGTGTGCAGCGGAGCAGGACAGGACTGTGAAGGCAGAAGAAGAGTGTATCACTCCAGCACTGTTTGCTGTGGAAGCACACAGACTCTCACCCCCGACTGCGAGCAAACCTGCTGGAAAACATCCACTGTATATCAAGGACCTGCTGAGCCGGGCTAATGGAGCCCAGAGCTGCGCTTCCTGAAGGCGAGCACACCCCTTCCCCCCGTCTGTACGCCTTTGTCTGCACATGTCCGTGAGCACGGTGTGGTATCGCTTTCCCCACGCCTGACCGCATGAGTCCAGCTTAAGATCTCCTTGCCGGTATGGATCGCTCTTAGCGCCTGCCCCCCTTCTCTTTTCGTACACACCGACACCACCCGTCTTCGCCTCTCGCACACTACCCTTCCACACCCATCACCATCCTCCCCATCACAGTGTGCATCCTGCTTGCTCTTTTACCAGTCTGTTTCAACTTGTGTACGCCTTGGAGACTTTCTTCAGCTCAGCCTTCAACCGCTTCCCCCGCAATCAAACCCCCTTATCCGGGTATACATCCTCCTAAATCTCCTCCCCTACACTTCAGCAGCCTAGGCAAGCACTCGTTCCCCACCTCCAGCTCCTCTGCACTGACTCCTCACACCTCTGTGTTGCCCCCTCCCCCTCCCCCATGGTCTTCTGCAACTGAGTATGCAGCGCCGAGTTTGAGCCAGACTCCAGTGATGAGGGCCTGTTCCGCAGGTGTGATCTGAGAGAGATTTTTTACCCTTTCTCTCTCTCTCCCTCTCCTTCCATCTCTGTTTCCCCTCAATCTTTCTCTCACCCTCACTTTCTCTCTTTTTCTCTCTTGCCCTCTCTTTCTCTCTCTCATTCTCTATTTCTCTATCTCACCCTCTCTTTCTCTCTCTATTCCTCTCAGGTGACATGAAAGAATATTCGCCCGAGGCGACGCCGCGACTCATCTGGTCTCAGGCCGGGGCGGGAGCCCTCCTGTCTGCGGGGGTCTCTTTATTCCCCCCTCTCTCTCTCCCAAATTTCTCCCGTTCCGCTGCCTCCCTCGACGGTGCGGCCGGGACCCCGTGTGTCGTTTTCGTTTCTCTGTCGCTTTGATATTTCTCTTCTCCGCTGGCGAGGCCCAGGGAGGGGGTGGAGGGAGAGGGGCTCTTAAAAGGGTTCGAGGGGGTGGAGGTGCAGGGAGGGTGGGCGCATGTCATCTGCAAACTTTTGTTTCATCTCATCTTGTGTTTTTTTTTTTTTTTTAAATCTCTTGCATTGCTCACAGAATTGTATTACAACCCTGCATGCTTTATCAATGGTGTTTTTTGTCAGTCTCCATATTTTTACACTGTGTGGTAAAGAAAGTGAGAAAGTGCTCACTTCAATTCTGATAAGCCATAATACTACTACTCCATAACTTATCATTAATATATTTATTAATTTGCACTGAGGTCTTCAGAAAAGCAATTTTAAGGCCACGTTCATTTACATTTATTCATTTGGCAGATGCTTTTTTCCAAAGCGACTTTCAAGTGAGGCAGAGAACAACCCAGGCAAAAAGCCGTATAAAGGAGTCAACAACATTAGAAGCACTGCTTGACAAGGACAAGGATATGAAAGTGTTAAAGGTTTAAGGCATAAAAACTGCTTTAGGTGGTAGTGTTTCAGGTGTTCAGGTAAGCGAGGAAGAGCTGTGTCTTCAGATGTTTCTTTTAGATAGTCAGGGACTTGGCAAAATGGATGAAGTGTGGAAGTTCATTCCGTCATCGGGTGACAACGGCGGAGAAAGTTCTGGATAGTGATTTTATGCCGCAAAGTGACAGGACCACCAGACGCCGTTTGGTAGCAGAGCACAGTGGTTGGGAGGGAGCACAGGCTTGTTGTACCGTGTTCAGTATGTAAGATTCTGGTCTTAACCCTCCATTAAACTCCCACATCTCTGACAGTAGTGAATAATACAGTCTCCACAATTCCTTTTGCACTGAGAAACGAAAATATATTCATCTGATTCATGAATGTAGTTCATCTTTTGTTGTGTATTGGACCTAAATCCAAAGCTGACAAAGCTTATAACACTTTTATGTGTGTGATTTGTTGACGGTAATGTTGATGTTCTTTCTCTGAAAAGATTTAAAAGAAACACTAACAGAGTGATCAGGACTCCTCTGTCATCATGCTATCTGAAACAATTTTTCTTAACCCCTTATGAGAGAGGTGTCTAGAATTCAAAGAGTTCTACAATAGAGGGAAAGACTATACATTGTCTGATACTTATTTAGAGGAACTCTCAGAAAAGGCAGGATTTTATTGATTCATATTTAGATAGAGATATGCATTAACAGCATTATGTTTTAACAAGCTGCAATGGCAAACTTGTGACTTAACAAAACCCTTGGCTCTGGGAAAACAACTGATGACTTCAACAAATTAAAGCCTGATTAACTGGGGAAAAAATTATAAAATAAATAAAATAAAAAACAAATGGCAGCAACATCTCTCTCAAAAATCAAGTTTATGACCATTTGGCTATTATTCCAAATGCACAACACTACAGCATCACACGGCTGCCATTTCGTCTTGCATAATTTGATTGTTACAATTGGAATGATGAAAAGAATCCAAATTAGAATAGCATTTCCGTCCATGTCCCTCCGGTATCAGTCACCAGGCTCATTTCTGAGGATGCCGAGAGACTTCATTCAGATCTGTGTTGTGTGTGATTATCAATAGGGTGCCGAGATAACTCACTCTCTTCAGATCCTGCATAATAAGACGATTCTGAACAGTGTAATTGATTTATGATGATACAGTGCAATAAGCTAACAATAAAAACAGGAATACATAACGCAGCCATCTGTCTCCGGTATCTGGTGTAAGAAGGCTTGAGGGACTGACAATTTCTCATATGTACAAGCATTTTATGGGAGGAAAAAAATGACAATAAATGTCTGCTGCATATATTATGTGTAGAAATTGCTTGTATTTCAGAAAAAAAAAAAAGAAATCCAGCAACATGGTTGATATGATCTGAGTGAATTCAGTCCATGTCACTAAAGGTGTTATTGCTCCAAGATGAGTCAGGTTTGTGGTTTTATTCAGTCAAATTCGCACACACAGCTTACCGACCAACATGTTATGACCCTTTGACAATTTAACTTATTAAATGGCAATCGGTTCTCTTTCTAATGTTGATGGCTGTCCACTTAAGCAATCCACCATCCTTGGATTTAGTGACCATCTTGACCAGATGAGTACACAAAAAGCTACTTTGGCACTAGAAAACGTGACAGGAGTTTTGAAGAGGAACAGACGTGAACACTGAGAACATTTATTGCAAGATATGGGTGTCTGAAAGACCAAAAGATTAATAGACAGAAAAAAAATCAGAAATCAAAGTGTGCTTTTTTTACGGCATGGTGAAAGCTGAGATTGCCTGGCTTTGGGTCTTGTCCTGCAAGACAACGGGAGGGTCCATTCATCAGTCCCACAGCTGAAGGACCCTGAATATTAGTAAATGAGGAGCTGGACGGAGGAGCAATACAGAATTATACCACGCAAGCAGAATAGGTGAATGGCTTTGTTTAATGCCATCTTTGATTGGTAGGGTTGAGGAGCGAGAGTGTGGTGTCTCCTACTGACCTTTAGTTATGTAACTCCATTAGGATTTCTTTTACTCTCATCAGTCCACCACAATCCTTATTTGATAGAAAGACGGGACGTATAGGTATCTATGTATGATAATGCAATGCATTCACAGCGGGGGTGACTGACTACATGAGCACTACTATTACACAGCGGTACGTCCGTCTCCGCGATTAGAGCTAATTGGCCCCAGTCAGACCACCCCGAAGAGGCAGAGACACACAGCAGGCCCAGAGGAGACAGACCTGAGCTGCTTTCTTCAGGATCTGCTCTGTTTGCAGGCCTTTTCCCTCAGGTGTACTCTGACTGAAAATTCCCCACAGCTCTGAGGCATAGAAAAGGTGCTAACAAAGGGTTGCTTTTAGAACAGGGGATGATGGGTAATGGAATAACCCTTTGAGAGTCGGTTTTGAAAATGGCTGTCCCCATAGCACCCAGCACCCAGGAATGGGCACGGCCTCATTAAGCGAGATGGAGAAAGGGGATGGAGTCTCGTCTTTTTGCCTCTGTGACATAGTGTTACTCCTGGGCTCTGCACAGCACCAAGGAAGAGAAAGAGAGAGAGAAAGGCTTTTCTTTGTTGTAAGGCCTGTACCTCTCTAAAAGGCCCTTTTTCTCTTTGCAATTATTAATGCCAAACATTTCCTAATTGCTTTGTTCTCTTGTCATCCTCTTTTCCTTTTTTTTCTAGCTTTCATATCCTTACTAGTTTCTCACAAATAACACCCCCCAACCCCCTAAACTCTTGCCCCAAGCTTAGCTACGGCAAAATGATTAAAGCAAAAGTCAAGAACAGAAGACCAAAAAAGACAGAACAGTGTTCTTATAGGCTTTGATCTTGACCTGCTGTGGAAGAGAGGGACTGAAATATACGGGCTGGGGTGAGCTCCCAGCTCTTTGTGTTAGCGGTGGTTGCTACAGCGCGTTGCCAGAAACACCAGAGACACCGCAAAGGGAGGGTGCACTACGAGTAGTCAGAGCTGCTGTCATGGCATCATCAACATTATGCTTAGATACACAGAGAGCTGTTCAGGAGGCTAATGCCTCTGTCGCCATAGGGAGCTACGTCTAGGAAAAACAAGCATGCCAGCTGTGTAGCTAGCATGGGAGAAATGCAGATAAATGAAGGAGAAAATAGACTCTGCGAGACAATTCCTTCTCTGCATTGCTGTACTCTCCCTCATTGCTTATGCTTGGAATCTGTGAATAAAGTTTTACAACTGTTCATATTTACTGCCTGTTGTCATAGCCTTTCAGCATGTCATCTACACAAGCTCTCAATTACCAAGGCATCTCCTCAGCTACACTTAACTCAATTTCATAAAATCTGAACAAAAAAGCATTCCATTTATTCCAGTATTTAATGGATGTGATTATAACAAAGTGGTTTTTCATATTTACTCTTTCATGGAAACATTTTGGATTAGAAGGGGGTTATTACCTTTGTTTTAAACATGTATGTAGTTTGATCAAGCTTTGGTATGAGTTTGCTAAATTGAGGGAAATTAGGTGCATATTCTAATGAGGAGTATGAATTTAACATCTATGAAAAGCATAAAAACATTTTCTTACAAAATAAGTATAATTATTTTAGACATGCATAAACATATTGTATTGCTATACAGACAAGAGTATTAGATGCTAGGGTTTCTTGTGAAATCTATGCAATGGAAGCCTTGTTTTAGGTGCAGCAATTGTCTTAGCCAGCTATCCCATAGTCTAGCCTCCATAGTACTGTGGTGCAGTCTTACGGTACCTCACTGCAGTAATTTGTCATGTGACGAAATGCAACGAAAGATACTCCAGCTACTGAGCTAAGTGTTGCTGGCAAGGAGTGGAGTATTTAGTCTTTGTCAGCAATGACACGAGCCTGAAATTACTGGTGGATGAAGAGTTATTTCCTCCAGTCAGTTCAGTAGAAAAAAAATTACGAAGGGCTTGCATTTGTGGTATTTATTATTAATTAGTTTGAAATTGTTGATGCCTCAGTGGAGGTTGTCAGACAAGAATATGAAGAGGAGGGTGGGCATTTCGGGAAGGGCTTCCAGAAGGACATGCCAGAGAAAAGGTTTTGCGGTGAAACCAGTTGCTGGATGAATAATAAAAAGGTCTGCAACTAGTTGGAAGAGATTGCATAGTGATTGGCTGACGGCACCTCTGCTGAATTTTTGTATTTTCTCTGCTATATCACGCTTCCATAGGACTGAGTAGAACCGGTGGCCTGGGTCCAAGATATTTCAGGCAACGATATTTTCATTTAAAAAGGGCCACGGCTGGGTGGATTTGTTATTGACAATTAAGATCAACTGATGTGAAACTATACTGGGAGGAAAAAAAAAATACCATCTTGCCATGCACTGCAGTGGCTGCACTGCTGTTTCATCAGCTGCAAGCAGAGCTATGAGATAAAAAAAGATAAAGATAAAAGATAAAAAGATTTTTAAAGATAAAAAAAAAATAAAGAGAGGGGAAAAACCACCAATCTCTCAAGCTGCCTTTAATGTGCTTTCCCTGTAAGGCCTGCAGCCCTTAGTTGCAGGAGCTTGCTGAATGAGTTAAACATTTTCTCCGAGAGCCAAGGCTGCAGATGCAGTACGGGCAGCGAGATCTCCCTGCCTCCCTTTCTCTCTGAACACACATGCTTATACTGCAAAATACTGCGGGACGAGAGGAACCCCACATGACGTGGTATGAATATGTATGCGCATTAACCAATGCGATGCCTTCTAATTGCAACGTAATTGCAGAAAATCAGGCACAGCGGTTGCATATTTGGAGTCTGTAGATGCAACTTCTTGTCAACTCATGTCTCCTCATGACAATATTGCTGTCAGTGCCAATGTCTCATTGGTTCACTTTTATTCCCTGTGTTGTATTTTTTCCATACTTCATTGATGGCTCTCAGATTTGTTCATGTTTTTTCAGCCTTCTTTAATGAAATATTCTTAATTCTTCACTTCATTAACTTCCATTCCCTTTGAGAGAAAATGCACAATCTAGCATTATTGCCTTATTTACTTTATGATCCACTACATTTCTTTCCAAACCCATACTGTTTTTTTTTTTTTACTGTTTTCCATAATGTAGGTCTCCTCACCCCACCTTCCCTCCTCCACCCATGCAATTAGGTTTTAAGCAAATGTGATTAAAGAAAAAAAAATTGCTGACGTTCCCCTCCAATAAGCTGTATCACATCAATTTACTCGAGGCGATGCTTTGAAACTTAGGGCAGGGAATCAGATGAGGCTAATTTTCAGGGATATGCTTTTAATTTTTGAGCTGTTGCATAAACATGCCGGGTGCGTTTCAGAGGAAATCCTCAAAGGTGTCACCGCCATGAAATCACTTTAATCACACCAGTTGCTGGCGGTCCATTGGGGGCCTCTGAAATAAGCAAGGCCGTGATGCGGCTGAAAACACAACACGCCATCTTATATGTGATTTTTCTCTGTCAGGTTAGCCTGTTGGGTTTGGACACTGAAAATCCTCAGGTATTAGCCTTCATTATTATCTCTGAGAATGTATCAGTGCAAACATGGAAACCCAAGGCTTTTGTACTCTGTGTGCTGTGCCCTCTGTTGTGCACTCTATGTCTTTGTTCAAGCATTAAGGGCAAAGAACTACCATTGTGAGGGATATAGTCTAATCACAGTTTAATAGTTAATAAATAGATTAATTGTTTTGTTTTGTGTATTATTATATTTGTAGCTATATGTAACTGTTTGCATTCATGTTTTCATGAATTGCCACACCTTTTTGCCACCCTTCATAATAATAATGCTAAGAATGCCTCAGACATCATTTACCTGCTTTGCATGGACTGATATAAAACACAGGGCATCATCATGTGATAAACACATTACTGCTGTATGATGAAACATCAGCAGTAGCAGTAATCAGAGAATGAGCATGGTATTATAATTATAACACCATAGATGAGTTGCTAATGATGGATAATACATCACCCCTCCGTGTAAACACAGACAGTGCAGCTGCGTTGGGGCACAGGGCCATCTTTTTGATATCTGAATGTAGAAGAATGAGCAGAAACACAGCACGATGCTGGCATATGAAAGGACCTGCCAGCCTTCAGTAACGTGTTTTCTTGAGTTGCCTTTTTTTAAAAAAAACATCAGAGAAGTTCCTCAGTGGTGTAGAAGCTGAGGCCAGACTAGTGTATTGTGCATGTGTGCGTTTGTGTGTGTGTGTGTGCTCGATTGTGCATTTGTGCGTGTGTGTGTGCGTGTGTGTGTGTGTGCGTGTGTGTGTTTGTGTTTGTGTGTTTATGTGTGTGTACATATATTAGTGATTGTGTGACTGTGTGTATATGTGGATGTGTGTACATTAGTTTTACTGTGTGTGTATATGTGTATGTATTTGTGTGTGTTTGTATGTGTGTGCGTGTGCGTCTGTGTCTGTGCGCGCATGTGTCTGAGTGTCTGCGTGTTTGTGCATCTCCGTGTGCGCGCAGCAGACCAGCGCATTCTGAAGGTCACGCTCCAGCTGACTGATGGGCTGAATGACAGCAGTTGCTTTTTGAGTAAAGGTCAATCACTCAGCCGTCTGCACAGCCACCCCGGATATCTGCCCCTCACCATCACTGGTGATGAAGACAACAGCAGCCGACGCATGCACACAATCACAGCAGATACCTGGCTTTGTGGTGGGGAAAATCAACACGTATGTGCCGGGGACTTCGGAGCGAACATCGGAGGAGAGAGATGATTATCACCGCGGATCTGCTTCATTTGTTTTTACACATTGCAAATTGAAACGGACGGACGTTTATTTGACAGTTTACTCATTGTACAGTTCATATCGACAGTGCTGGAGGACCCCGCATGTGCCTCATTAAATTACTGCTCCATCATCTCCATTTGAGTCGGTGTCCCTTGTAATTACCTTCTTTCAATAACGCACCCGGCATTATACAAGAGATGAAACGCCCAACCCCTCGCTTCCTCCCCTCCTCTCTCGCTCTCTCTCAAGTTTTATACTCAGCACTTCCATTCATTTTTTTCTTCTTTTCTCTGTCCCCTTTCCTTGGTTTGCTGGGATGTAATTAGCTTAAGTGGCTCTGCTTCCTAGGCCAAAGGCTTGTGCGATGCTTTCTCTTCCAGTGACAAAGACATACACTCCGTGGCCGCGGCGCCTAATTCATCTCTCATGAAAGGGGAGGTAATTGTATTTTGCCGGGGAACCAGGTCGTCGCTTGCTGCGATTGGGCGAAATAGAGGACTTGAATCGCTCTCTGGTTCATTTGGTCGGCCACTTCGCTGTTATTTTTGCTCAAGTGGCCGGGGACTGTATTTGCGAGAATAAATGGGTCGGTCGATGGAAGGTTATTATTTTAAACTGTCGAACTGCAATAATTCCAACTGAAAGAAAGTTTCTTGGTAGGGAAACTTAAGAATAAATTAATGTAGGTCATGTGAATTGATTACACCAAAGTTGGGGTTATTTCGATAAAGAAATAATCAGGTATGTTGTTGAGCCTCACTGAGTGCTTGAGACGTAGGCTATGCCATATCATGTATTGTAGAATTCATCCATGTGATTGTGTGTCTGGTCTGAGTCTTTCACAATATGAATTTCATTTTGAAAATCTCCAGGTGGTTATATTTTTCCCATCTGAGGAATCCTGTCAATGCAAGCAACATGGCAAACCTCACCCTGAAAACCCTCGTAGCGTAATCAGGCGCGCGCAGATACAGTGGCGTTGGTTTTATTTTAGTTTCTGCGGGGAATAATTTAGCGCAGATAAAGCCGTAGCACCGGATCACGAGCGGTTATGTGAGCCGTGTGCGCGCGCGGAGAGAGAGTGAGAGCGCGCCGTTTAATTGAAATCATCCGTCCATTGTTGGAGCCGACAGCTTTAATTTACAGAGATAAGCAACTTTGCGGTGACCTTGCCTGGTCCTGATGTGGGTCACGGACCCCGGCGCCTTCTCCACAGCCTTCAATTGACTCGGGCTTCCTTGGATTATACCGTGCAATCAGCAGATAGCAGAACTGCCTTTCTGCCCCCTGCTCTCGTCTGTGAAGAGTACATTTTGAAAAAATAGGAAAAAAAACCAAGTGTTTTTTTCAGTACTTCAGTTGACAGCTTGGCACTGCTTTCTGTTCTGAGTGACCGGCGATATTGATTACATAACGCTCTTCTGTTCACTCCGCTGACTTCCTTTGTCGGCATTATCAAACGTCGGAGCACAAAGCCGATGAGTTACCATTCAGTGGGGTCCTGGGAAAAGAAAAGACCACCGGCCCAACGCTACCGGTGCTCGGGCGAGCAACGGCACATCTGCAGCTGGTTTTTAATTTATCGGACATCTTTCCTTGAACATTCAGATCTCCTGCTTACATCCCTGAGCGTGGAGTAATACTTACTTAGATGGCTCTGATTTTCAATATGACCGAGTGGCCATGAGTTGACATGCACCTGACATTGCGAGTCATTCAGTCTTTCAAGTTTTCTGGCTGTAATTCATATCAGTTCATCAGTGTGCTGGAAATTTTCTTTGATGACGACCCTGTGAGTTAACCTGAGAATGCTTAGTGCCCCCCCAAGTCTTCCTTTCCCCATTCTTCACCAGGAGTAGTTTAATTTACCAGTATTAATATCACTATTAATCCGTTTCAGTATTAATTAAATTCAGTCAGCTCATGAGGAGACCACATAGACTGCATTGTGCAGCTCCACAGATGGATGCAGTCACATTTTTTTAAAACTGCCAAGTAAAATTCCTTGCTGTCAGGTAAATCGGCAGTTGTACCCCAGGTAGGTATTTGAGCCCTCAGTCCTCCTGTCCCTGTTCCTGTTTTCCTCAGCAGTTTACTTGGACAAAACTGCACTGTGAAAGATTTCATGGCTTCACAATGAATGGATGATCAACCAACAAAGCAAACGCCCTTTAATCTCAAAAGAAAAGAAATCAACAGAGAATGTGACTTTAATGATATTTGACATGATGCGAGGAAGGGAGCAGGTCAGAGATGACAGATTCATAGGACGTGTGATGAGAGAGAGAGAGAGAGAGAGAGAAATGAAGTGTGTATGGGAGAGCGCACATGAGAGGGAGAAAGAGAGAGCAGAGGGGGTGTTTTTAATATAGGTGTGAAGGTGATTCTGCATCATTAGTCTCATGAGGGTGTGTGTGTGTGTGTGTGTGTGTGTGCGTGTGTGAGGGAATAGTGATCTTGAGGGCTACTTTAAAGAATCTCAACTGCAACATGAAGCAAACAGTTCAATAGGCTTTGGAGGAGAGTCCCTTGGCCTTGCCTTGGGCAAAAACTAAGCATTAAAGACCTTCCCTTCTTAGTATCAGTATTTAACACCTTCAGAACCCCCAGCTCTCCCAGAATACCTTATCTTGTTCCATGTACATATAACTATATATACATACATATGTAAATATAAAAAAAATACTGTCCCATTGTTGCGGGCTACATGACAGGATTACAGATGAAGTTTTCACCCTCGCAGTCACACTGACAGTCAGAGAGAGAAATAAAAATGGCATTAAGAGTGGGACTTCACTGTGCTGTGGCAAAGGAGAGAGGCTCTTTGAAGACTTACACACCTAATCCTGTCTGTGGTGCTGCTATCCCCCCCTTCCAGCTTTGATTGCTCCCCTCCAAGCCTCTCTCTAGCTGGAGACTTAGCAGAAGGGGTCAATGCAGCGAACGCATCGTCATTCGGGTTTAGCGCGAGCGTCGAAATGCGCAGCGTTCAGAACATTGTTCAGCCTTTTGTGCGCGCTCCTCTCGGGTGACTTACAAATCCAACTGAAAGATTTAATGAATGAACACAATACGCTATTGTCTGATGGCTGTAACTCCATAAAAAGATAGCCCTGTTTTGTTTCGTTGTGTTGTTTTGTTTTTTATCATCGAAGAATAAAACATTTGTTTGCTTGATAGCAATCATTTGAGTTACTCTGTGGATAGAAGCTATCTTATTAATTTCAGTCATTCTCTAATGCAAAAGGATTAATCTGTTATTGTTCTAAATTTCTTCATTCACCACAGGCAAATTTGTCTCCCAGTGAAAATGCATTTGAAAATCTGTGTATAAATGCCAAATGAATGTCTTAACACAATATGCCCCTCTGTCTTTGTCCTTTGTTTGTGGTTGTAGCCACCCTCTGCCCGACTTCTGACATCTCACACCAATCCACTCCTTTTCACAAAATCATCTCTGAGGCAAATGCCTTTTTGGGGGGCCTTTTACTGTTATGTTTGTACTCTCTGGCTGTCCTTTATCCTTGTACCATTTTGGCTCCAACATAATGTATGCAGGTCTTACTGGGAAGTAAATCCAATAAAAAAATGTCAAACTGTCAAGAAATGATTCAGCATAAATAGGCAAAAGTGGCAAATTTCTCTCTGAATTTATGATCAAGTGTGTTACACCCTCATACTGAATGTGCTAATTAAAATGTTTACAATATATTTACACCAACCGCCTGAAATGCCACTATGACTAGCCTGGTGTGAATTGTGGGTAAAAAAAGATAGTTGTTATGAAATTTGAAGCTATGATCTTCTGGGAATGAATGTGGTGACCAAACCATCACCTTAGTAGAAAAACACAGAAATCGTGACCTTAAACAAATCCTCCTGGTGTTATTACCACACTAACCATATCATTGCTCTCAGTTGTTCTTTCTGCTTTCTTTCCTGTGGTGTTCGTGTTCAATGGAAACAATACTGCTACGCAATACATGCAGAATTTTATTCCAGAAATTATGTGGGGAAAAAAAATTGCAGGCAGGTTGACTGTCAGAGGGTTTCCACCCAGACCCAACAGTAATAAAATACACTAAAAGTGAGAAAACCATAGAGGAGCCCGAGAAGAGTATTGTATTGGTTATTGGGTGGATGGTTGCCCTAGTAAAATGCAAATTCTACTAAAAAGCAAACAGGTTTTCAAACAGGCTGGTCTAAGGCTTGCATTATTATTTGCTTTGCAGATTTGCAGAGCTAGGCAATGAGAGTGGGGGCCATGTCCTGACCAACATTAAAGCCAGGTGTGCTCCTTGTCCATGTGGAGTGATCAGATTCGTAGGCTAACTGTATCTGTAGCAATTGATTTAGGTGGTATATTAACGGATGAAAGGTTTGATGCTTTGCAGATCGTGGATGTAAAAAGAAATATAAATATACAATTTAAAACATAAGGCAAGGTTTTTAACCCAAAAGGTCATGCAAGGTAGTATGTGGAGACCCATATGTGGTCCAAAAAATAGTGGTCTCATGCAGTATTGTATAAACTCCATGTACAGTACATACAGTTTATACAGTACACTGACAAATATGCTCATGTTACCAACTAGTCAAGACCTTCATTTAGTGTGAAACAAAAATGTAATGAACACATGCATATAATGTTGGTGCATAACACTCTTTCCCGTGGTACTGCCTTTTGAAACTGAATATCATTTCACAATGTAGTTAGCAATCAGTGTACAAAATTACTATATCATGCCATACAACATAGCACATTTTTTTTTTTTACAAGGGAATTAAGCTGTGCGATTGCATTGCATTGTTTGAGAGAACAGGGACGCATGCTGGTGTTCCAGCACAATATCCTCCGTCTCATCGCCGGCCAATTACTCATCGCAGATGCGCCATTAGAATGTCTTTCATCTGCCGTTTAGCGTCGCGCGGAATAATGAATCGCCTTTGTGAGGAAAACAAATGCAAAAAGCAATTATAATTGAAAGCTGCATCACCCATTTGCTTCAATTTAATTCTGTAAAAAAAATCAGTCTGGGGAAAGTGGAATGTGTTGGATGCGGCGTTGTCTGCGCACATAATAATATCCGCTCGCCCCCCTCCAGTTTTTCACACCACGCCAATTTGCTGAACTTGTCAAGGTCTCAGGGCACAAATTAGTGTGACATTTCGCAAAGAAACAGAAACTGAGTCAACCCATGGCTTTTATTTTTCAACCCACACGCGTGATTTATCCCAGAATTCCCTTGAACGAGATTCTGTCAGTGTTCCTCCCCCCCCCAACCTCCCAACCTCCCAACCTCCCAACCCCCGCCTTTCGTTTTTTTAAATGACTGTCCGTCTCGAACACGGGTCTCCCAGTCGCGGGTGCTGCCGTTTGAAATTTCACATGGGAGGACTTCAAAGGGAGCTCGTAATGTTTCATTCCTTCCCAAACCAGCCCCGGCTCAAAAGACTGCCAGAGACTGAGACTGCCAATCAGCGACTCAAAAGTGGCCCATTAGCTCCCTTAAAAAATAGTTAAAAAAATAAATAAATAAAAAAGGAAAGGCAAGTCTTTTTAGTGGAGAGCACTAGAGCGCTTTTGTGCCTTTCAACCGGGCTGTTCAGTCCACTGTTCATGGATTTGTGAAGTGTGGTAGACACAGAATTATGAGAACTAAAAGGAGCAGAAAAGGTTATTTGGTTAAAGCTGAAGTCTTTTTGGAACTTGTGCAGTGCAGATGCGTTGACTCAACCTGTCTGAGGCATGGAACACAGCCATGTCATTTCCTGTTTAGAGCGGAAACAAATACCAGTGCCATTAGCCTGCCTTCTGTTGACCGTTGGTTACTGACCTTGTGAACGTTTTGAGTTTCTGTTTCTCCTGTTGCAACGGACATTTCCAACAACCAGATGCTACATTTTACTACCACATACTCATTTAGGGCTAGAAATGAATTCACTGTAATTAGAAGAATTCACTGTTAATTAATTTTAACAGACCACTTTGAACAAATCTCAACAGCACCAAGCACCATTCCCAGCTGGTTCAACATTATTGTTTTAGTGACATTGCTGTACCACTTTTTGTTATGAGTTTTAAATGTTCTATCGTTCTGCTAGAATTAAAATGTCATTGGGATTTATCTGGGTACTGTTGAGAACACTTTACTTGAGTGGTATGCGTTATTTTTCTATTTTCCCAGCTGAGCTCTTGCTTTGTTTTTATCTTATCTATCTTGGCTTGTCTTTATTGGGTTTATTCTTGCTTTTGTCATTATAATGCTCTTTTTTGATCATCGAGTATGATACTTACTGTATGTTACACCACCTAGTTTTCTTCTTATTTTAGTATTGGTTTTGATATCATACAAAGTGCTGTGTGGAAATACTAAAGTTGAGGGTGCTATTCAGAATAAAATGTGGTGGTTTGTTTAATAGTGGCGCATCCAAGACTGACCATCATCACGTGTCCAGACTGTGGAGAGTGTTGTCTGCATGCAATCCTCACTGCACTAATAAGTTCCCAGTTATCCCTGTCACACGGTTAGATCGCCATCTGTTTCTCATCTATTTGTCAGTCATAGACACACGCTTCAGTACCAGGGACTGGTGAACTGTGAACCTCTGTGGTCTGCCTATCGGGGTTAGTCAATCCCACATTCTTTCACTCTATCAGCTTCCCCCCCATTGAACGTATTCATTTTGACAGAGGTCCGATAGCATCTTCATGTGGTATTCTTATTGAATTTCCATCCCATGCTTTCCAGCTCCATCTGGCAGGTGAACCAGGCCTGACCTGATGATCACAGCATATCAGGAAAGCAACATGGTCCAGTCTCTGATGAAGACGTGGAAACTGGTTTAAACCGCCCTGCTGACCACAGGTCTGGTAGATTTTTCTTGCAATCAAACAATAGCTGTGATGCCTCATTTACATGGAGAAGATCCTAATATCAACAATAAGTATCTGTCAGTGATCAAGGGGGCAGTCAACCTTGAACATTAGAGGGTGATTTAGATGAGGCTGTTAGGCACAGTTGCTATTATGATTTTTTGAAACCGCAAATGGACTGATGGTATTGCAAAGATTCTGCCACTGTCTCACAGTGAAAGCAGAAGAGTTCCCTGACCTCCTTGGTGAAATCGGCAGTGTAACACAACTTACCAAAGACAACTTTGAGAAAACTTTGAGAAGATCTTAGGACAAGGACAACCTGTAATGAATTAATGTTGGGGGGAGCAAGGGTTGTGATTGGTGAGTGAGGGGGGAGCAGAGAAGGGTGGGGCATCCTTGTGATTTTTCTGCTTCAGCTGTTTAATCAAGGTCTCTCCTTCATTTCTCTTCTGTTCTGCGTGTTTTCGGAAACTTTGCAGCTTGGTGGTTGGCAAAAGTGGGTTATACCGAATTACACACCCACAGAAGCAAAATCGGAGAACAAAACGTAAAAGCCCGCATCACAATTCAAGCACAGAAAAGATTTGTGACTGATGGGCGCAATGTGTTGCCATAGTCGTGTTCTGCTCCCAATTAATACTGATGTATTGCTTGTGCAGGGTCTTTTAATGATCACGATGGGCGGGAAATTATCTCTGCTGATATCATTTGTCTTCCTAATCATGTATTTATCACTCTGAGCAATGCAGGGGGTCCCAAGGGGAGAGTTTCGGCCCTCCCGACTTTATGATATGTCTCTCAACCGAATTCCGAGAGCTCTGCTTTGCAAGAGAATAGTCATTAGCATGCACAACAATGTTATCCCTTCCCGATTGCAGGGGTAGAGTGACTGAAATATATCATAATTAAAGGTGCTATTAATTATTAACATGCTTAATTAAGACTGGGAGGAAAGGGTTTGCCTTTTGTTTTTAACGTGAGATAATTTACCAAGTGGTCCTGCATCATGCAGTGTTGATTAACCATATCCAGTGAAAGTTCTAGGACTTTGTTGTTTGATATTGAACTGGTAAATTTGCTGTTAATTGTTTTATTGAGAGGTTCATTAGCTTGTATTAGAGCCTGGATCTCCCATTGACTGACCTGTTTTTTCAGTTGGGGGCATCCATTGATTCTTGTCTCCTTTTTTGTTTTGAATTAGATTGTTTCGGAGATGCAGGTCAGGATGAAAGCAAGTCTGAAGTGCATTCACACGGAACAAAACAAAGTCAAACAAATGAGAAAGTATTGCCTCTGTTTGTCGGAGACAGCTTTTACACCTGTCTAACAAAGAATAATTCTCCATACTGTTGTCTCTTTTTCTCCCTGACTATCTTTTAAAAGAACTCCAAAGGAAAAGACTGAGGTGCGAGTTCTCTAAGAATGAATACCAATTGCATACACCCTCATTTTTTATTTCTGCTCCTCAGCTGTGAATCCTATCCATGATGCCTTAACGACTGATTAAAGTAATTAGGCAAATTGGATACTGACGCAATCCTGCCCAAACCTTTAGAGCTGTTAGCAATTTGTGACAATATAAGAGCATACAATGATACACAGAGGGGGAGAAGGAATTAAGAATTTGTAGTTTTTTTTATCTCACAATGCTTAGTAGAAGTTTTGTTTTGTCCCCTTTTTGAGGCATACTGGGTTCTATATTTCAATATGCTGTATATCCGCGTGTTAATATTTAACACAAATGAAGAGCTGAACAAGCAAGATGATTTCTGATGAAAAAAGAATTGAAATGAAAGTGAGATTGCTTGTTTATCGCTTTCTTTCTGGTGTTTCACATATTGATCTATGTTATGCCAGTCTGATCCAGCAGCTCTCCTGGCTCCATTGCCACCAGCTCCCTTTGAAACTGACCAACTGCTAGACCAAACTACTGCTAATGGGAGCTATATCCCCCCATTTACGAATAAAAATCAACGGGACTTCAAAGTTACAAGCTGTCTCCTCATGAATGACACAACGTTGAAAGGCAGGAATTGTTCACCATCAACTGTGGTTTACGTTGTGGAGGTTATGCTGTTAATAATTACCTTACAGCCATCATCCCACAGTCTGTTTTGCACATCAATCTTTAGGTTCACATTCCAGAAGAGAGCTATCATACCCCAAGCCAGGGTATTTACCAACCAGGTTTGTAATAATTTGTTTTAGTGTTACACACGCCCTGGACATTTGGTGAATACGCATGTATCTGATCTTTGAGGACATTTTTTTTTCTCCCAAGGTGGTATATGCATAAAAGTCAATTATATTATGAATGTTAGGAAAGGTATGAAAAATCCTCCTTTTACCCCTCACATTCCCTTATGCTGGTTGGGAATTTGATGTGTCTCCCTCTTCTCAGAACAATAGCTCTTAAACCATCTCACACTATCTGGCTCTTATATATGGCTGAAAAACACCAAATGCAGAGCAACTTCTGTTTTAAAAGAACCAGATGCAACACAGAGCACTGATAGATACTGAAGATAGAAGATACTGAACACAGTTTTGGAGTAGCAGGCTCAATGTCACCTCTCCTCAACCAGCTCCGTTATTGGCTGACTCTTCAGCCTGTTCTAGCATATTCCTGTCTCTCTTACCTGGTGACAGGATAGCCTCATGTGGAAGCCTAAATGTTGCAGTGTCTTCGCCCCACTGCAGTGACAGCTGCCATAGTGTTTGGCAACTTTACGTACCACATCTAAATACCTCCAGGCTTGAGATGTTCTCAGTAATTTCACATTAATTGTGAGTGGTATTTAGCCATGATCTTTGTGAATTGGACGTACCATTTAATGAGCTTCATTTGCTTTCAAATGAATCATTTTAAGTGCTGTAATGCTTGTGGATAAACACAATGAATTATTCATTAACCAACGGAGCATTGTGTCACTATTTCCTTTGAGGCGCAGTTAAGTGTCCCTTCTACTTTCTGCAGGTGCTTTGTGAATCACCCTTTTTGTTCTGCCTTTTGCAACAGTTTTATGTGTACAAAAGCAGTGCAATACTTTTGTGAATTCGTCCCAGTTTAATTTTGGACATGATCAGAGTCCCGGGTTTGTGTTTCAAGGGGAATGCAAATATGAGTGTACATGTCCTGTTTCACAATGTACCTGTGTGGGTTGCCTTTTGTAGATGTGGTTTGGATTAAAAGAGAAAAAAATGCATTATGGGTAACTATTGATCTCCATGACTGCATGTGTGCATCGGACGTTAAGGTCACCAAAACCTGACCACGTTCAGTTAAGAGGGAGCTCTGCGCCCTTCATCGACCTAAGAAACAGAAACTGATTCTGGATTAATTGTGTGGGCCTCTGTCCCATGGAACGTGCCGGGTCATTTGGCTCTCTCTCTCACAATGCATCCGAATGTGGCTGTTTTGGGCCGGTGTAGCTGAAGGAACCACAGTGGACTCTCTTATAACAGAGAGCTCTGTCTGTGAAACAGGAGCAGAAACCATGTGTGCAAACCATGATTTTTGGATGCCGTGAGCCGTGGATACCGAAATGCAGCCAGGCGGCGGAGCTAATTTCAGCTCACCGTGGCCGTCTGTTTTTACACGGGCATCTAAGTGTCCGTTGGGGAAGATCATTTCTGAAACATTATTTTTAAACTTCTCACATCTCCGTGCTCTCTCTGCTCCTCATGCTCATTCTTCTTCTCTACAGAGAGAATGGGGTGTATATATATATATATATATATATATAATATTTCATAAAACATCTTTTGTTCCTTCAGTCTCTCACCATCTGTCGGAGAGCAGTGAGGGAATACAGGCTTGACCTTCATGGTGGTGTGTATCTGAGTGTGCTTTGTCCAGTGGAGCAGCTTTATTACATCTAATTAGCACTTACTCTAACGGTGTGATTAACTGAAAAGAATATGTGAGAGTATGCGGTATGATAACTGTTAACTGAAAGACACCTCAACCTGTAATTTGAAGAAATGATGTGTAATGCACCTAACAATGAGATCTGCCTGTGACACTGTGAAGTAATTAGATTAATTGAGAATTAGCTCGTTAAAATTTACAACAATGCCCTTTCTTAAATTATACATAATAAACTGATGAATACATTAGACATTGTGAAAGAAATGATTCGTGTGGATGAAGTATTTCAAGTTGAATGTTGTCATCACAGCATAGTAACAGGGTATATTGCAACCATGTGTGGAATTTTCTCAATCTGTTAGCCCTTGCCTCCTTCTAGTACATATATAATATCCCAGTCATTTCAGCTTGTACTAGATTTCAATGACATGTATTTTTACTCATTTATGACACTGATATTAATGCTTTATTAAACATTAATACCTGGACAGTACTATAAAATGTTATCAGTTAAGCTCCAGGAAAGATTTAGCAGTGCCTTGACACACAAGGACCCTTATAAGATTGGTTTGGGCTGAAAAGCTTAGTATGCCCCAGTAGGCACCTTCCCTGGGATTCGGGGAGGTCAAAGGAGAGCCCTACATGCATTTTAACTGTATGAAAGTTCAATACTTTGACTGTATTGCACTTTTATTGCCCTAAGGAGGCTCGTAGTGTTAACTCACCTTAATAAGCAAAATGTCTTTCTGAATAAATTAAATTATACATTTCATATATAATTCAGTTTCCCTTTTTTACCACACACACACACACACACACACACACACACACACACACACACACACACACACCCATACACACACACACACACACACCCATACACACACACACCCATACACACACACACACACACACACACACACACACACACACACACACACACACACACACACACACACCCATACACACACACACACACACACACACACACACACACACACACACACCCATACACACACACACACACACCCATACACACACACACACACACACACACACACACACCCATACACACACACACACACACACACCCATACACACACACACACACACACACACACACACCCATACACACACACACACACACCCATACACACACACACACACACACACACACACACACACACACACACACACACACACACACACACACACACACACACACACACACACACACACACACACACACACACACACACACACACCCACACACACACACACACACACACACACACAGAGTTCACAAAATTGCTTATAGCTTACAGCCAGTGAAAGAAAGGTGAGGTGGTGCTGCAGTGAGATTACCTGAACCAGAAAATGGTGTGTGTGTGTGTGTGTGTGTATGGGTGTGTGTGTGTGTGTGTGTGTGTGTATGGGTGTGTGTGTGTGTGTGTGTGTGTGTGTGTGTGTGTGTGTGTGTGTGTGTGTGTGCGTGCGTGTGTGTGGGTGCGTGCGTGTGGGTGCGTGCGTGTGGGTGCGTGCGTGTGGGTGCGTGCGTGTGGGTGCGTGCGTGCGTGCGTGCGTGTGGCGTGCGTGCGTGTGGGTGCGTGCGTGTGGGTGCGTGCGTGGGTGCGTGCGTGCGTGTGCGTGCGTGCGTGCGTGCGTGCGTGCGTGTGTGTGTGGGTGCGTGTGTGTGGGTGTGTGTGTGTGTGTGTGTGTGTGTGTGTGTGTGTGTATGGGTGGAGGGGAGATACTTCTCTGCCTGCACACCACTGCTTTGGGGTTTCTGAGCCTATTTACCACACCTGATTGCTTTGGCTGCCAGCTGCTGACGGACTCATAGCATTTCCTGTCCTGCTCAAGGCACGAGCTCACTTCCTGTCAACACAGCTGACAATGCTGCCATCAAACAGTGCATATCAAAGTGTATCACTCCTGTGTTTCACAGTCAGTCTGATCCCTATATAACTCAGCCCCAGACACTGTCCATACAAAATAAGCAAGAATGAAGTAACACTGAAACTGCCACTGAAATAACCAAATAACACTGAAACTGTCATTTCTGCTGATTTCACTCATAATTCACACACTATTTAAGGGCCTGCATGTATTAAATCCATAAATTCATTACAACATATTACTTATTCTTGAGAATTGTTATCAACTGGAGCAATAAACAGGCAGTAAACAGGTAGATAAAACTAGATTCAATTTAACCACAATGGGCTTCGTCCTTGGCTTTTAAGAGTAATGCAAGCAGGAGATATCTTTTGGTTTATTTTTACTTCTTCTGCATTTCAGTGACTGCCAAATGTATAATGCTGGAAAAGGCGTGAAAAAATTTATCTTCACCCCAAGGTGACGTTAGATTGAATTTCTATTTCGGTTTTCTGCATTCTATAAAGGTCAGGGAGTGAGCTTCGGCACTGATTTCTGCACCTCCTGATTAAGAATTTTAAAATCTATTTACTAAAAGCTCTCTATCTGCATATAAACCATTCTAAAAAATAAGCCTTGCTTTATGTGTTTTCATTAATTTATTCACTGTTTTCACAAGTAAGAACTGGCCCTTAAAATAGCGTGACCCAATTAACTTTATTTGACCCTGTTAAGACTTGTTCCATAGCTAAAGGGGAGAAGAATCTCTGTCCTTGGTTAATAGGCCCAAATACTGTTTTTGGAAAAAAGTGTTTATTGAAAAATTCTTGAATGTTCTTATATTGTTCATACGCATGTTCATATTTTGTCTGAATGTTTCCATCAGGGTGTGTGGGAGCTGTATTGCTGAAATGCTGGGGGAATTGTTTGTTGATTTTCATTGGATGAAGAGTGCTGAGGCGCATGTATCCCAGCAGCTTCGCTCTGGGGTTGGTGGTACGTGTAAAAAAAGATAGACACGCTTTATAAATAAACAGCTAGATGGATAGGTGGATGAAGAAGGACTGTGATGGATAGATCAAGAGATAAACAGAGGAATGGATGGATGGATGGATGGACAGAGAGATGGAGAGAGATGGATCGGGGTGATAGGTAGAAAGATAGAGTAATAGGCTAAGGGATGTGTGGTAAGTGTGACAGATAGCAATGGCCAACGCCAGGTTTAGCAGGCCAACATGGAATCTGAGAAAGAGTGCTTTCCACTGTCCATCAACATCCAGCTAAACGCATCCCTGTTTGATAGTATAAACCTGCTGGACTGTACAAACAAGACTCCTGCTGAAACCTTTCAAAGACAATGAGCAGGCCACCACTTTACATTACATTACACTACATGATTGTCATTTAGCGGACGCTCTTATCCAGAGTGAGTCACACGGATTACATTTTTATCCATTTATATATCTGGATATTGCTTGAGGCAATTAAGTACTGTGCCCAGGGGTACAACACCAGTGCCTTGTCAGGGAATAAAACCAGCAACCTTTTGGTTACCAGTCCTGCTCCTTACCACTGTAGACTTTGAAAGACAATGAGTGGATCAGCACTTCCGCTGTAGTCGCGCTGCCTGCCCTCCATTGTGCGGTGGTTAACGGTGGTTAGTGCACCGCTCCCCGGCCCTGTCTCAGAGGAACGGTGTGGTGCGGTGCGGTGCCGAGGACGGGCACGCGGGAGGGAAATGTCAATGGCGATTAGCATAAGAAGAGGGGAGGGCAGGTCACTCCGTGCATATTCCACAGCCCATTGGCTCGGGGAGCATTAATGAGAAAGGAACACAATGAGGGCTCCGCTCGCCCGGTCGCCCGGTGTGGCTGGGATCCATTACAAATCAATTCGCTTGTGTGTGTGTGTGTGTGTGTGTGTGTGTGTGTGTGTGTGTGTGTGTGTGTGTGTGTGTGTGTGCGCGTGTGTCTGTGAAATATTCATTCTGCACACTGTGCTGCGTTCTAATTAAACAGCTCCTCCCGTTGCGGGATGGAAAACTGGTGAGGATGCAGTGACCTCAAAGAAAGGCTTAGTCGGAATATTTCAATGCGCAGTGCTCCCTCTCTCACTCTTTCTCCCCCCCCCCCGCTCTTTCTGACTGCAGTGCTGCTCTGTGACTGTGTGTGAGAGGCGCGTGTGTACGCATACTAACCGGCGCACGCACACACACACACACACGCACACACACACACACACACGAGCCTCCGCTCTCACCTGGCGTTCAAACGGCGGAAGCTTCTCCTCATATTTTAATAAATAAACGTGCCCGTGCTGAATCGCTATTAAGGGTGATAGAGACAGATGGCGTCTGCTGTTTACAAGTTGAACTAAATCACGGGCCTATCAGCCACAACGCCCTGAACAAAGTTGAGCTGGCATGAGAGACAGGGAGAGAGAGAGAGAGAGACTAACAGACAGAGAGTTGGGGGGGAAAAAATCAGCCCTTGTAATCTGTCTCCGTAATAAATGAGCAGGATAATAATTTATCACCGCTTCCGCGTGTCATATCAGGAGCTGGAGATCATTAGCAGCTATATCAAGGCTCAGCCTGCTGCCGTGCATTAACGCGACCTCTCCGCGTTCGTGCGGGACTCGGTGTGGCGTTCGCGGGCGTCTCTCCGCGGGCGTTTGCTGCTGATCGAATGTGGGCGCGTCCTAACCCCACGCCGCCGACACCGCATCACCGACCGGTGGCACTTATGGATTTCTTTTAATAAAGACGTCCACTCTGAATGCTAATGTATTCCGTGGAGATTGAGGCGAAACTATGGTTTCATTATTTATTTTGTTGGCAACCCCGAGTGACATCTTTTTTAAAAGGGCTCTAAACCACCTGACCCAGGCGTCCTGCGGTGGCAGAACGGTAGATAAACCAATAGGACCTGCCTCGCTTCTACCAAAACTAGCCTTCCTGTGAAAATAAAATGACAAAGACCAAAAGAGGGCCATTACACATAGACTAGAAATAGATTAAACAGTGGTCAGATGGTGAACAAAGACAGCAGACAGGTGCTGTGCCTTTGCGCTCTCGTCCTGTAATGATCGCAGATGCCTATTGTGTTGTATCATCTCAGTCATTGAACTCAGACAGAAGTGACATTGATATTCATGCGATGCTGTGTGGTTGTATATGTATTCAGGAATATAGAATGGGTCTTAAACTGAGCACCGCTGCTTCTGTACCTCTGTCTGAGGGCATTTCAGTCCCCACAGCCTGAATGCTAAATGTTTATGGATCAGTAAATCAGTTGGGTGTGTTTCCTTCACTTACCCACAATGCCTCTGTGTGAGGTATCTGTTTTTTTTTTTGTTTGTTTTTTCTTTCTTCAATTTGTTTACATTGTAATTCAAATTTTGCTGTGATTTGATACAGCTCTTTCTCTGAAGTATTAATCAAATATTGATCATCCCATTTTTACTCCCATTGTTTGGATTTTAATTACTAAATCTATCCCAGCCAATAGATTAATCAGCTTTAGCTGTTTTATTGTTTCAGGTATTATCATCATTTCAATGGCCAGATCCATGAAACATAAATCAAATGGAATTGAAACAGGCTATTCAGCATCGATGGATCCCTTCTGTCCCTGATGCTGCAGATAACCTCAAAGGCCTCCCAGCCTCTTTATTCACACGCCCAGCCCCACACACACACACACACACACACACACACACACACACACACACACACACACACACACAAAACATGTCCCTGCATGCACATGCGCACATAAGCATGCTTACTTAAATGCGCTCTTGCGTGTACACACACAAACATGCTCCTGAATGCACACGCACACACATAAGCATGTGTACTCCCATGCACGCACACACTCTCCCACACACACACAAACAAACATGCTCTCTCTCTCTCACATGCATTCACACAAAGGTAGCTGAAAGGATTCATTCTCCCCGTCTCCCTCTCCTCTCCCCAAAAGCAGACAGACATGAACGCAGCAGAATGACCCTGCGAAGCTCAGGCCCAAAAACTCTCATCTCTTAGAGTGTTACATGGCATTTTTTTTTGGTTAATGCGAATAAGTGGTTTGACACCCCTGGCTTGATCTATCGCCCTCCCTGACCCCTGGCTCCCCTCCTCGCTTTGACCTTTGGAAAGGCCAGCTGTTCTCCTTTAGAGGATGGGACTGAAGAAGCGCTTCTCCCAGACACCAATTGATTAGAGACGCATTAATCAAGCTGGGGGGATTATCCCAGCACATGGAAAACGCTCCCTTTCTATAGTAAACCAATTACACTTTTTATGGGATAGGAAGGTTAACTGGTTGGATGAGCAATCCGTTTAAATCATTGACACTGGAGGTCCGGGGGAGGAAAGGGAAAGAAGAGGCGAAGGATATTAGTGATAATGGGTGTCGGGGTTGGGGGGGCACAGAGTGTGCGGACGCATGGCGCAGGAGGGAGACGGGGGTGGGGGGGCTGGAGAGAATCAGCGAAAAGCATAAAACGATATTACCGGCCATTAAAGTTAATTGAGCATGATGCGGGAATGGGACTGCGAGAATCAGGACTACGTATCGGCACTCTTGTTTTGATAAAGCTGGCCTTTTGTTGATGCCGATGTTGGGGGCAGCAGGCGAGGGTATGAACCCCTGAAAGGTCCACTCCCCAGCTCTGTCATTTTCATTGGTTTAATGACCATGGGCACCGCTCCAAACTTAATGATCCCGCATCATTTTAGAGGAGCTAAATTAATCTTGAATATATATTATAAAAAACCTCCCATCATCTTGTTACTGCCTCGCCACTTAATAAAGTGATATCGAGCAACGTGGATTCAATTAGCTCCTGATCTTTCCTGATTAAAGGTCCCTGTTATGAAGTTTAAGCTGTTTTTTTATTATTGTTTTAATTTGTGATTATCCTTAAGTGTTGGTGTAGTTGATTTAACAGGTGACATTTCGATTATTTTCTTTAATGGGAAATTTCACCAAGTAATTACAAATGGATTGGTTACTTCTTACCTCAAGACCAGCTGTCATAGTTTTTTCTAAGGGACAAATCTATCTATTTTGTTGAGGGGAAAAAAACCCTTCATCTGTTATTCTTGAATTGGTCTGAGAGAGTCTTGCTTATTACTGGCCCATTACTGGGGTGAGCGGTGATTTGCGTTTGCTTGGAGATTGCAGCTCCAAAAAATTATGAGTGATTCTGATGACTCAGTGACTCAGGACCTACATGCTTATGCAATGAAATCAAGTCAAATTATATATATATATAAACAAATTCTTTTTGGCATAATCCCTGAGACTTTCCTCCAGTATATGAAAACAGTAGCAGGACTTGGGGTGTGGTTGTTATAGCCTCCCTTTGGGCATGGCTGTGCTAATCACTCCACTCAAACTGAAACTTCAGAGAGGGACTGAGTCTAGCTAGCTGGAGTATTTTTACAACATTTAAAGGTCACAGTTTTAATTTACAACCAGCCAGCTGCAGAATGTTCATTTTGTGCATACTTGCTCACAAAAAAATCAACTAATATACTTGAAAGCAACTTATTCTGTGTGTAATAGTGGTAGATTGTTAGTTTTAATGACCTTAGTTTTATTCGACTTTCTTTTGCAACTCAACATTTGTGCAAGAGAGAAGGGTAGAACTGTACTCCCTCCGCTTGTCCTGCATCAGTTTGAGCCAACAGAGATTTTTCCATATGCAAAAATCTATGTTAAATCTTAATTTAAGACGCGATCCCTTTTTTATGGAGTTTTCCCTTTAAATATTTTTGCTCCTGTGTCCTTATCATTACCCTCTGTGCAGCTAAGGCAAAATAACCAGGACCGCATTACAGTATACTGCAGCATTCTGCAGTACAGTAACCATCTCATTCATTTACAAGAGCCCCAAAGCTTCAGATGGGATTAAATGTGCTCACTTTCATGTTTTAACTACAGCACAGAAAGTCATCTGAGTTTGCACCGTCCTCAGCAAACACGTCTGCGCTCAGAGGCCTTTGATGCTCCGGCGAGGGGGCTTGGTATCTTCTTTTTAAGGGGCTAATTGACTCTGCAGAACTCTGACACTGACTGATCTTTTACGGTTTGGGGGTCATTCTTGATTGATTATTACTCGCCGGGTAAAATATGTACAGCGACAGCTTTGATTGATAATCTGTTTTTAGCCCCCTAATTGAAAAGCATTATTGGGTAGATATACATTAATGCAATCTGTGGCTGACCATCCCGGTAGCCGCCAATGGACTTGAACGTGTAGCAGGAGCTGGATGTCCACTTATTCTCCCAGGTGTGGATTAAAAAGGTCCACAAGCGAGGTGTAAGGTAAAGGTGAGATCTGCAGACACCCGAGTGTGTGCAATTGTATGCAGACAGGATATGTTTTTTGTGGTCACCATTGGGAGAGGCAGAATGCACATCATGGACAACTGATCATATTTATAAAAAAGGCATAATAAGATAGTTAGCTGCAGGAGAAGACAGTGGATCCATTGTCTGGAAACATGGAAAATTATTTGGATAAAACATGTCAGTAAAAATGTTATTGCTAAGTGATCAAACTTAAAATAAAAATAAATCAAGGACCTTACAAATGAAATTAAAAAAAAAAACAGTAAAGATAATAAACTACATGACAACACAATTTGCAATGCAAATTTATACATAAGAGGTGTCCAGGAAAAGCCCATAGTTGCAACATTTGGTACCTGCATTTGATATTACAACCTACCTCACAGCAGAAGATTCTTCTTCATAATGACAGTCACAATTACACTGAAGTTAAATTGTAACAAAGCTGCAAAGTGCTGTCACTGTGAGACAACAGTTTGCAGTTTGTTGCATGAGATCTGCGCTTTCAGTAACCGTAACCTCAGAACCAACCTTAACATTTTTATGTAATTATGTGAGTAACAATGTGTATTTGGGTAGTATATTTGCATGTCATTTTCACTTAAGTCACCCCATTACAGCACACCTCTTACTCTATATGTAAACTCCAACCCACTGTCTCTAAATCCCCTTTCCAGCTGCATGTAGCATAGCCTTTATGCTATTCACATTTTTAGTGTGAGGAAAGACAACATTTGCATGCCTAAAAATGGGGAGTTTTCTTTTCCCTGAGCATCATTGATCCATTACCCCGCAAGCAGGGCCGAGGCAGCAGCATTTAAAAAGGTCACTGTTCAGGTTATTAATGGCATGACAAACACCCAGGATCTTTGGAACAATGTTAACAGCATTGTTAACCCACATGTTTCAAACGGTTGTGGTAATCTATACACACTTACGCGCACACACACACACACAGACACACACGTATCATGCGTGTCTTTAACAACAAAAACATGTCCTTGCCTTTCATTACATTACCTTGCATGCATTTAGATGCTCTTATCCAGAGCGACTTCCAGCACAACAGAACATAAGTGTGTCCATTTATGTTAAATGAGCAACAGTGTCAGACCATCCTCACAACACTCCCAGACCAGTGAGTGTGAGCATAACTCGTGGCTGTCCCCTGTCCCGGAGTTCATCAGCTGTTTGCCAGTCCAGGTCTTTGTGGTTTCCTTTGCATTGACTCCATGTCTGTGTGACGCACAAAAAAACCAGTAGGAGAGTTGGACAGGGTAGAAAGACCCAGAAGTGTTCATAAGCTTCGGCACCAGTCAGTGTTGTTCGCTCTTGGATGTTATTAGCATAAAAAACAGTGCTCACCCAACTTCTAAAGCCCAGTGTTCTAGTTTTGTAGGTGAAACCAAATAGTGTGGGTACACACTGGTGAAGGCTTAGGCCGGTTTTTATTCCCCTGTGCTTAAATAAAATAATAAATTTAAAAACATGAAGAGCTGAGTCCACTGACTTTGTGTGTGAGCCACTTTTTTGATCTTGGTTGTTGTTATACAATATCTGTCATGTCTGCTCTGACAGCCCTGCTCATTGTAAGACTGCCCTCTCTCTAGGACCTGCATTTTCTCTGCCCTGAATGCTTGCTCCCTGCCTGTTTCCAAGTCTGCCTCTTGGATCAGCTGCATTCATCCCTGAAACACTGCTCTGCATCCTGTCACCCACGTTTGGACGCTCTCGCCGTCTCTTTGCTATCTTACTCCTCTATTTCTGTGTCCATTCATTTCTTTCAGGGCATGTATATTTAGCTTTGGACTATTTTTTTTTTTCAAATACTCAAGCAAACAATCACGGCGGTCACATATCTGAATGAGTACTCCTTGTAAGGGTAGTTCAGGAATCAAAACTAATTTGCAGTCTTTTGAAAGGAAGAGACAAGACTTATAACTCCTAGTTTAAATATTGTGCTTAGATTCAAAGCAGGACTTTTTTCTGTTTCTAACAGTGACATTGTCTGTTTCATAGAGTTGTAACTAAACCATATTCTTTGATAAGAATGTGTGTGTTCCTATTTGAAGTTAACAAGTACACTTTATCGCAATGAGCTAGCTTGAGAGAATTATCAGTGTAAATTATCGCAACATGGCTGCCCGTGTCTTCTCAGTCTGTGCGTAATTCTACCTGCCCAGCCCCTGCTCTAAGGCTTGAAGCAGTAGGCAGCCATGTCCATTCCCTTTACATTCCCGTTGTTAACCTATAAAAAGAGACTATTGATTACCTCCCTCTTTTACTCGCTCAACATCTCAATGAGGAAACAACATTAAGACAGAGTGATCACATATGGGTAGGCTAAATGGTAAAACAATTATGTTCTCAGCAGTTTAAAGGAGACATTGGTACCTTTTAAGGCTCTGCATTTGGACAGATGTGCAGTAGTCAGATGGGTAAAACTGAATGCATATCTCTTGTCACACATCAGATTATTATAAAAACTGAAAGGGAGGGTGTTGGTCTGGAGGGGAATACATATACATGAAACTATACAAAACATCAAAACTGAGAGCTCACCGATATATAGACACAAGAACCAAAAACTAGTATTTAAAAATGACAATAACAAAACCGTGGAAGAATAAAACATACTGTCACAACCCTTAACCGTTTAGTGGAGCGGTCACACATGAACAGGTGGGATAATGGCCTGTTTACACACAGGATACCTTTGGTGGTCTTTGATATTCCATGTCCCAAGTAAACTAGGCTTTCTTATAATACGGTCATAATAGGGTCTTCAGAGAGTGACACAGCCACACAGGCTGAGAAAGGATATCAGGTTTCACCCAGGTTTGGAGGTAATCCCACATGAAATAATTTCTGTTGGACTAAAGTGAGTGAGACAGTGAGATAGAGAGAGGATTCACCACTAAATGGACGTAAATGTGTGTGGTCTGCTTCTTCTAATCTGAAGTAATTTATACATTTCCACACGCGAACCTCAACCCACAATGTCCTCTCTACCGTTTTTATCATTCTTTCATACTTTCCTGCACACTGTAAGCGCCCCTCATACCAGCAGACCTGTAGTTACACTCGGTACGCATGGATACATACCCACTTACCATACTACATATTTAATCAGGATAATACCCTCGAACATCAAATATAAATTACTCGGAAGATGAGCTACTCCGCACAATTTTTAAGCTTTGGACAATTCAAGTAGAACCACTGCACTGCAGAATCACCACATAAGGGCTTAGGCATTTATTATTCATGAAGTATAACTGCAACTATAACACTGGCAGAATTAGAAATGTTATGTTTTATAATAGTTAGCTAAAATAATGATGATGTTTATAATATTCAGAAAAACGTTATTATACATAATAATGTGTTTCTGTTACCCGGTTACACGACAGGGAGTTTCCATTCACTGGCGAAAAAGTCAGGAAATCCTGACTCCTCAGGCACATCTTACCTCCCCTGGGGTGGGGGGGGTGGAAGATTTGGGGGGTGTAGGATCGAGAGGAGGAGGCTAGCTGGAGTGGACGGTATGAAATATGCATGTATGCGATCAGCTTTACGTGACAAGCAGCGAACAATCGACAGTCGCAGCTGGGTCTCGAAAGGGCAGTCCCGGCTGCTGACCTTGAGGGGGGCACAGGACAAGTGTGTGCCTGCTTGTGTCCTCAGGGGTGAGACGGCGCCGACTTTAAATACTCCTGTTGATGCCTACAGTACTTCCAGGTCCACTCTCCACCTGCGGTTTTTCGCCATTCCGATTGCAAGTTTTAAACCTGGGGAGCCAATTAGAATCTCCTGTCCATTTGTCACCCGTCTAGACATCAAGCAGATAACATCGCCAGATCTAATCCAAGTCCGCACCGCAGTGGGACTTAATGGAAAAATATTGATATTCCCTGCGCATTAAGGCTTCTATGCACTTCTAAGACAAATGGCAATCTGTGCTATGTAGTGCTGAATAAATACTGCCCTGTGATTTATATGAGTAATTCACGGGTGCATCGATATTGATACATTCTCCAATTGTCAAAAAAAAAAAAAACATTGACTGTTACCTCCAGCAGCAGCCAGACATGAACATGCTTGTGAACATGCAAAAACACACACACACATTCTGTAATTCAGCATTCTTTCAGCAAGCACCATTTTTACGTTTCGTGAGGTTTTTCTTCAGTGTGTAATTTTTATGTAGTAGAAAAAGTGCTACATGTAGTTGAATCTCCTTGGAAAATGGCTGAAGCCAGAGCTGTCAGTGACCAATGCTTCTGTAAAGTGTTCTTTTCAAAGGCAATTTTGAAGTTAAATGTTTAATGTGAGATGGATAAAAAGTCAGACATATCCCACTTAATACGTTTTGAGACGGAGGACAATGTTTGAAACTGCAATGAGCCAAAAACTGCAGCACAGCTGAGGAGAGGAGTGCTGGGATTTGGGGAGGGCTAAAGTGGACGAGCAAAAGTATTTCAGCTCTCAGTCCCTGTTCCCTGTGGGACGCTGCAATATTTTTGATCACGAACAGCAATTTAATGTTTAATCACTGGCCTAATTTACAAGGCACCATGTGTGTCCTTTAATAGAAAAGTCAATTACAGACACAGTCCTCTTCCTGTTCTGCAGAAAGCTCTAAATAGGTTGTTATTGTGTCTTCGTGCCACGGTTCAATTTGGCACCAATGAATTGATGAATCTCTGTATCTCTCTCTCTCTCTCCCGCTCTCTCACTCTTCTCTGTCACCATTATCATGCCGCGCACTTCCAGTGGTCACATAATTTGTTATTATTTATTTATATATTTATTTATTCATTTATTTTGCGGGAGACTCCGTGGCAATTACTGCCGGCACTTGAGGAAGCGGTGGATTTTTAGCGGAAATCATGATTGACACGAGGAGTGCTTCTGGGGAGGCTGAGCCTGTCTGGCTTTTAATTAAAGTGAGCCGGAGATTATTGTGTGTGGAGAAGAAGAAAAAAAAAGACCCTTCTCTTTCTCGAATCGTCTCCCTCCTCTTCCACTCCGCTCTGTGGTGGTGGCCTGTGCTGTATTCCTGTAGAGCGTCTGCATCTCTGTGTCTGTGCCACCCCATACATCACATGAGATGGGGGGGCCTAACTTGCTAGCAGGAAGTATCAGCTCTTTTTGTGCCTCTGCGTATAGTCAACTCTGTGTTCTTTGCTGAGGTGCCAGGTCTTTTGATTTCTTACGGTGGAAGCACGTTGACAAATCTAGGTCCGACAGTCACATTTTCCGAAAAACAACACATTTCTACATTGCAGTTGCAGACAATGCGATTTGGGGAAAATCTTCCCAATAATGTTGTTATGTCGGTCGTATGTCATAGAGCCACAGTCACATCGGTAAGATTATGGTATCCTCAGGCTCAACCAATGAGATCAGTGATCCTCTTCTTCCTCAGAGTGTGGGTGAACAGTGCATTCGCTATGCCTGTATCAAAGGGCATTATGGGGGTGTGTAAAGGGTTGGTGTGGAAAGGCGAGACTCATTGATCAGTAGACAGGGTAAATATGGCTTTGCTGTGGAGGCTGTGGAAGTGGTCTGAATGTTTCAGTGCCTCTCCCTGATCTCCAGCAGCATATGTCTGCAGCCCCTGTGGATTTCTCTGGAAAGCAGAGGCCAGCACACGCTGCAGCCAGCAAAAACCAGGAGAGAGGAGGGATGGGAATGGGGAGAGGGAAGCAGAATTTCATGCCGCCTGCTGTTCCAACTGCTCTGTGTGCGTGTGCCTGTCTGTGCTGGTGTGTGTAGGTGCATATGTGTGTGTGTGTGTGTGTGTGTGTGTGTACGTAACAATGTGTGCATGTGTATGTATGTGCATGTTTTTGCTTGTGTGTGTATTTGTCAGTGTATGTGCATGCTGATTTGTGCATTTGGGTGTAAGTGTGTATGTGTTTGTATGAATGAGCGCATAGATATGTCGGTATGTGTGCGTGCATGGTTGTGGATTTGTGCGGATACGCTTGTGTGGATGCGCTCGTCTCTGTGTGTGTTCTGAATGCTGAGACACATCAGCGGAATCTCTGCTGTGCGGCATTCTATTGCTCCAAGATTCTCACCATAGGTGATGATCTCCTTGGATCACAGTAATGGGCCTCTGCCCTGGTTGTATATCAGGATTATGGGCCCACTGTTAGGCTGTTTGCTGTAAGTACAAGGGGAAAGGGGATAGGAGATGTATGCACCGTTACACACATGTACACACACACATACCAGCTTATCCCAGAGAGGTTGCCTCGTATGGGTCTGCCAATATCTCAGGTATGTTTTATATGTTCTTAATACAGGCTGATGGAAGGCCAGGCAGAGAATGAGCTAACCATAGGGGAATTAAAGGCTAAAAAGTTGATGGGTTAGCAGTTCTATGTGCTTTAAATCCCATGTCATGCTATTTTGTCTTTCAAATCAATATGTGGTGCCATTGGGCCTAATTTGAAGTGTTTTTCATCCCTAGAATGGATCTTTTTTTTTCAAATTCATGGTGAATTTAGCATTTTGTTTTCAATCAATCATTTTTTAGATTATTTAATAGATAATATTAAATGATTGATTGCAAAGTTCATCCTCTTAATTACAAAGTCATCCTCAGGAAAAGAAAATTAAAATATTTTCTGCCTAAGGCTGTCTGCGAAAGGTGAGGGACAGTGATTCTGGGGACACTTAAGCTGTTGTAGCGCTTGGTTCACGCTACCTCTGGCTTAGACTGTGGCCCTGCTCCAGGCAGACCCGGTCACACACCTTTTTGTAGTTGTAAGCCAAATGCTAAAGCTCTGGGCCAGGGTGGGCCAGGGTGATCAGCCTCAGGGGCATGTGAAATGAGAAGCCTGCTGGAATCCAGGCCAGGAGAACCTGAACATCTTTCCCCGCAGGTAATCACTGGCAGAACTTCAGTAAACACGTTCTCCATTCCCTCTGAATGCACACGCACGCGCACGCGCATGCGCATGCACACACACACACACGCACGCACACACACATACACACACACACACATCCATGTAGATTCTCCTAGATCTGCAATGATTATGAAGGAGACCACAGCTGTGTACCCTGCAAAGAGAATGACATTCCATATATTCATTTCCCTGAGTTTCCGCAGTGCAGTGATCTGGTGCATTACAGCATGCCCCCTGCCAGAGCCTCTGCTGTGTCCATTGCAACGCACACACGTGTCCCTGCCCTGCTCTCACGCATTACCCGCAAGTGCACCACACCAGTTTAACCGGTAGTGTACTTTCTAGTATAGTATACTTGGCTTCTGTTGCCTTGTCAGATTGCACAAGTTAACTTGTGGGAGGGCTTGAATAGTGTTATGCTCACACTCATTGGTCTGGGAGTGTTGTTGGCCTGGTCTGACACTGTTGTTCATTCAGCTACAATGGATACACTCCTGTTCTATTGTGTTGGAAGTCGCTCTGCATAAGAGCATTTGCTAAATGAATGTTTTACAGACATTGTGTCAAGTCTGCTAGGGTCTTGGTTTCGATCGAGTGAGCAGATGCTGAACCCCCCTGTATCTTCCCGATCCACCTGTGTTTTTGTCTCTCCCCAAAACCGTTTTTTTTTTCCCCTTAATCTGTTCTCCCGAGGTAAGATGAGACTCTCTCCACCCTCAGACACACTTCACTTCCAGTATCATAGTGACAATGACAGCTAAACAGACAGGACAAGGCCCCAGACCAGGGACCATGGAGCTCAGTAGATAGGTGCTCCACTGTCTCCGTTTTATTCAATTCACTGTGTTTTATTGGCATGTGACATCACATTCGCGTTGCCTCAACATTTCCAGCATGTAGCACATGTGGGGAAAACAAAACAGATGCAGAGCAAAAAAAAAATAGAAAGAGATTATTAGAATGATTATGATAATTGATAGGGAAATGCGATAAAGATACGAATGAAGAATGTACATCAAATGAATGTAATTATCAAACCATAATTTCTTCAGTCATTCGCTTTCCCTCTGGCTATGACAACACCTGTCTCCTGTCCTGTTTTGTATCATGGTGCCTGAAGTGGTGTTGAAGAAGTTTGCCATTACGTTACATTACATTACGTGCATTTAGCAGATTCTCTTATCCAGAGCGGCTTCCATTGAAATAGAACATAAGTGTATCCGTTCAAGTGGAATGAGCAACAGTGTCAGACCAGGCTAACAACACTCCCAGACTAGCGAGTGTGAGCATAACACTATTCAAACCCTACCACAAGTTAACTCTTACCAGAAGTGGAACACGGAATGGGTTTGCCAGGATTTTAGGGCTGCTTTTATGTTTCATCCAGCGCGAAAGTTTGGCTGCGTTTAACGTTCAGAAGTGTCGCGTTTCAGAGAGCGAAGCGGCGCGGGAGTGCACCGGGAAGCTGTGCGTGACATCTGCTGCGTCTCGTAGCTCCGCAGCCGGTCCCACGGAAATGCGCGGGAACGCGGCAGATCGGCGAGGGACAGAGGGCACCCGCCACGCCGCGCTGCAGCGGCTGTTTGCCTCACTGGGAGGGAGTCTGGAAGCCAGCATGCATTTCGCAATCAGCACTCAGAGAAACCCCGGAGCCTCACAAATAAGTTTGCTCAGCCCGGCTCTCAGTTGCGCTTTAAATTATGGGGAAATGATGTCACCCTCCCAAATTATGGGAAAGTGATGTCATCTTCCCACTCTCATCTCATCTTTTGTTTTCCCGTTCGAACCCTGCGTGCTCCTGACAGACACTACAAAGAACGTCGGCTAACAGGATGAGAGGACGAGACAACTCCACATTCTCCTTGCGTCCATTAAACGACAGAGGGAGGGATGTTCTTTGAGATGAAAAGCTAGCTGTTATTTTCCATGTACACCCCTCCCCAGTGCGTCCACATGTAGAGTAAATACAGACACAAAGAGGGTGAGCTGCCTCTGCGTGGCCCTCCACACACACACACACACACACACACACACACACACACACACACACACACACACACACACACACACACACACACACACACACACACCCACACCAGCGCACGCTCACCCTCCACTCTCTCACCGCTCCGTCTCTGCCCTGCTGCGGTCCCCCCTCCCGTTCCAGCACCCCTTCCCCATATTTATAAGGTGATGCAATTTTAATGAGACGTTTCATTACTTTTGATTCCTAATCATTCATTTTGCTCTGAAACCCTCCCACCCCCTGGATTTGAATCTTTATAATACACTGATTTTTTTGATCATTGCTGTTTTTTTTTTTTTTAGGAGGGGTTAATTGCATGAGCTTCTGCGCAGCTCAAACCTATGCTTCCACACTGGAATGAAAAATGCTCTTTGAAAGACGTTCATCTAAACATGCGAGCATTACAGACTTGACTGCTTTTATGTAATATTAAACACAACAAAGGATGATTGCTTTCAAACCCCTTATTTCTGGCAAATACCACACATTTACTCTGACAATGTCCAGTTCAGGATTTTTTTTAGGAAACTCACTTTGAGAAATCTTGGAGTGTTTGAAATTTAGAGCCCTTTGTCCTCTGAGTTGCTGCTCTGCAGACCAATGCATTTGGGCGGATCAGTGATTAGCGAGGAACAGAAGCACAGAGAGCTTCTGAAAGGGTAAGAGAGGGGATCTGTGGCATGCAGGGCTATCTCTGTGTTCAGGGGGAAAAAGCAGCCAGCTCTCCTCAGAGGATCAGAGTGATTTACATTGATTGACTCTAACGTGGGGACAAGCGTCTGAGCCGTAACCCCCCAGAACACGGACCAGGCCTAAAGGGACGGATACTTAGCCTTATGTTGGATGGAAGATTAGGAAGCTAAGTGGGTAAAGGGGGAAGGAGCAATGGGGGTAGCTTGTTTTTGTGAAGCCATCTCCACCACTTCATCACACCATTGTTTTTGTCACACACAAAAATGCGTGAAATCACTAAGATTTCTTTTTGGGGAAGTTGCCCAATGAGGAAATAAAAAAGCAGCCTCTTTTCCAAGCCTGTTTGTGTTGCTATGGCACGTTTCTGGGTAATGGTTCAAAATCAGCATGGGGCTTCAGTTCTCTCCCCATGTGACCTCCGTTCCAAACGCATGCATCAGAATGTATGAGGCAATATTATTAAGTGAAGTGTGAAGTGACATGCTCGCTGTCGCGGTGTTGGCCGTGCTTCAAGCCAGACATAACTCTGATTATTGCATCACTGTCATGGGCAGTTTTACTGCCGCCTACAATGCGTCTGCAGCTGTATCTGTTCTTATTATCATCACAAATTCATGTTATGGAGACAGTCATGAAAGTGATACGGGTCAGTGTTTGTATACACTTGTATATGAGTCCTTTTTTCTTTCTTTCTTTATTTATTTTTTTTTACAAGACCTTTTCTTTGGAAGATGGAAAGGCTGAAACCTCTTTAATCTGGACAATTACAAAGCACTGGGCTGGAAAGTGCAATCCCTATTAACAAGATAGCAACAGCCTCTCATTCAGTGCAGGGTGGTTTGTCCTGAGCATTAAATGAGATTTTACCCACATCCCAGGAACAGCTGTGCATTTCACATTAATTTGTATAAACTGCAAATGGACCCACAGGACAATATATTCTTTCTGCTTGTAGAATGCGATTTCACTTACAGAGTAAGAGAATATTCATATCAATAATTGCTTTTTATTCACCAATTTTTGGCCATTGAAATCGTACAGGGGACAGTCTTCATTTAGAATGAATAATATTCCGAATATCAGTTTAACATTCAACGGTTTGCAAGTGCCGTTGCCCGCAAATGAGAAACAGATGTGAAAATGGTTTTATAAATGGACAGAGCGAGAGAGAGCAAAGATTCCAGAGATTTTAATTTGTTTCTCAGTCTTGGAATGGCTCTCGGTTAAATGTCTGTTAAATCACAGGAGCAGCATATTTTTTCTCTCTCCCTCCCTCTCTCTCTCCCTCCGCCTGCCCCCCTGGGGTTCTGGGGGGGGGGTATCGATAAGGAAAAAGCCTGACACATTCAGCGCGCGGGACGAGGAGCCAAAGTGCAATTTGCATTTCAATCGAGAGGCTCTCTGTGTTTGCTTTATTCTTACAACACACCGCACACACCTCAGCAGCCTGGCCCGCCTGTCCTTTAGGAATAAGCAGGATTGGAGTCTGGATTCATTTGGACTCTTCTTTCAGTCTTTTCAAATGAGATCCGTCCATTTTGAGACTACCTGCATTGCCCCCACGCCCACCCCTCCGCCCCTCTGTTTTGGGGCTCCTCCCACACTTTTAAAACCGTACCCTTTTCCGCCACCGCCCCGCCTGGGAGTCAAACAGCAAATGTCAGCGTTGGATCTCTCCGAGACATCTGGCAATCAAGTCTCCTTTTTGATCCGGCAGACGCCTCTCCATCGGTGTTTGTAATTATTTTTTTTCGGGCGGGTTTTCCGGGGGTCGTCTCTCCCCCCCTCCCCTTCCCCGTGTGTAGCGGTGGGCATGGGGGGCTTTTTTCGGTGGGGAGGGGGTACAGAGTGTAGATGAGGCCCCATCTGGAAGGACGGGGCCCCTGCCAACATGCACCCCAGTGGCTGGAGTCACACCCCATTCATCAGCAGCCATCAAAGGTACCCACCTTCCACACTCTTCACTCAGATGGGGGACCCATGCTGACGGCCCCCCTCCCTGTGCCAAACCTCATTATCACTGTGTCACAAGGGGGCCGCCGGGAACTCACCTCACCCATAGTATTCTCGCGGCATTGCCGTAGCTCCAGAGCCACACCGCTTCGGCATTGCCGGGTCGGGAACCCAGGTTTACAGTCGGATGTCAGTGGGTTCCAGTCCCAGCGAGGGGACACCTTTGTAATATATTGAACCTAGACTGCTCTTCTGGAAAGTACCGGCTGTATCAGTGCGAATTAAATGAAAAATGTCAGCAGTGCAATTTGTCCTGGACAAAGGTAACCAGGCAAGTCACATGATGCATTGTATCCATTGTTTGCTCTTTTTCTCCCTTCGTCTCTCCTTGTCCTTAATTGCCATGGTGTAGCACAGGCAGCGGAACACTCAAGCATTCTGAGTGTATTCCTTGAAGCTTAAGGAGCTAAATTGGCCTTGATAGAGTAGTTATTAAATGTGAAATGTAATTTAAGACAATACCTTTGTAGTAAATGAGTTTCACAGCCAGGAAGAAAAGTAAAATCAATCTGATAAAAATGTGTCAGGGGCAGTTTTGTGAAGGTGATTTCAATTATGATAACATTTTCTACAGGATCCTCCACCAGCAAAGTGCGTCTAAAATCTGTGAAATTTTATATTAGTAAAACCACCATTGCATACCCTTACACAAAGTACCTGTACACAAAGACTTCCTCTCAATACACAAAAAGGAGGGTGAAGACAGTGTCTGGATTCTGCCAAGTATGTGTGCGTATGTGTGTGGATATGGGTGTATACGCAATTAGAACTTCTGCTTCTGTGACATCACTCTGTAAGAGTCTTCTAGTCTATAGTCTTCTAGGCCAGACAACCATCAATGTTCATCCTGTTTTATCAGGGATAGTAATACTTGTTTGTTGAAAAAAAAAAACATTGATGTATTGGTGTGATTTTAGTGTAGGCAATAAAAAGGTGTGTATACTTTATATGTAAAAAGAATGAAGCATGTTTGCAGCAAGCTTTATAATGACATATGTTAAAAAAGTACAGTACAGCACTGGCAAAGTTGTTTGTTCCCTAGGTTTGTTGGAATTTTTTCCTTGGCTTTGTTTTTGACCTCCGTTCCCTGCTCAGCTTCCCTCTTCCTCTCCCTCTCTCTCTCTCTCTCCCTCTCTCTCTCCCTCCCTCCCGATCGGTCTCCCACGTTTGGGGAGAAGACAAAGAACGCAGCGTATCACCTCCTGACTCCCTCTCACGGTCGGCACCTGTGAGAGGATCACGGGGAAGGGACCGCAGCGTTTTTTCGTCTCTGTTCGGGAAATGAAAAATAGAACAGCGCTCGGAGGGCCCAGAGGCAGATCCATCCCTGATACGCGTGACCTGAGTGCGTTCAGTTTCTCCCCCCCCTCCCTTCATCCTGTTCCTGGATTTGAAACAAACAGCAGACATTGAGAAGGGCCATCCAGAGTGAGTGATGCACAGGACAACGGGGTTAGCACCGCCCCGAGTCACACCACAAGCATCAGAACCCACATCCCGCCGCTCCCTTTTTGTAGTGCCTCGAGTGCTTTCTCTGCCCGACGGACGCGCTCCGCACACACACGCACACACACACACACACACACACACACACACACACACACACACACACACACACACAGGGCCTGGCCGCTGGATGAGGTCTGTAATTGAGCGCCGCAATTTGACTCGTCCGTGACGGCGCCCGTCGCCGCGTTCGGTTTCCCGTGCCGGGCCCTCGGCGTGATGCTGCCGCCGGGTTTAACCGCCTCTGCGTAATTGCGTCTCGCCTCCTTCACCGAAACTCTTAACAAAATTGTTTGCGTTTTACGCCGTGGATGGTACTAGAATTAAGTGCCTAAATGGAATCATTATCGCCCATTATGGCTCCAGTACCGTGCTTTGCCTCGAGTCCATTATCTTTTCACTTCACTGTTTGGTTTTTTTGGGGGGGGTGATGTTCCCTCCTCATTACAGTAGAAATGCTCCCTATGTTTCCCTGTCTGCAGCTGAGGTACAGAAATGTGTGCTATGGATTTATTTGAACTCCATCTCCCCTTTGATTTTGATAGATCTGTATGTGACTGCAGTTCACCATTCTCTCCCGCATCCCCACCCATCCTCCCTCTTTCTGACTGCTGGTGGCTGTGAGAAGAAAATTCGACTGATCACCTCCATCTGTGCAGCAGAGCTTTTCTATTGAACTGATGAACACTCTTTTACAACTGCTCCACTAAATATATTACATTTTAACACAATGTATGTAAGTGTATGTACACACACACACACACACACACACACACACAATTTGACCTGTATGTCTGTATTTAGGCTCTAGAAGACAATAAAAAGCGAAAAGACCAAAACAATTTCCTTTCAGTTCCAGCCATGCAACCTGTGTCACACAAAATAGTGAAATATGGACCTTGTTGTCGGTTGAATGCAATGCCAGCTCTGTCTCCATGGCACTGTGCTTGCCCCTTAGGTCACAGGGCTCCTTGACATCTTGTACTTTTCAGTTTTAAGGCCGCGCAATAATTTACAACAGCGATCCATCAAGTGTGGTGATATACACAACCCATAAGTGTCATTACACCTGTGATTATTTCAGATGAAATGAAGCCAAAACCTTCTTAGGGAACAGAGTATCCCATTGCCCAACACTCAGCAAACTGAGCTCTTGAGTCCAAAATCAAGAGCAACCAGCCGTACCCAAACAAATGACCTTGGTGATCCCAAATCCGAAGCAAATAGCTGAAATGGCATTACAGACAGAGTCTTCACATGCAGTTTCTTATACCATTATGTGGGAATCTAGGCTGATTTTAGATTCACTGCCATCCGCCACCCCATGTGAGGTGGTGTTATCACTTCCTGCTCTTCCACCCCCAGGAAGCGTTAATAATCAGTGCTACATGCCTAAAGGTGAGGGTGTATGTATCTGTGTGAGGGGTGTGTTTGTGTGTGAGGGTGAGACTTTTAATTGTTTAGGCATGAAAACCTAGCACCATACATTTTACATTTTCCTTTTACTCATTTAGCAGATGCCTTTACCCAGAGAGACGTACAAAAGTGCATACAAGAAGGTTAGCCCAAAAGCTATGGGCAGAGATGAAACCAAGCGGAGTGTTACAATCTGATAGCAGGAGCACCACTTGCCTGAGAGATTGTTCAGGGTGAACAGAGAAATAAAGGCTGCGCAGAACAGGAGAGCTGCAGAGGAAGTCCTTTCTCATGTAACCACAGTGATCAATCGTGTCTCTGTCCACATGCAGTGTACAGATACTGGGGCTAATGTTAGACATTCAACAGTTAGCCCTCTCCTGGGAAGTCAGATTTGCAGCTAAATCTGTGGTGAGTGCAGTCTGGGTGAGAAGTAGTCCACATTTTTTTATACAGCATCTGGCGATGTTGCATTTTCGACCCTTCAAAAAAATCATCAAAGAGGACGTTGCAAGGATCTGTGGGCCTGTAAAGTGTGATGTCACTTCTTTAGTAACAGCTCGATGGCTATACTCTCACAAATTCATTGTCCAACCTCTTCTCCATTCATTGCCAGTGTATTGCCTTTATGATTGCTGAATTCTTTGCTTATATAATATGGACACATTTAGGGATTCAATGATTAATAACAAAACTGTGACAGAATTTGTAGCTAGTCGCTATGAACGATAGCTCCTGGCATTTAGAACTAGACAGCTGCACGGGGTTGTACAGTAATTAGATTTGGTGTCCTTTTTCCTGCATAAAATTATGTTTGCTTCATTGAGCTAATTGCCTCTATCAGAATCTGAAGTGTTTTATATTATGTACTGTTTGATTCTGAGCTGCATATGGGCAGGTTAGGGGCTATACTTCGGCATGGAAACTTCGACTTGATATGTCTCTAGATCACTCATGTGAACCCAATTTCGCACTCATTATTGCACACTGGGGTGACATAAGTAATCAATACATAAATCATAAAATCATAAATCAAATCAAATATCAGCTGTAGACTGGAGTAGCACGTACAGCATTTCCACAGATGGCTTAAGCACTGCAGTGCCTGTTGAAGGCTGGGCTTTGTAGAGTCGGGGGACCTCAGCAGCTGATGACAGCATGATGAATGGGAACGGGGATCTCTCAGGACTGGGCCGTAGGCAGACTTCCGCATGCGATGGTTGCTCCATGTCCACAGGAATGCACTGACCAGCTGACTGTCACGCTGTACAGATTGACCCCATGCTCCTGTAATTTAGCGCCAACTGTTGGCCCGATCGAACTGGAGAGAGGGTACACCAGAGACCGAGAAAGCAGCTCCTGCTCTCTCTCTCTCTCTCTCTCTCTCACACGCACACACACACACGCACACACGCACTCAACCCCGGCGCTCCTCCATGTGGTTCTGGCTGAGTGAACGCCGATGTGATCCGGAGGGTCATTACCGTGGAGGAAAGGACAAGTATAATCTGCCGGTGAGGCAAAGCCCGGCTCAGATGGGTGTCAACTTGAGTTACTGGAACTCCGCAGCAGGCTGGCTTGGCCTTTCTAACGCTCAATACGGCATACTGTATCCACCTCCGTGTCACTATCCGTCACCAATGTTACAGAGAAAAGCTCATCTCTTCTCCGTTCATCACGCGTATATTTGTTTGACGCCACACTGTCGCTGTCGGGATGCAGTTACCAGGGCTTGGAGTCGCTAAGGACAGCCTTGGTGCCGTTTACAGAGAAGACGGGAGAGGTATAGACAATGCGGTGGCATCGTTGATGCTTTTGATTAGGTTCGTTAGTGAAGAATTAGCGTAGAGTAAGCGCCGAGGCTGACACACAGCGGCCCCGGGGGGCCTGAGAAGACTCCCGCCGTCGGTTAACTCCCAGCCTTTATAAATCTCCTTAATTACCTTCATCAGGAGTAAATTAACTTGTAGATCAGACTTTCATACAGCCGTAATGGGAATTTGCGGGCGCAGAGACCGGCGTCTCTGAGGCAAGGCGTTCTGTGTCACATCGGAGGCGTGATCGCCGTGGAGTTGAGCAGGTAGGTGTGGCCCGTCTGACGAAGAGGCACGCTCTTTCCCCTCTCTCTCTCTCTGATCTCTGCTCCGGCCCCAGAAACATGTTTGGTGAAATTCGTATTGATTCGGAGGGGAGAGGAGGAAGCGCCGGCGATAAATTTGGCCCGCTTAAGGTGACAATCAATAAGGACTTCAACCCTTCCTGTGGAAATTGGCATCAATTACCTGTAGTATGGCCCAGGAACGGCACCAGATAATTACATCTCGCTCAACAGGTCACGGGGTGTTCTGCGCGGGGGCCCCGACCTGACAGTGGGGGGTAATGCAATTCACAACGATAGGTGAGTGGGAGAGCTGGCAATTCTCCTGTCATGAGTAACACTGGACAAGGCAGCCTCCTGGATCATCTGTTGAGCGATAGTTTCAGCATGACCCACACTGACACTGGCGATGAGGTTGCCAGACCGGTTGAAAGGAAACACAAAAAATCCCCTTTTTTCTATGGGACAATTACATTTGCATTTACATGTATTCATTTGTCAGACGCTTTTATCCAAAGTGTCTTGCAAGTGAGGCAGAGTACATCACAAGCAAAAAGCCATATAAGTGCATCATGACCACATTTCAATAGTTGGCCAGACAAGGTACAAGCTAGCTGGCAGAGATAAAAGTGCATGAAACCATACAGTATTTTTTTATCGATAATTTATGATATGATATAAAAATTGTTTTAGGTGGTAGTGTTTCAGGTGTTCAGGTGAGCACGGAAGAGCTGTGTCTTCAGATTATTCTTTAAGATAGTGAGGGGCTCAGCAGAACGGATGAAGTGTGGAAGTTTATTCCACCATTGGGTGACAACGATGGAGGTTGTCCCAAGGTTCCGGAAGGTGATTTTGTGCTGTGATGTGATTGGACCACAAAGCGCCGTTCGGTTGCAGAGCATAGTGGTCAGCAGGGAACATAGACTTTGACATAGATCATACTGCATTTGTGCTGGAAAGTAGTGAAGCCAAAAGACATTCGTCTTAAAGAAGGAAGATAATCATGAGAACGCTACTGTAGAAAAAAAAAGCACTGTGATCTCACACAATCCCATGATGCAGTGCTTTATTACCGATAAAAATAAATACTTTGGATGACTTATTGGACTCTCTGTTTTCATAGTTTTTTTTGGATCATGCCCAATTAATTTACCATACTGTAATTCAAACAATAACAACCCCCGGTTTAATGAGCTGCCTTAATCTTTAACTCCTCGTCTTTAATCAGGAGCTAGATGCTTCGCGTCTTTATTTAGCACAATTATTTTTGGCTTCACGGAGGTTTGGAGGGGTGTGGGGGGGGTTATGATAAAAAAAAATCCATGTTGTTTAACAGTCTCTGCATCACACTCCTCAATTGACATTATTAGAGTGGAACTCTGAAGCGTAAACAGGAAACCCTTGTTGAGAGGTAATGGGTAGGATAATGGGGGCTGTGTATTAATTAATGGACAATGATGTTGAGGGGGCCATTACACCTAGTGTTTACGGCAGTTTAACTCGCTCAACGATGGACATTTCTTGTCTATTGAGATGTGTTATGACTCCAATTTGGGAACGATTACATAGAGCGGTGCGTCTAACACCTGCTGTCTGGTAAAGTACTGTCTCCTCGTACGGTAAACAAAACGCACGCCATGCATTACCGAAAAAAGCCATCGTCTCCGATGGAGGCCATTACTATCCTGTGGTCTGTTGATTGGGTACTGGTGCACTGACCACTTTTCAATGTAGCCTCAATGTGCTTTGTCCTAGAGGTAGCACGTGTCGGCATGCGTAACTTATTTAATCTCTTGCGCAATATTATGTGCCCAACGATCAATGAAATTGATGAGAAATTTGCAAAAATAAATAAATAAATAAATAAATAAATAAATAGTGATATAATGAATAGCATTAAAAGTAATTACAGAGGATTAAGCTCACTGTGATTGCATTCAATGACTCCTAAGATGATTATTCTAAAATATCCTCAATCATTTAATGAAATATCCTCTTACTCATTTGCTCATTGTGGCTGTTAAGAAATTCTGGTACTCTGCAGATGTCCAGTCTGCCCTGGATGGTGTCACTTTTCCTTAGGCTGGAATGAGAGGGAATATATGGAACATTTCATTGTAGATGCCCCAGACAATAGTCGCTATTGCCAAGCTGGACATGGCTAATGTGGCTGTATTCTTTTTATGCTTATATGATGGGCACAGAGTGTGAGGAAGGGAGACAAGGGCTGTCTCAGCATCTGACGGGACACTTCAGAGCCATTAGATCAGGTTAATGCAGTGCTGTTGGGCTAATCGCCGTGAGGTCCAACGGCGAGCCCAGAGACGCACCTCAAATTATCCCCTCCTTTTGTCTGAGGGAAGAGCTCTGCACACGGCTCTCTCGGTGCTTCAGTAAAGCGATCTCGAGTAGCCCAGTGCTGTACCTGCCTTTCAGACACCATTCATGCAGGAGGAGTAAGAGGGTGATTCAATTAGATAAGCACTTTATAAATTAAACAATTACCAAACAGTTGGAACACAGGAAACAATCCAGGGACGCTGTTTGGTTTTTAATCATAAAACATTCCTCAGTCACAAAGAATGATGCTTTCATCATATATTATATACAAGCACATTCTTTTTATAAAGACATCTTCAAATATTTTCATAGCCATAAAAATGGGTGATTTAACAGATGAAATTTGAGAGGCCAATGTTTTTTTTTTTTTATTTGCCCAGGCAGTATTGCATATGCACTTTTGTAACTACCAATACTGCACAGAGCAACTTTTAAATGTTACAAATATTTGAATATTTCTTAAATGTGCAAATCGATTCACACCCAATACGTTATTTTGTGCATCCTCATTTGACTTTTATGATACTGAGAAAACTGTATTATCTCTGGTTTTTATGAGATCAGATTCTCCCCAAAAGGGATTTTAGGGTTTTAGACTGCTCCTCTTAATAGAATTCATCCAGCTTCCTTGGATTCCTTGGTCCTTGCTTGTGAACTGCTTTCCTGAGTTTGAACCACAAATGTTCTGTCTGATTGATGTCTGGAGATTGCACAGGCCAGTCAGAGAACATTGATTTGGTCTTCCCTTAACCCTTTCCTTGTAGACTTTGAAGTCTGGTGTTTTTTTCTACATGCTGCAATGCCCTTTTTCAAGCAAGCTTGAACTTCTTAATGGGTTATAACAGTTCTTTAAGCCAAATAATGTCTTGGCTCCTCTTTTCTTACAAGATTCATAAATGCCTAGGACCAGCACCCGAAGAAAAAAACAAACCTGAACCTCCTACATAATTCTACAGTACTTACATGCAGTCTAACAGAATTCTGAATCTCTAACAGGTTTCTGTTAAATCATGTTTGAAATTAATTAGAGCGTGCGAATGAACGTATTCTCAATTACATACCTTGGAAAAAAACAAAACCAAAATTAAATGAGAAACAGCAGCAGCATGAAAGATAAATGCTAAGTGGCTCCAGGGCCCAGTACCTAGTTAAACTGTTCCACTTAGCGAATCCCAAATGGGCCATTCACAGTATTGATGAAAAAGCAGGAGACCACTGCATTGCATTACTATGAGGCAACAGCAAAAACACACTATACAGTGCCTCTGGAAAGGAAAGAGGCAAGGTAAAGGACTGAGAGTGCTTGATATCAGAACGTGAAGCCACTTGGCATGCCTCTTTGATTGGCTGATTGGCTACGGCAATGCCGCTGCTTGTTGAGATCAATTGATTGGTTGACGGGCTGTTGCTACGTGGGTCAATGTTAAAATGCCTGCAGCATACATACTGCTGCTTCACCAACAATGAAAATGAAGGCTTTCAGTTGTGGATTTGTGTGGGTTTTTTTTTTGTTTTGTTTTGTTTTATACATAAAAGCCCTACAACGACCTTAGATCCTCAACCGATTTTACTCACTCATCAGGAAATATTTTTGCTCTGCCCTACAAAGACAGTATGACTGACTGAGATGGCAGTCTGTCATGGCAGGATAAACTGGCTGCAAACAAAACAATTAGCTAATCAAAAGCTGCATGAAAATATTTCTTTAATGTACCAAAACAAGAAATATATGAAATCATTTTGGGTTATTCATGATCAAACCTTTTAATCAGCAGTAGGGGCGGCACTCTAGCATATTATTAAGGAGCAGGGCTTGTAATCCAGAGGTTGCTGGTTTGATTCCCCACTGGGACACTGCTGCTGTACCCTTGGGCAAAATACTTAACCCAATTGCCTCAGTAAATATCCAGCAGAATAAATGGATAGCATGTAAAACTGCAAACTATGTAAGCTACTCTGGATAGGAGTGCCTGCTAAATGACAGTAATGTAATGTAACTGAGTATGAATGCAATGATATTCCTATTATTAATTTCTACTTTTGTCAATTGGTCTTTGAAATTATTGATGAGGAAAGAGCTGTGGGTTTACAAAATTTGTAGACATATGTCTGAGAGAAATAACTCAGACTTCTATGTCAAAATGTAAACACAACTGAGGCTTGATCACACGCACAGTAAATAGAATTCAAAGGTACTGCCAGCTTTACATCTGAAAACAGAGGTGACGTGGATAGATATAGATAGATGTTCACTATCTAACTGGCAGACAGTGATTGCAAATGAATAGTAATTTATTGATTTGTAAAGCTTATGTGGGGTGCCAGCTGTAAAGTAAAGCATCACACAAAGTAGGGAGGCTCTGTGTGCGTGTGCGTGTGCATCACATATGCATGTGTGTGAGTGTGAATAAAATTGTCCAACTCAAAACGTTACTTAAAAGAAAAACACCACAGAAACAAAACAGCCCTTTCTCACTGCCCTTGGTCGCTTTTGCTGCAAAACTGTACAGTTTCAAAATACAACAGAGAAATATAATCGATCATCTACGATTGGTTCTATTGACACCTCATGCATTTTTCTGATCAATTGGTCATTCACTGGACCTGCGAGGGCATGCAGGGAGTATGTTTACACACACCTCTGTGCACAACCACCAGTACCTCACAGCACCCGTCATGGTCCATTGCTGATCTTAAAAACACAACCCGGTTTTATTTTTTTTGATGATGATGAAAAAGCACAAACTGACCACAGGGAGGGATCACGCGTATGTGGTCTTGAATAAGCCTCACTCAGTCTCTCAGAACGGCCATCTGGATCCAGAGCTTCTTAGCATTGTTGCCACAGTAACTGGTCACTGCTCTCTCGGATGCATGCATGAGACCAAACACACACACACACACACACACACACACACACACACACACACACACACACACACACACACACACACACACACACACACACACACACACACACACACACACACACACACACACAAACATCCACTTTGCAGAGGGGCACTTGCAGTCCTGCTGGAATGAAGAGATGGGCACAGTGATAAACGTCCTGGCTGCTTACTATGTGTTAGATAGAAAATATTCCCAGAGGGAAAACCTTTGTGTGATAAAGAAAAGACTTGGCCCCATTCCTCTGCTTCTTCCTATTAAAAAAGGGCTAGAGAGTAAATAATGCCATGTATATGCTATCAGTATCTAAAAATTGAAAATATTTAATATCGTCTGTCTGTTTTGGGTTGTGGGCAGGAGATTGGCGTGTGTGCATGCATGCGTGTTTGCATGCGTGCCTGTGTGTATATGTGTGTGCATGTATGTACATGTGTGTTTGCACACATGCCTGCATGTGTGTACGCATGTATACGTGTGTGCATGTGTATGCCAGATTCTCTTGGGAAGACTCACCAGTCGGTGACTTCCTTTTGCCACAACTGGTGGTGGGAACGAAAGGGGCAAAGAAGAGACACTTATAGACGAAAAAGTGGAGCTCGGATACAGAGGCAACCTCCAGTATGTGAAAGACCAGGTCTGGAGCTTTGAGGGGGGACTGTCTCTCCCCTTGGCCCCGGACTGCTTTTGAAGCCTCCTCATTTATTATGGCAGGCGGTGTCGCAGGCTCCTCCAGTGAGAACAACAGCCCTACAAAGGGCCCTCAAAGTCTCACGCCTGTGGCAAAGTGACACAATCAATATCCTGCCCCTCCAGTCCAGAGTGGTAATGTGGCAGCAGATCGGGGGAATCTACTGCGTATCGATTTACCCGCTGCTGCTTTAAACTTTACGCCCTCACTAAGAAATAAAATGGAAGATGGAGTATAGATCCTGTTAAGGATTAGGATGAGAAGAGAAACCTCAAGCACCTTAAGTTGTTGGTTTTTTTTTTGTGAAGCGATGTCTTATCTTTTTCTTATCCGTTTTCCATTGGCTCCTATTTTGTGAGTGTGTGTGTGCGTGTGCGTGTGCGTGTGCGTGTGCGTGTGCGTGTGCGTGTGCGTGTGCGTGTGCGTGTGCGCGCAAGTGTGTGAGTGGTTGGGCCTACTTAAATGTGAGTGGGTGTGTTTGTATACAGGACGAAAATTCAATTCCACGCCTTTTTCCGCTTTATTTTTCCTCCCTCCACCTGCTACTTCTTATTTGGGTCACGATTCTTCCCTCTGATCTTTTCCTTATAAATGCAGCACTGATGAGACACACCAGCTCCAATATCGGCTGCATAATTGTTCCTGACTTTTTTTTCTTTTTTTTTCCTGAAAGGCATGAGGGTGATTGACAAAACTGTCACCTGAAAAGAGGAGAAATACAAATGTGACCTTTCATAAACTTCCACATAAGCTTCAAATAGATCAAGCAAGTCAAGGTTATTGCAATGAAAAGGTGAGAAGGCGTATATCATCAGAGAGAGAGAGCTTAGCCTGGGAGAGACTTTACCATCCCTGACAGACACATGACTGGCTGGCCACAGTCGTGTTTGGACTGCTCACTTGCAAATAGAGCTTTGCCAGTAAGAAGAGATGTAAAGAAACCCTGTACTTCATACCAAGTGGGAAACAAGGTCAGGTGACACCTCCTTGGCATGGCTGTGGGAAGCAGCAGTTAGCTGGCGTTTTAATTCTAATAATTCATACATGGCCAATGCAAGCAGTAGCAGTGCCCTTGTAAGCTTTTTGCGAGGGGAAAAGCACTTCTCAAATTAAAAAGGAGAAAGGGAGAGAGGAAGAGAGATGAAGGTGTTTTATATATGTCAGCTTGGGCGTGGGGATGAGGAGTGCATATATGCACTCCCCTTTCTGGGGCCGGCCATTGATCTCTTGCCTGGGAGAGAGAGAGACCAAAAAAATAATGCAAATCCTTTGAATCCCATAGACTAAAACCCAAGAGTGCGCTGAGCTGTCAGTCAAAGGCCCAGAGTGGGAGGAGGGAGAAAGGCAAAGGGGGATGGTTATGTTGGGGGTGGGAAGTGGGGGGCGTTATTTGTGATGAGCTAACGGGGGGGAACATGGATTTATACTAGCCCAACCTTTGTATTGCACATGTTTTCTGAGGCAAAATATAATTCTGTTTGAATTCATCCGCCCAGGATCACAGGCTGTCATTTGCTCAGGTGTTCTGTGAATCAGAGATGTTATAAAGGAAATCCAAATGAAAACAAAAAAGAGCCCATTGTCTGCCAGCCTGGTGCGTGTGTGCCTTTCAGATGGAGAAAGGCCAAGGAAAGGGGAGAGAAAAAAAAACAAGTAAAAAAGGCAAATTTCTTCATTTTGAAATGCTGCTTTTTTTATACCATTTTGATACCCTACCCACCATAATAAATTAACATGTAAATTGTGCACATGGTCAACTTTAATGCTGCAACCACCTCAAAATACATTTGATTCTTCAACATACAGGAGAAAGGAAAACATTTTTTTCAAATCATTTCAGCATAAAACATATGGTGTAGTTTAATTCACGTACTTTAAAATAGTTCTGGAGTGAAAGCTGAAATCATTAGTCAGATAAACCTCTCTATCTGAGTCAGTGTTGCTTCTGAGTCAGGTGATATCTCCTAGCTTCTGCACAACACTGACCAAAGTCCTGGTCCACAAAAATGAACTGGTTATACAGACACCCACAGAAAAGGGCTGCAACGGAACATTACTCTTTTTGAGGAGTACTGTCAGAAATGGGCTCTGACATTACACCAGAAAAGGCCAGAGTATTGAACGTTCGAAAACTGTGCCAGTTTTTCAACGCAGAAACATGTTGCCCGAGCAAATTCTGGGTTTTTTTATGACTTTGTTCATGCGTAGTGAAAGTATTTCCCTGGTAGGATAGAAACTGTCATGTGAAGGGATGGAACTCAAACTGAGCAGATCACATGTTTAGCCAGGAGAAACCCGCATGGCAGCATTGGGGTTAAAGTGAAAGACACTACTGACAGGAATTGAATTCTATTTTACTTTTTTAAGAAACCAGAAAAAAGCACCTTTTGAAGTGGAAGACATGTAATTAGTCTGTCAATGAGTGCATCGGGAGGCTTTAGCACGGCAGTGAATTCATTGCAAGAAAATACTTGTTGAGACTATAAAAAGAGGATTCACAAAATAATATACCATTAAACCATGTGGTTTAAACTCAACAGTATCATTCATTCTATTGAACTACAGGGTTCATTTTGTCTGTACTGTATAGACTGGCAAACATGTTCAATGAAAACTGTACATAAAGTATGTTGAATACAATGCAAATGAACATACTATAAAATGAAAATATGACTGATATCTGTTGATGATCAAGTTATAATCTGCATTCTCCTCATATCAGATTAAATCCAGGGAAGAGCCCCCGGTCAAATCTGAATGACCCACAAGCATATTGTGTTGTATATTGGTCATAAGACAGCCCTGCAAAAACTGGTCTCATATCACATTAAACCAGATTATGAAATGAACCACAAAATTGTGCCTGGAATGTTCAGAGTATCTATACTTACCAAGCAAAGTCTGAGTCTCAAAAGCCCTTTTCATTGAGGAATGCTGACACAAAATGTCATGGCTATTGAGAAGCTACTGGCAAAGTGGTTATTGTGAGATCAGAGAGGCCATGACAGGTGTGTATGTTTATTCTTCTACGAGGAGACTACAGGGTTTAAAATGTCTCTTAAATTCCTCAAGTATTTCATGTTATTTATCTTTGCCTTGTCCTCCAGAACATGGACAGCAAACCTGTCCTTCAAGGGGGGGAGAGGGGGCCTTGTGGGACTGCCAGCCCAGTAGATAGCCGCTGACCACAGCCTGAGGGACAATGAATGTGACAATCACTGTATAAATAATTAACAACTCACCTACAACAGGATATCACCAACAAAATTTCAAAACTTTTCTGTCAAGGGTTTTTTTTTTTTTTTTTGCAAGAGTTTTTATTTGTTTTTCAAGCTATCATTTTTGTCGTACGTGTTGGATGTGCATGTGTTTTGACAGTACCAATGTATTACGGTCGTGCCAATAACGCTGCTTGAACTCTGTTATATTGAGTTGAGGAAGGAGGGGTTTGCCTCTCCTCACTGGGGTGTGAGGTGGTGTGGTGCAGAGGTGTGGGGGGGTGGAGGGGGGTGAGGAAAGGAGAGGAATAAGAGGCGAGATGAGAATCTCAGAGGTCAGAACCTGCATCTCTCCGCTCACCTCACCGGCACAGAAACATTCACTTCGCATTCTGTACCTCCACTGACCTGTGCTTTCCTGGGAGATCCAGACTGGCACAAAACGGAAAATGAGGAAAGCAGGGAGCCAGAGAGATACGGCTTGCGTGTGTGTGTGTGTGTGTGCGTGCTTGTGTGTGTCGGTGTGTGTGGGAGTGAGAGAGAGAGAAAGAGAGAGAGGAGTTACATATTTACAGCCACATTTATATACTGTGTCCGTGTAATATATGCGGTATCATCAGGTGTGGTTTCCATCAGGGACGAAACTAAAACCCGCATCATCGCCCAGTCCTCAACAGATCCCTGACCGGTCATTGAAATTCTCCTTGTTCCTTGCAGGGAGGAGAGAAATGAAGAGCGGGATAGCACTGTATTTTACCGCTAATAGGCTTTGCAGGCTGGGAGCGGTGCTGTAAGCCTGCAGGCAGTGAGCTCGCACCTGACCTTTACCTCCACACAGCTCCGGGCTACCAGGCAATATAGATCAGTCTTTCTTCGGAGACATACAATTGAATTAGTCTCACGCCAAGATTAATGGTACAAGTCTCACTTAAATTACAGAGAGAGAGCGAGAGAGAAGCATGCTTTTCTTGCACACACGCGCACAGACGTGCACGCGCACAGACGTGCACGCGCACACCCGCACGTACAAATTTGTACGGATACAGCCGTATTCCTAGTGCGTAACATAAGAGTAATTACGCGAATGTGTGCCTCCCCCTCGCACTGCCATAGTGGTTATGTATGAGGAAAAAAAATCAACTAGGTTGCAGCCTTGTCCTCTTGGCTCCGCACTTAGTGTATGTGCTCTCTCAGCCGTAGAGCACAGAACTGCATTTGGTATGCAATGTTCAAAACTCCACAACAGATACCACACATAAAGGATGAATGCACCTCCAGGTTAAGCGTGCCGTGGACGCATGGGTCTATGCAGATACCGTTCTCCATCGATTCGGAGTGCAGAGGGAAGAGGCTGTTGGGGTTTATCAGCTCCGTCTAAGGCGCTATCGCTGGGAGACAAGGCGAGATCCCTATGGGAGGGCAATTAGAATTATCTCAGCTCCGTTTTAGTATTCCACAGACTCCCCCAGTGCTGCGGTGTGATTGGCCTCCCTCTGCAGCTCCTCCTGAGGAAAAGTTTAACTGGTTTGTGGGGGATCCCGACTCCCACCGGCTTCCAGATTGTCTTCCCTTCCACACTCATATTTGGCAGAAAGAAAAGCCTGAGTCTTAAAAATAAACATTGATGAGCCACTGATGAAGAAAGCGTTGATTTTTTTTTTACTGTCTGAGAAAAGGAAGTTTATTTAAATTGCTTGTCAGTGTTGCTACAAATTTGCCAAGCGTGGGAAAGAGAGCCTTAGAGCATTTCTGCCATGTACACCTGTTCTTAATGAGCTCTAGAGGTTTTCCTCAGGCTACTTTCTTCAGGAAAACAAGAAATTTTGCATACTGTACCAGCCTCAGTTTTGCATACATTTCCCAGTCATTCTCTCACACACCACATCACAGGCCAGACTATGTGATGATGACACCACAGATAATGAAGTCTCCATGTACATTTCTGTGTGTGTGTGTGTGTGTGTGTGTGAGAGAGAGAGATGGAGTGTATGTGTGTGTGTTTGAGTGTGTCTGCACATTTGTAACACTCAGTAAGTTCAAGCCTCTGTCAATGTCTGCTCACTGGAATTGCACATTTATGAAAATTGTGTGTGTGAATGTAATGCAATGTGTCAGGGTGAGACTTGTGTGGGTCCCAGCACTTCAGATCAGATAGGTGGGCAACAGAGATCATTTATTTGTGATGTGTGACAGAAAAGAGAGGGACTGGTTATGACAGTGCTTTAACAGGGTCCTCACATAAGCACAGCATCGGAGCTAAGAATCTCATCTCACTGCAGAATCTCACTGTTCAGCATGGCTGTCCTCTTTGCTCTCAATTCCTGGCTTTGTTCAGGATTTGAACGCTTGCAGCTGTCCAAAATTTTTGCTGCCAGCCAGGTAATCCCTTTCGGTTGCAGAGGGTATTCTTGTGGTCTGATTGCACCAGCTGTTTGGCTGTTTAGTATTTGCTCATTACATGTGTGGCGTAATGCACCCTTTGGGAAACTCTTTCTCTCCCTCTGTCTTTTACATGCATTTCAAATTTAAAATTCATGTAATGACTTAATCCTTAAATGAGAGATAAAGAAAGCATAATCCACTTAGGCAGGAGCTGGTGTCGAAACATGAGACTCTTCACCGAGGGGGATGTGTGTGCTATAAACACGCCCAAAATGCAGTGTCAGTTAGTTTACAGTGTTGCTATAGACAACTGCGTAATTTGGGATCGTGCTCAGAGAATGGGGGGAGTGGACAGGAGGGGGGATTGAGTCACTGGCCTTATTTTGCATTTGCAATGGTGAGGGTGTGAATGAGCCCCAGGACGAGCACCACTAATATCTGAGAGCAAATCCCACAAACAAAGTGCATAAAACAGCAGGAGTTCTGGGGCGGCAGTGTAGCATAGTGGTAAGGTGCAAGACTCGTAACTGAAAGGTTGCCAGTACTCTTGTACTTTTGGGAAAGGTACTTAACCCAGAATTTCCTCAGCAAATATCCAGCTGTATAAATGGGTAACGTAAAAACTGTAACCTATGTAAGTCACTCTGCATATGAGCATCTGCTAAAGGCCAATAACGTAATGCAATGTAATGACGGCTATGGAACACGTAAATAAAGGGTTCTGCCCTGAACAATGATGTTAGGTAAGCTGATTTCCCATTTGTACTTTTCCTCCTGCACAGAAAAACAGGATTATACCAGAGGAGAATGAAATCCAAGCCACAGTTTGAATGTTACTTATTTGGACAGGATAGACATACGGTATGTAGAAGGCAGGACAGACGTTTTTTTAATGCAGTGATACGGGAGATATATTCCTCCATAATTCATAACCTGACAGCCTTTCCTCAGCTTTTGCAGATTATTGCAATCTCTCACGGACCAACTCAAAGTGAGGGGAGACTGGTAAGTCAAATAAGACTGCACTTGAACATTCTCTTTGCATTTCTGCCAGTAAATAAATATTAGACCATGCAAACAATTCTGCCCGTGTCTTTTGGGAACCGAGGAATTGCTCAGCTTCATGATGCCGGCCAAAATCTGATTGAATTTTACTGTATTTTTATACACTTTGTATAAAGCGTGAGTGTGGCAGCCTGGAGACTTCATATCCTGTTTAATGCTCTGACCCAGCAAAAATGGTAGATTTTTCTGGAGAGGTGTGGATGTGGACATGGGGGTGGGGGGCGAGGTTAGCTACCCACACCGTTAACATTAGGTTTAACTGCCCTCACCTCTCACCCCCTCCTCTGTGCTGGGATATTGACCTTGGTAGGGATTCAGGAAAGGGCTTGCTTCAGCAAACTTCCCCCTTTTCTCTCCCCCTCTCTGTCTCTGTCTCTCTCTCTCTCTCTCTCTCACTCACACACACACACACACACACACACACACACACACACACACACACACACACACACACACACACACACACACACACACACACACACACACACACACTCTCTCTCACATACTGTCTTCTTTTCTCTTCTCTTCTCTTATCCTTTATATATGAGATCTGGAAACAGGGCGAATATTAACTCATGTTAATAATTCAGCAGCGCATGAATAGGTTCACATCCAGAGAGGAAAGGGAAGCCCACAAACATATTTACATGAAGTTTGATCAAACCTAGAACATTTCAGCTCTTCCCCAGAATGCACCTCAGACAAACAGTACCAGTCAAAAGTTTGGACACACCTGATTAAGATAATGGGAAACATGCATTCAAAGAAATTCTGCTTCAAAGCCTTATGCTTAAATGCTTAAAATTTGTTTCCCAGGCATATATAAATAGTGAAGTTGATGTTTATGTATGAATTTCTTTCCAAAAAAGATTAATTTGGAAAAAAAAAAAATTGGCTATTTTGAAGAAGTTTTGATTTGATTCACACTTATTTGATCACTAAAGAAAGAAATAAAGAAAGGTGTATCCAAACTTTTGATTGTAAACACCTTTATGTGCACATTCTGGGTAAAGTCTGAGGTGTGTAAACATGCAAATTCACCCTGAGAAATATCACTGATGAATAGCTATCATGAAACCTTTGTCACCACCAGGACCCAGATTTCAGTTGTTTTTTTTTTTTTTTGGGGGGGTGGCGTTTGTTTAATGTTTAATGAGAAGAAGGAAAAAAAAAAAATCTCAGTCTATGCCTCGTGCTTGTTTTGACTGAGCTGAGAAGTGTTTAAAGGCAAATTGAGAAGGTGACTCACAATATAAACTCTCACATGGATTGCTGCACAATAATTAAGTGCTGGGTGGGCAGCGACATGCTGAGTTGCGATAAGGAGTCCATGGAGCAGAAAGGATGTAATTAGCTGCGTTTATTGCTGGCCTCCAGTGTGTAAATACGGCATCACAACTTGGTAATTACACACAATTTACACTCTCCTATTCCAAAGAGGACACCCACAAAAAAGAGCCCTGGAAACGGCATCCACCAGACCATAGAAATGTTGTGTTTTACTGCTGATTACAAAATAAGAGAATTTTTTGTTTATTGTTTATGGCATACCCACACACGTGCCCAGTGTAACTCTGTGCAATCAATCTAATGGTTCTGCATTTTGGTATTTGGGCATGTAATTATAATAAATGGAATGAATTCATAGCGCTTTTGGAATCTGAAGGCTCTTGGATGTTGGAATGCATAAAAAGCCCCCACCCCACCCCCGGTCAATAAATCCTTTTCATGAGAAAATATTGATATTCATAAATACGCTCACAAATCATGAAACAAACTTCCCATGCCACCGGTGCATATACAGGCTCCTTTGATAGACGGGAGATATATTGAGGCCAAGCAGAGCGGGAGAAAGGAGTGCAGTTCTGAGGCTGGGATCTATGCAAAGGCAGTGAGTAAACAGGAGAGCCGTGTCTGGGTTTCCAGTCTCTGTGCCGAGGGAATGGAGGAGGACTCTACACTTTATCACAAAGCTGGCAAGGGTTTAGAGAGGGGTGTTGCTGAGTCATACACTTTAGTATTGAGTGGTTGTGTTAGCAGGCCACCGCTGTACATTATGACACACTGCGATGTGATTTGTTGACCGTAAGAACAATGTGGTTTCACAGCCACAGCAGCCGCAGCAGTTTTCTCTTTGTGACCTTAACATGCTCATCAATGTCTCTCAGTGGTTAATGACACAAATGTAGCTAACTTAGCCACGTTAAGGGTTAGAGCCTTTTTTCTGTAGCTAACAGTGGCTAATGATACATGCATGTTCTCCTTTTAATTACTAACAGGCTAATGATATAGGTTATGTTTCCTACTACTTTTTGATATCGTGCAAAAAGTTAAATTAGCTCCATTACAGCCAATAATCTGATATCTCGTGAGTTACATTCCAAACAAATGACACATCCTTGCCCTAGTAATCTACTTACCGCTTCATTTTCTCTCATATTGGATGAGGGTGTTCTTGTTTGCTTATATTTCAGAAAACAGAGGCTACATTGCGTCAGATAACTGCAGCCTTTAGGCTCGTTTGACTTGAATATCGACCGTAAGGGAGGCCAGGGGTGCTCCCCGTCCACATTGGCTCCAGCGGCAGAATCCTCTTGTGATTCCTCCGTTAGCTACAGCTATGCTTGTGAGCTTGATGCTCTGGCTTTGTGCAGGGTTTTCTTCCTCGCAGGGTATCTACTATGAGGTGGTTGGTCATGCTCTATAGCATCACCATGTTTTTTAGCAGATTCAGAAGTAGCACACAATCAGATTAATGGAGACTGGAACAGCTAGCCATAGAAATTAATTCTGAAATTTGAGCAAACTGGAATACAGTGAATGTGCACACACTGAAGCCTGCCAGGAGACAAAGTTAGCATGTGAGAGAAAACGAAATGGCTGGGAATTGTTGCAGTGTAATGGAATAAAAAGAGCATTACTTCTTTTGAAAATTACTTAGGATTACATACTGTGGTTACCAGTAGTGTATGAGGTGGTAAAATGCAGGTAACTGGGGCTCCCTGTGGTCTGTGAGGGGGTAAAATACAGGTAGCTGGGGCTTCCTGTAGTGTTTCAGGAGGTAAAATGCTGGTGGCTGGAGCTCCTTGTAGTTTCTCGGGCTGTAAAACACAGGTAGCTGGAGTTCCCTGTGTTTTTGAGGGGGTAAAATACAGGTAGATGGAGCTCCCTGTAGTGTCTGAGGAGGTAAAACAGAGGTAGCTGGAGCTCCCTGTAGCTTGTGCAGCTGTAATCACTGTGCAGAATCCTGTTCTGCAGTGGGTGTAGGTGGAGGTAAGGATCAGTGAAGCTGGCAGTGGTGAGGGCCCTGAGAGTGCTAACTCCTCTCCCTTCCCACGGCGAGAGCTTTCAGCCGCAAATCGCTGCAGTCAACAATCACAGGACCGGTGCACACAACGCCAGCTCACCTCCCTCCTTCTCCCTGTTAATACATACTTTTCCCCTTTTTCGTTTGCAGCGATAAACCATTAAAATAGACCTGGGACATCAACTAACTGTCATCCACTGAACATCCACTGTCTCCAGCACCATTTGTGCCTGTTCACATGCAGTTACAAGCAGGGCATTAGATATCTTATACACATCCCCTTTTTTTCCAGGTGGAAAAGAATTAATTCCTGCAGAGAAAGGGACAAAGCGAAGCAGATTGCAGAGCACTACAGCCAGGGCAGTGAGTGTGATTGCTCTCTCGCAGATAACCCCCATGCAGGTTCCGTATAATATGAGATCCATTTAAATAGCTTTATCTAGTTCCCCCCGTAGATACTCTCCGGTTTGTTCTTCTGTGAAGAGGAGAGGAGGGAGATGAATAAGAAAATGAGGGGAGATGTCGCGAAGCATTACCATATAAATAACCAAAAGCAAACGAACGAGCGATCAATATGTGTGTATGCATTTGTGCGCAAGTGTGTCTGCGTATGTCTGTGTGCGCGCGCGTAATGCTTTTTTTTGTCCCTGATAAATGCTATCCGCATTGATGAACAATTTGATTTCACCACACTCTATGGTCTAAATATTCATTGTGAGCTCCGGTCATACTGGCTGGAATATTCATTCATTCTGAAAGCCTGTTTTAAACAGGGGTGATTGGATAACCTTTTCAGCCTGTGCCTTTCGGCTAAATTGTAGTGCATGTTTATAGGAGTAGAGCTGCTGCCTCCACTCAAAGTCGTAAAAACGCACCTTTATACTGACAGACAGGGCTGCTGAAAGCTTGTCAAATATTTCCCCAATCCATAAAATGTGCTCGGAGGTTGTTTCTTGTTTTTTTTTTTTTGATGTGGAGTTTATTTATATCAGTGAAATCACAGGGATGTTTTTTATAAGGTGTAGTGGACTGGGATATGTGAGTGGGTGAGCAGGCTGAATCAGGGTGGCTGAAAGGCTTGAAGCTTATCCTGATCTCTGTGCCACGACGAGGCTTGCAAATACAAATACACCCCCAGGACAGGACAGGACACCAGTCTGTGATAGTGACCCCCACCCCCCGTTCATCTATCGATGCAGAGTGCCAACTAAGATAGTGACTAATAAGAAGATAATGGCAGCCATATTTAAAGTCTATGACACCTCTATGTCACAACAACAGAGCAGACAACACTAACCACACACCCTCTGAACCAGCACCAAAGCACCATAACACGTTGTCTCGCAAAACTACGTGGTAAATTCTCTTGTACCTCAAGGTCAAATCTATTTATCTGAGAATGTAAATAAAAAAAGTAAGAAGTTCCTTCGATAATAGGTTTTTTTGACCTCCCCACCCTCCCTTACTCTCCCCACCCCCTCCTCCTTAGAAGTGCAATGATCAAATTTTCTTTGAAGAAGAAAAAAAAAAACAGCCAGAATGTGCCTCACAGCTTGAATGAAAGGGAACGAACTGATACAAAAATACATCCACAAAAATAATGGTGAAGTAAATGAAAGTCAATTTTTGTTGTACAACATGAGCCCTAGCATATCTGCCTCTTCATTAAATCAAAATGTAGGGGGGATATTTATTTCTTCATCATGATCTTAGTCTATTGATTAAACACTTGTGGGATAAACCATCTTGGGCAGGTCATAAATCCCGAACTGGATTTTTGTAGTGCTATAATTCTGCCTGACAGGTCCACTATAGGAAGGGAGAGAAAGAGAGAAAGAGGAACCGAAAGAGAACGTTGTTGAAAAAAATGGTTTGGGGAAAAAAAGCTTTACAAAAAGGTTTGAAATCTGCACTCTTCTTTCATCTAAGCTTTTATATCTAAATATGTAATGTTATATATAAATACATTTTTTTAAACAATTTATATCACTGTAATGTATCATCTTTTTTCTATTTTCTTTTTATGCACCAGCTATTCAAGGGAGAGAGATGAGTAGAGAAGGGAGAGAGAGCAATTCTTCTGCATCAGACTCTTTTATTTTCCACTGGACCACTTTGCATTTATTTTAAATGTAAATTCATCTTTGAAGTTCAAAAGTTCAGGGAGACTGCTGTTGATGCATCAACTGTTTCCCCGAAGAGGTTATTCGGGTTATGTCCTAGTCGTAGTTTCCCATTTGACAACGTCTCCATGTTTCCTTTGCTGTTTGCTAATGCTAAGACTTTGCTTCGTGCATACTTTGTGATGAGCTTCCTTCTTTTTTCGAACATTAGCTGGAAACAGAACAAAAACAGACAGACAGACAAAGACAAGCAGGGAGACCTATAAATCCAGCCACTGCCTTCTTCTGGGATTGCTATGTGGATTATTAAACCCCTTTTTCAGTTAACACCTGTGGCACGGAACATTCAAAAAACAGTGAAATGATGACAAGTATCAAAAATGATGCGTAACATCAGAGGTTTACACACTTGTAAGAGTACAGCGTGGGTCCATGGACTATGGAGTCGTTATTGATTAGTGTCCCTAGATGTATTTTGTTCTTTGTCAAAGAACATAATTCACCACTCCTTTAATTGACTGGTCTGTGGTTGTGTATATGTCTGTCTGTCTGTGTCTGCATGTATGATTGTGTGATCATCATTGCATATGCATACATACAAACACACATATACATATACATATTCATGTACATATAACAAAATTATACTTGCTCACCATCTCACACCATCTTGATGTAGGTGACCTTTTGTTTTCTTTTTCGCTATTAAATCGTCCAGTGTGAAGCTGTCGGATCCTGCATTAATAACTGGTTTACATCTTCGTAAAACAAAAAAGATAAAGACTCTTCCATTGGAAATCCCTCTTATACTGAGTCCAATTAGGCTTGATGGAAGCACTTTTCTGTCAAGCAGAAAGATTTCACTGCATTTGTGTCCAATAATGTGATTGATCTTGGTACTTTCCTCTGCTCACTGGATGCTGTCACTGGTTCATTAGGTGGTGGAATGCAAAAAATGTATTTCAAAAGAACAATTATGATTTTCTTTTTTTCCTTCAACAGTTGTTAGTTCTGCCTCTGTTGCAGAATGGCAATACACTTGTGTCTCAGACAGTGGGAGACATAGGGCGGGGGGGGGGGGTTTAGGAGCAGAGTATCTGAAACGATGTCTGAACTCTCATTATAATTTGCAATGTTGTCAGCTGTAAATTAATTGATTTTTTTTTCCTGCCACACAGTGGTTACCTGAACACAAAATACTGCCTGGAAATGCTGCTTTGAAGTTTAACTGGTTTTGTTGTATAAAAGATGAATGTGTACAAAAGCACCAGGGGTTAGTCTGTAAAGCTGGATAAGAAACTATTTAAAAGAGGTGCGCGAACACCTCTGCACAGGATTTTAGCGAAAGCCCATCACAAAAAGTAGGATAAAAGCCTGTGGAATCGAAACACCTGTGTTTTGGAAGGAGAGTAAGCTGGCATTGTCCTCAGAAAATCAGCATCTTAATACCTCCCCTTTTTTTTCTCCTGGAGAATGTTTACCCACCCAATCCGCTCCCTCGATTAGCAGACAATGGAATGCAGCTCGATTTGCTTCTAATTAGGGCTTTAATGTGTGTTATTAAATACATCGCCATGTCCCAATTAGAAGGTGTTGGGCCCATACATCATTTTAATTGATATCCACCTCGTGCCACATGGGCCCCTGATATTCCATCAGTATTCCCAAAATGATCTTTGCTGGCAGAGCGCTGAGGCGAGAGGGAAATCATCTCGCTGGAATCTGTGTGCGTGTGTGTGTGTGTGTGTGTGTGTGTGTGCGTGTGTGTGTGCTCGCGCGCGTTTGTGCGTGCGTGCATGTGGGTCCGTATGAGAATGTGCAAGTGTGTGTTACATGAAGCCCATGGTCTCTGCTTTTTGTTTTTTTTTTTAATTTATTTAGTTTTTTTTTTTTTATATTATATTATATTTATATTATATATTTTTTTTTATATATATTTTATATTATATATTATTTAGTTATTTTATTTTATTTTTTATTTTATTTATTTATTTATTTATTTTTTAAAAAAATGCCTTTATTTGCAAACAAAAAGTGTGACAATGTTTACATGTGGGAGAGTGCAAAAAACTTTAAGTGAACATGGAACACAAATGAACAAATAAGACAAACAAACAAGCTAGCAAATAACTAAATAGGGTTATTTTATCTATGAGTCTCTGCTTTTTGTTGAAGGATAGTGATAACAGGAGTGGGTTCTACCCTCAGCTTTGAATTATTTGTCAAAAAAGCCTTAAATCATTTGTCACAAATACAGTACTGTGCCTAAAATTTTGCACTGGAAGGTCCCAGTTTGGGAGTGCAAACAACAACAAACAAAAAAACAAGTTTCACAACATATCTGAGATCTCCTTCTTTGTATTTGCAGACAAATGATGTTTTACTGCCATTGAAAGAAATTACAAATAAGATAGAGGTTTATTGATTCAATTACATTTCACAATATAGTAAGAATGAGAACTGCATGTTAAAAGGGGTACTTTCCCCCATTGTCATTCTGCTTTATCTCCATAAAGAGAGAAACACTGCAGCACACAACTGAAACAGTCACACTTGATCTTTGAGAGCTGAGATTTGCTCAGTGATGCTCTCCAGATTTGGCTGGCAGATAGTAATAAAGCTATGCATCTTCTCTGACTGGCCCTGGGATGGTAAGGAACATGCATTTTGTGTCTGGAAACAAAGGGTGAATGGTAAACTGGCCTGCCTGGTGAGCATTGCTAAATCCTTCCCAGAATTCTTTGCAATAAACCACATTATGGAGTGGACTAAACATCCCATAACATAAAAGTCAGTAGGACAAAGAGGATTCCGACACCTTATAAAATATTTATGCCAAATTTATGCCAAATAAAATTGATTGGTTTTATTTAGGGAATAATCATATATTGCATGAAGTAATATGTTGATTAAGAGCTCATCAGCTCACTCACTTCTCAGTTGTGAGTGGGTTGGTAAGTAGTTCATCTCAAGCCTTCACGACATAGTTCAGTTTGGACATACAAGGGAGTGCAACATGAGGAAAGGGTTCTAGTTATTTTACAGGTAAGAAACAAACAAATACAAACAAATAATGGTTTAATATAAAACATGTATTAACACATCAACATGCCAGCTGAAAATTCATAAAACAACAACACTAAGATCCCTGTAGTCACTATTTATCCTGGCTAAAATGCCCAAGGCCAGTTTTTATAGGATTTTCCAGGTGGCTTTATGGTCTGATAAGTCTGGTAAGCAAGCACCCTGCATTAGATTTGCCCTTGTAGATTTTTTTTGGAATATCCTAATGGAGGTAACCTTTTATCACCAGTCACATTGGTAAGGCAGGACTGTGTGGAAAGTAGTGCTCCCCCTGCTGCACTGGAGGGCTTCCTAAAAGAAGATGGCAAAGCGTAGACTCCGACAAGAGGATAAATGAGAATCAAGTGTTGTGAAAATGGCAAGGCCGCCCTCGGGCCGGTCCAGGCTTGATTGCGTCGTCTGGTCGTCAGTGGCGAGGCAGATAAAGCGAGCGTCGATCAATAACCATTTCTTATCCGCACCCTTCATCTGCTCTGTATCAGAGGGCATGGGCTCCTTTTTAAATGCGATCCTGCCGCAGATAACCACCTGTTCGAATCCCCCCCCCAACACCCCTCCATTTCTGCCACTCCTGCCTCCACATTAAAGGATTGCACCCGTTTATCTGGGCTTTTTTCTGTGAGGAAGTATAGCCTGACCAAACTCCATTTTGCCTTGTGCACCAGGTCTATACGAAGCCAAGATTTATACGACGAGGCCTTGAGAATGCAAATGTGCCTCAGCTTGGACGCGACGCTGTCATTTACTGGGGAGAGCAGGGCGCGTAAGAGCAATTTTGGCCTTTCCTTGAGCAAATTAAAAGTTTTCACATGGAGAGAGATGGAAAGTGGGAGGGATGGGGAAAAAAAGAGAGGCAGAGAGAGAGGCCATTACAGTTTCTTTCTCCCCGTGCCCTCTGCTTTGCAGACCAACCTCAGACTTCTTCCCCACTTCCATCTTAAAAGTTGTTTTTTTTTCTTCTTCTTTTTCAAATTGGCTCATTAGCCTGTTTAAATGTTTAAAAACCCCCAAAGAGAAGACAGAGACAACTTTCATTAAGCCATGGAGGCTGATGGCGAACCTGCATGTTACCATGTTCATTAGACCTTAGTTACTTAACAAGCTGCGCTCTTCCTGCTGGCATAATTAAACAGCCTTCCTGACCCCCTCAACAACCCCCCCAGCATGTTCTTAAACGTGTCTCTTCTTAGTATGCAGGGGCCGGTCCAGCACCTTGAACTCTTTCCGTTGGGTTAAGGAAAAAGCGTGGGGAAAAGGACGGCTACTGTGATAGACAGGGGGTCTGTGCTGGCAAGCTGGTAATTTATGGGCAGGTGGAGCTTGCATGGCTTTAGCTAATTGACCGTGATTATTTTTAACACACCCACGATACCCTTGCTGTCTGAATATAAAACACATCCAAGGCATTCTGGGCTACGTTTTGGACGGTCCCGCCAAGTCCTCTCCAAGAGCGTCCCGCTCCACAACTTCCTGGGAAGATCCTGTGTATGTGCTGCTACAGTATGTTTCTATTATACTCTAGATTCTAGACAGACAATGAAAATCATCAGTATTATTATCATAAATATGAATTATCATTTTGATCACCATCATCATCATTATCGTCCATTTTAATCATCAGTTGTTATTATTCATCTTTGTCCATCATTTTCATTTCCTGTTGTCATTGTCAGTATGTGTCACTGTCATCTCTATCGGCATTGTCACTGCAGTTACTTAAGAGTTGACTTTAGCTGTGACTTTGCTTTAATAATTCACTTATATTGTCCACTGGGCGTGAATCCATATAATTAAAGACCAACAGGTGAGAGGGGGACCTGCCACGGGGACCTGTGAGGTTAGATTAGCGCTCCGAGGGCGTCCTGTCTAATTGGCTGTCTGCTAAAAGGGTAGTGTTTCCTGCTCTCTAATGGATCAGTGGCGTGCAGTCTGGACTGACCCTGTGATCTCACGATGAGCCTGGGTCACTGAGCGCCGGCACCCAGACACAAAGAAAGCCACTCCTGTTTTTACATATTGTTTAAGCTCGTCGACACCACCACACATACCCATATGCCCCTTGTAGGATGCCTTAATCCAGCATAGCATTGTAGAGTGTAGAAAACTTGTTGTAAACTCATTAACAGACTTTGGTCCCCTTTCTCAGAAACCATCTGTCTCCATTTATTTCTTTTGAAGTCTGTGCCTCCAAACCCTTTGCTAAAACAAGAAACACCCCCCACCTCCCACAGACTTTTAGGTAATGTGCATGTGTGTGTGTGTGTGTGTGTGTGTGTGTGTGTGTGTGTGAGAGAGAGAGAGAGAGAGAGAGAGAGAGAGAGAGCAGGTCTTTGTGAGTGTGTGTACGCGTGCATGGCCGCCTGTGCATATTCATAAATTTAAACAAATTATGCACACGAGGGAATATCTAAATCCACATTCACTTCTACATCCTCATACCTTCAGGTGATGTAGAGCAGAGGGGGGAGAGAGAAAATTCTACAGACGTCTCCTCGGAAAAACTAGAAAGAGGGTGAAAATAGAGAGAGAGAGAGAGAGAGAGAGGGAAAGAGAGAAAATGCAGTGTGCTGATAAATCCTCCAGTGAAAAGGTGTTTTGTAATATCTAAAAAGGGTTCACCTCCTCTGCTTTGACTCAGGAGAGAGAAATAAGGCCCCTCTCCCCACGTATATATCTCGGTGCAAATAGCACATTAATCTGTCCCACAATGCCGCTGGGCTGCCTTCCCTTCCGCTCTGCTCTCCACCCTGATGAGTTGTGAAACGGGGGGCCTGGGGGGTGTGGGGGCCCCGTGTTACCCCCCCCACCCCCCACCCACACACCCCCCCCCTCCGGACTGCTGCGGTAGTAATGGGAGAGAGGGCCACCGTGCTAGATTGCTAATGCCCTCGGCCTGTCAGAAAAGGCACCTGCTTGCAGCTTGACGTTAATTTGTTTGGACATGGTTTATAATTTAATTCCACTGCAGAATTAACTTCCAATACAAGAAGCTATTAGCTGGGGAGATGGGGATCGTTGGTCCCCCTTGGGCTTGTCCCAGGTGAGTGGCGAACCTATAACACTTGCCACATAAATAGATTGGGGTGCGATGCAGACGACTCCGGCAAAAAAACAAAAAACCCCAATCCTGTTTTTGAAGAGCTCTCGCATGGCCGCACTGAATGCAGCAAGTCCCCCCCCCGATGCCACATACATTATTGTCAGTTGCTACTAATGACATAGCGAATCAAAGGCACATTGGGTTTATTTCAGCGGGGCTGTGCTCAGACTAATAAGTAGATTATTATATTATCGCTGAGGTAGATGTGTGGCGAGAGAGGGTGAGAAATCTGCTTTGACTGCACAGAGAGCTTTATCGCTCTGAAAAAACTCCTAAAGCTGCTTTATTGCATTCGGGCCCTGTTGGCTGTCTCTGGACAAGCTGAGCAATGATGCATTGAGATAATAAAAAAGAAAGTGTCATAGCGTAGTGTAGTTTGGCTGGAGCAGGCGTTTGTAAGGGGAAAGGTCTGTTTGCTGGTACGGTGTAGGATGAAGAAGCAATGAATAAAGGACGTTTTCACGTGTGTGTGCGCTGTCTAGTCATTGCATAACCTCCGTGCGATGAGGTTAAAGGAATCTTGTCCAGAGGGGGTTGCTTGTCTTGTTTCTCCTTCTTAAAATCTTGGTAGTGGATGACTCAATTTGACTCACAGGAGAGCAGTGCTTGGACATGAGACAGGCGAAGAGGAGAAGTGGATCATGGGAAGGGAGGGTGGTGGTGGGGGGTGGGGGGCGGTTAGCGGGGCTGTGTCAGCAAGGGTTTGTTCCTGTCGTGTCAAACACCGCCACGGTGTGGGGAGCTTCCATGGAGACGCCGAGCGGGGCAGGCCGCGCCGTGGCGGTGTCTCGCCGGAGCGAGTGATCGGGGAGGGTGGGGCGAGGAGGGGAGAGGCGCAGTGTCGTTCCTCGTAACCATGGAAGCCAACTGACACGCACGGGCCGATTCTCAGTGCCGTCCTGTTGCTGAGACTGCCTGGGGGTCGATGGATGGAGAGAAGCAGGGACGAAGTTGTGTTTTCCGAGGAGGGAGGGGTTGAGTCGAAGGAAGCTGTTCCTGTGAGGTTGAAGACATGCTGCAGGTAGCGTCACCTTCCCCCAAAGTGCTTCGAGTCGCCCGAACCCTCTGATTGCACAGCCGAACTTTGTGACCTGGCTGGGAAGCTGTAGCTGGCAGAGAGAGGCTGGCACAATAACAGGACAATTACCCAGGGGCCGGAATTACAACCTAAAGTTTTTAACTTTTGGACACGAGTTTCACAGACTCTTTATGGAGTAATTTTCTGCAATCATGGTTCATTTTACAGTGGTTCGGCTCACTTCTTGAGACCGCCAAAGAGGTTTAATCAGAGGCATGGAATCGTTTAATCATCCTCTTTCTCCCCATCTCTCTACGTCCACTTTGTGAGTGCACACTAACCAAGCGGGCATTGATTTTTTTTCACCATTTTTTTTTCCGTAGGCTTCAGCACAACCCTTTTTCTTATCCCTTTCAGACTGTTCACAAGCAATGCATTCTGTTTCCGGACAAATCTTAATTTTGAAGTCTGAAAATTAGGTGATGGCTTTAACCATGTGATATGTTCCCATGTCATGTCACATTCACAGGAACAGTGAAACCATCCAGGCTGATGGCATTTTGGCACTTGTGTTTATGGTATTTGTACCTGACATCACAAGAGCCCTCGTCATGGGTACACTTGGCTTCTCTTGTTGGTGCAAGAGACATCACGCGAAACCAGCCAGCCGTACAGCATTGTGACTTCAAATGGTTTCCCTGAATGGAAAGGCCTTGATGATTCCAAAAAAGACAATTCCAGAAAAAGGAACAAATACAGATGAAAAATAAGGACTAAAAGGACATTGTTGGTGGTGATTTTTGTAAGCGGAGTCAGCGAAGGCAGTATTTTGTATGTAGTATGCTGACCAAGTATTGTCATCTGCGGTGAGAAGTGCACCCTCCAACACTCTCCCCCGGCTGTCACGCCTCTCATTAACGCCGTGAAAAGAAAAATTCCTTGGTGTTTATGTGTTTATGTGTTTTGGGGCGGGGCTGAGCTGCACGCAGCTGTGGCTTCTGCTGTTGCTGTTGCTGCGTCTTTAGCACGGCGCGTTTGTCAGTGTTGTGATTAGCGGACAGCAATGGTGGCGCTGCCTCTATGAATATCAAACATGGATTCCCGAAGCTGACTCGTCATTTTATCGCCCCCCCCTTCAGTCACTTGCCGTGAATCCAAATAAGCTTGAACTATGACTGCCTGAGAAAGATTGTGGGGGGAGGGGAGGGGAGGGGTGGTGAAGGGGGGGGGGGAGAGAATGAAGGTGCCTCCGGTACAGTGCCGCCCACGGCGCAGCTGAGGCAAAGCCTATCAGAGGATAGCACTTTCCACCTGTGGGGAGACTGCTGTTATTGCGTGATGACTTTTCCGGGTTCTCGCCTGCTGGAAAATCATTTTGCCACGCCACAGGAACTGTCTCTGTTTCCTGAGGAGGGAAGAAAAAAATACAGTTTTTTTTTGTTGTTGTTGGAGAGAAAGGGGACAGACCACATAAGTGTATGGACATAGAGAGAGTGAGAGAGAGAGAAAGCGAGAGAGAAATTTCCCACTTGCAGCCCTGCTTAGGTAGTATATCACAATGGAAATTACGTGTATGAATTGGAATTTGAGAGAGAAGGAGAGAGCCAGGCTGAAGAGAGGAGAGGAAGAAGGTGTGAGGAAAGAGAGAAAAAAGGAAAGAGGAATCCATGAGTAAGAGGGTACTAGAATGAAATCAGAATCAGACTTTATTGGCCAGGCATGCTCTTATATATATATACATGAAATGAGCATGAAGAGAGAGAGACGGAGACAGCGGAGAAGAAAGAGAGAGAAAGAACATGCAGGGGTGCACAGAGGTCACAGAAGTAGAGAGTCTGATGTGAAAGGTGGGGTGCAATGACTGCAGTGTGTGGAAAGAGTGGAGATGAGGATAGAGGTTATGTATGTAGGGCGTGGAGCCACTTCTCTATACCACTCACTCCAATATAGAGCACAGGGGAGCCATTGTTGTCACAAATAATTTTGTACATTAGCCCATGTCCAGAAACACTTCAGCGGTGGTCATGGTCCCATCTATTCATTAGTTTTTATTAACATCATTGTGAGGCAAAACAGCCCAGGTTGAGTGCCGCTATCTGTGGGCTGATTTTCTGATATGATATTCAGGGCTACCGGGTCAGGTTTACCTGTGGAAAATTCAGCAAAATGGAAATGAGCCGTATTTCGCACAGATCCAAGCTTGACACAGTATGTGCCAGGTGCCCTCGAGTGTGGGAGGAGAATGGTGAGAATCGGGGACTCCGTGTATGCAGAGGCCTGGGTCTTCACTCAGTCAGCCCTATGACTAGGGGTGGAGGTGGGGGGTCTCTCTGGGAACATTTACATAAAGCTCAACAATGCATGCTACCAGTGCAGACTCAGTGATCTACAAGCAAGCAGTATAAACAACTCCTACGCAAGAGAGAGAGAGAGAGAGAGAGAAGAAAACTGTTCTACGACTAACAAATTAAAGCAAACAGATGAAGCACTTAATCAAGACTAATTTGGTGATTAACAAAAAACAAAACTGGTCATAATGAATGGCACTATGTGGTAGAACTGCTGTAAACAAAAAAAAAAATTCTTTTTTAATTCACTTACACTTACAAAAGATTTATTGCATGAATCAGATCAAGAGAAAATTAAAAGTAAACTGAATATGAATATGAAATGAAAAGTGAATTAGGACTAATCAAATGCAATGCCCCCAATCACAAAAACTGGAGATGAAACCACATTCATGCCTGCAAACTGATGAAAGCACAGGCAATAGCAGCAATAAAATGTTGAAATACAGCAGCCATAACCTGCAGGGGGCCCAGCTTATACTCTTAACATGATACAAGAAGCTGGGTATTTCCCTGAGATCTGGAACAAAGGACTCATGAAACCTACTCATAAACATGAAGACATTTTTGAGCACTAGTCATTACTTACCAGTACAAATGCCACTGTCTCTTTGTTATGGACAGGTTTCCAATAATCACTGAGATCAAGCATTATCTTGTGAGCTGATTGGCTTCTCTCTTTCCCTCTCTCTCTCTCTCTCTCTCTCTCTCTCTCTCTCTCTCTCTCTCTCTCTCACACACACCCACACACACACTTTCAAACTGCACGCCTTGGCACCAAAGGGCTTTTTTGTATGATGAAAATGACTTATTACATGGTATAACATGCTCAAATTTTGTGCCAATGATTATAAAACATACTCAACCCACAGGCCACCTTAATTTAACATTAGCAGTCTCGTCTAAGTAATCAGCTCTGTTATCCTAAGATGACCTGATCAACAGGAATAATATCAAATTCAAATTCATAACAGAATCCACCCAGCAGTGCAATAGTCATCATTACTGCCATTTAATTGTGCTAAAAGTAAATGTCACCTTTTGTTCTGGCACAATAGCAAAGATGTCCAATCACAGCACTGTCACTGCCCTTCTTAGTGTATTTTTTTAATATGAGCCCCTGCAGTCTAATTAAGACCATTTCAACTGTTATCTCTGAATAATTAAATATCTTCATTTTGTATCTATCCAAAATTTTCAGTGGTTTCAGACTAGATTAGCATCAGTCACACAACACCAGGCCACTCACAGAAAAATAGAGTCTAATCAGCTGTTGAAATTAATAAGCTAATACTTTTAAGATGACACCCAGGGTGAACCCTTGAAATAACCGTAATTACAAGAAAATATTTAATTCGGTGATTAGAGGATCCCACCACAGAGAAAAGAATGGCTGCACAGGTCCCGCTGTCTGTCATTGCTCCGTGTCTCACTCTCATGTCTGGAGATAAAATCCTACAGTGATGCCTCTGAAAGGCACACCTGACAGAACCGTGGGTGGGGTGTCACTGTGCATTGTAAAAATGCTGAGCGTGTGGAGAGAATAGAGATGTTTGCTGTCCCTCAGTCACACACACCTCGGATAGTAAGCCCTTTTTACAGTGCTAGCATGCTTGCTAGCGCTCATGGCCACCGCTGTCTGTTAAATCCTATAGAAACATTTAGCGGTAACCAGACTTGACACCGGAACAATGAATATATACAATACAGTACAGTTAGATACTGTATATGAATGCAAAAGTGTAAGAACAAGTACAGGTGCATGTACAGAAAGAGAGAAGGACTGAGAGAGCAAAGACAGGAAAGACGGATGAAAGCTGGGAATGAGGATTGATGGTTGCTTGGATGGGGGGACACTGGGATACATAAATACATGAATGGAAAAAATTGAATTCCGGGACCCCAATATATTCCCCTTGTCTTTTTTGCGTGATTGAATGCACTGTACTGTTGGATTTGTTTTCAGCGAAACAGAAAGATTCCCTCTGACATTTTCATCCGGTGACTGTCTCCCAGGTAGACATGCGGCTGGCCCCGTTCCACATTCTGCCGGGATGTGATATTGAATTGCGGGACTCTGTCCGGGCAGCGTGGAGCTCCGATGCTTTGTGCCGTTGTTGCCCTGGTGAGGTTCGCTGATGAGTTTTGCTCCCTCTGCCTGAACCATTGCTTTTTTTTATTTATGAAGGAAATACAGGAGCTTGTGGAAGCCAGCCTGAGTATATTGATGTGCACACATATTGCTTAGCAAATAAATGACAAGACAGCAATACTACTACTACTGCATTCACTACTAATACATTGTGTGGCTTACAAAAAGTACATTCAACAGCATCAGGCTAGGTACTGTATAGATAGACTGCATAGCCACAAACTGATATCATCACAGTGTAATTATCACTGCAGTTTTTGTCCCAGTAAACTGCCACCAAGCTTTTGTCTCTTAATGTTTAAACCACCATCTGTTTTACCACTACGTTTTTACCACCATATTAGATTGGGGATGGAGTCAGAGCTATGGGAGCCAAGATACAGCCTGAATAAATGGGTTTTGAGATGGTGCAGGAAAACGGACAGCAGCCCTGCTGCCCTTACAGCTGTGGGGAAGTCATTCTACCACTCTGGGGCACGATTGGAGAAGGTACGTGATCAGAGTGAGGGACCTTGAAGGGACTGCTGATGTGCCAGAGGAAGTGGATCAAAGTGATCTGGGAGGGTAGGGTTTGACAATAGATCACTGCTCAGCAGGCTAGAACCAGCCTACTATTACTACTACTGCCAGTAATACCACCACCACCATCACCATCATCATCATCATCATCATCATACTAATAACCATAATAGCTATAACACACACAATAATCATATTATTGTATTTGTAGCTGCTAAATGAACTTCAACAGATGTCTTTGCTGTGTTTACACCCAAGGGGAAGCACCTTTTTCATTGAGATCTTGCCTTATTCATTTATTGATTGTAGCATCTGATTATAGATATGAGGGCAAAATGGAATCATTATGTGTGTTAATCGTTATAATTAAAAATGGACTTTAGTTAAGGTTCCCAGAAAAAAATGTGGCAATAAAGAACATCTGCTGAAATTATGCCAATAAATCATACCAATGAAAATAGAATTTAGTCAGTATCAGACTTCATTAATTTTTCTGCTGCAATTATTAGTACTTGAAAGTCTGAACAACAGGGAGGTGATCCTCCAATACTGTAATTACGTGAATTTAATTTTATTTAAGCAGAGTGCTTGATTGCAAGTTTGGTTGCTATGCAATATCCTTTTTCGTGCTTTCACGCGTGAGTGCCCCATCTCTGCTGACCTGTTGTTCACAACAGGTTAAATTCGCCTGTGGTTATTTGTGATTCAAGGCACACTCAATACACTCGGCCCTGCGTGGCCACAGCATCCCGTGTGTCACGCCCCAGCCAATCCAAGTCCGGTTTTTGGAGTCTGAGTTGGATAAAAAAAATAAATAAAAAAAATGAATAAAACTACGCCCTCGCACCCTTTCTTAGTTCCTGCCAATTGCAGGGATTGTGACGTAAGTCTAATATAATGCGCTTCCCATCAACCGCTTCAAGATAAATATTAATTAGGCAGTGGGACTTCCTCCTCAGGCACAGCATGAATGACCACGTGCCATATCACCTTTCAAGTAATGAAGAAGCTTTCAAAACAAAACAGCTTCAGCGTCTAGGACAATGTAGAATGTATATAATCACTGCTTGAAAATGCTAGGCATGGCAAGCAGAATCACTGCAGTTAATTTCTGTAATGCATTACTTAATGACCGGGCGTGTAATAAATATATAAATCACGCGGAACAAAAGTATTGTACGTGATCCGTGAGAGGTCCACGCGCCATTCAAACCTTCCTTTAATCTCGTGTTCTTTTTCTTTCTTTTAGGGGATCTATTCTGTTGTTGATATATCATGATTACTTCATTTTATACCGGACTTCATTCTCAATTTCCTATGTGCACATCGCAATAAAACACTTTAAAAAATCATGCAACGCCACCACAAAGTACCTTCCAGTTTACAGAGAAGCACAAGCTATATTTTTAATAAGTTTTTTTTTTTACGCTGCAATCAGGATCTACAGTTGGGGAGAGACTTTGCGCAGCTTTAGGACCCCGCGGAAGCGCGCCGCCCGCTGCAGGACTGAAGACATGGACCGATTTGTATGCGCTCGCGCTCATCCTTTGCATTAACACCGCCACAGATAACGGTTCACGATTCCCATCTACGGAGGGATTAGGGTTCTTTTCGGGATCTTGATTTGCTTTGGGAATCCGCTCCTTTGTTTTTTTTTTTTCAAACACCAAAGAGAAAACTACCAAATCTTTTCCTTTTTTCAGTCAGTTCTTTTGATTTTTTTTCGTAATTTATTTATTTTGACGTGTTTGAGCTCCGAAATTGCGGCATCTTTTACGGGAAAGTTGCAGAGATCCAATTGGCGACATGGACCAAATACGTTTCTAGGTTAAACTAGAGGTAAATAAACAAGCAACCGCAAGGAAAATCGGGACACGCGGGTAAGTTACAATTTTGTACGAAGTTGATATGTCTTCGTTGCACAGGTTGGTTTGTGCAACCTGTGAAGGTTTATTCATTGCCTACAGCGCGTCGGTGAAGCGCTTGATGGTAAAGTTAGATTATGCCGTGTGCTTTCGTAAAAAAAACACAGCCTTGTATTTTAACGGTGTAAAATATGATGTGGTAAACCCTATCCAATTCAGCATGAAGTAATGAAAACGTGTACCCAATGTGACATCTAAAATGCACAGTTTAACACCAAACCCTCTAAAATAAAAACTCTTGCACAGAGATGTGAATACGGTAATCAAGATAAACCTCTTCATTCCCATCCAGTGATTGTATCTCAGTTGTGGCCTGCAAAACTTTAAAGCGACCTTAAAGTGAAACATTATTGACCTTAAATTTGAACGGTATGTTTTTAAAATCGTGTTTTCAAAATGAACAAACTGAAAATAACGTCTCACTATATATGTAGCCGGATCTCCGCCCTACATTTTTGCTGAATGAATGGTGTCAGGAACCGTTATTTTTTTGTATCGCTGTTTTACTTGTAGGTCTCGTGTCCTGTTTTGCAGATGTTAAATTAACATCGGAAAAGGGTATTCAGGTTTCGATCTACTTTTTAACGCTATGTTTTCACGTAAGGTCGTCCGTAGCTGAGGTTTTTAGACCAGCGTTGCAAGGGTTTGAGTGTGTGTAAGTAATCCGCTGGTAGCAGTTTCTGTGAAGCCCTGCGTGGGATCGAGCCGAGTGCATTATTGATGAAGAATAACTCATTGGGGAACATTCCTTCTGCCCATTAGAGGCCGTCCCGAGCTTGTCTTTGAGGCGCAGCGACATTAAAGAAACCTCATCTACCTCGATTTCCACTGCGGTTCGCTGTGCGCCCAGCACGGGAGACAGTTTAATATAGAGTAACTGTTAGAACTTGATAAACCACCTTTTCGTGATGTATACGGAGCTTTAATAGCCTTTTTTAAAAACATAGTTTCAGCATGCAATATTAGCCACTGTTTTGTGTACGGTGTCCTTTACGGTTCTCAGTAATAACCACTCGGGGTTTCTGATGAATTTTGTGTCAGTGGCGTCTGTCAAAAGTGTCAGGTTTCTTTTGTGAGTTCTTTGAGGCTTATAGGAACAGCATACAGAGATGATTACCTTTTAGAGATAAAACAATGAAACGGAACGCTCGTAGAGTTATCGCAGACAGTTAACATCTCAGCCATTCTTAAAGATACAAGGATTTTATGTCAACAGAAACAAAATACATTTTGCGACCGGATTTAGCTGGCAGATGAAATACTGATCCACAAAGCACTGCATCCGAACTGGTGTTTTATCGTGAATTCGGTTCATATGGTAGCCGACACTGAGCTCCTGTGCGAATATCGTTTTAGTGAAAAGTGAGCAGCACCGCATTTAAACCCAATTAAGAAAAAAATTCCCAATCAATGTATTATAATAGCATTGCACCCCGAATGCAAGTTGTGGGTGGTCCAGAATTGATCTCGGGAGGTGTTCGCTTCTCATCTCGACCTAAAAAAGGGGTTTCATTGTGGAGCAGGGGATCGCATTGTGCCTCTCAGCCGGAGCTGCGGTCTGTGAGCCGTCGCTGTTATAGCTCTCTGCGAGCGTTGCGCGCGAGGGCGAGAGCCGAGGGAGCTGTTCAAGTAACGAGGTGCTGAAAGTTTGAAAGTGCATGCGTTTTACTTCATGTAAAAGACTTTATTCATTGATGAGTGGGATAGATAGATCGATTGATTGTCATACATTTATCATACATTTATTATACATTTTCGTATAAAATACACAAAACGTTTTGCACATACTATTTCGCAAATCTCTGGATTTGACCCAATATTTTGAATTATTTGTCAGATTTAGCCCATATTGTTTTCCACATTAAACCTATCTGTTCCAGTATACTTACATTTTTATTTATGCAGATTCCGCCACACTTTCACTATCTGCCAACCACAAATCACGGGGAAGAGCAGATACCTGACATTTCCAAGTGCTTAAAACTTCCAAGTGCGCATTTATGGAAGAACCTGGCTTCCCTCAGAAAGCTGGCTTCCCTCACAAAAGCAGGAGACATGGACAAAATGCCATCGGTCACCACACCACAGTTAATATCTCTGCTCAGCTCGAGGGAAATGTCACTGTCTGTTTGCCATTTCTTCACAAGGTGTAATTTTGCACAATCTCATCACACGCCCACATCCTACACCCCAGCTGAACCGCAGTGGCCTCCAGAGGGCTAGCATAAGGCTCTGACCACCACAAGAGAGCACGTTTTAAAAAAGCAAGAGCTTGGCTTTGTTATCATAATGTGGAGTAATGTCAGCATCTCCCACCCTGCAGCTGTCCAGCTCAGTGCAGGTGCATTATCCTTGATAGCATTTCATGTACCACCCCCTCTCTTCCGGAACCCCATAGGGGAGTTTCATTATCATTCTGCCCTAATCATCTGCAGGTTGAAGCTGAACCACTTCATTCTGCCACCTTTAGCTGTACTGATAGTCCATATCTAGTTATGATTATGATTTGTATTCAGGCTGAACAAAAGGACTTGAGTTTCAAGTAGATAAGACGTCTATGTTGCCGTTCAAGGAGTTGTAAGAGATGGGTTATATTTTATTTGATTCGCTCTTTGTATTCTGCACCATGATTTGCAGTGTTCTGCAAGTGTTCTGCAGATGAGCTGTCGGGAAAAGCAATAAATAAATAATGCTGCTGCAAAATATCAGTACTAATAATAGTAATATCCAACAAGAATAATAATGTATGCATAGCCTGTTGTTGAAGGGTGAATGGACATCACCTCATAAGCATGTGACATGTATCCAAGCCGTGAATCGGGCATATTGAATCCACCCTTTCTGGAGCATGGCTTTCCATTGGTGCATGACCACAGACAATAGTCTCTTTCCAGTGGTTGATGCAATGGAAACAAACAGTGGACTGTTTAGTGTTTAAAGCAATCAACGTCTTAGTTTTCTATGACATTTTTAATTTTAAAACATCAGCAGAATGAGCTTTGAGTTGACATCATCATTAAAAACAGTTTGTTTAGTGAACATATGCTTTAGAGATGTGCTCATAGCATTGCAAGCCAAAATTTGTGTCAGGGTGTTTTTCAGTGCCTAACCAAAAAAAAAGGAAATAGGATACATTTTTCACCTTCTAAATGTACTTTAGTATCGCCTGATTCCTGACCTGAAGAAGTGATTGCAAAATCTGTAATTGTGCTCCTGAGCCATGGGTTGTTGGTGGCGATATTCCTGTCAAGTGTTGGTAGGCTAGATTATTCCTGTCCATTTCAGGGGTTTGCGAAGCCCGTGGGGCCAGCTAATAGAGTTACAGTGTTACACGATGGCCAATTCTTCCGTGAAGTATTTCTTCTCCTTCAGGGGGTCTTACCTTGGCACCTCCGCTCTGCTGATGCTGGTGCTCGAGTGTGCAGTAAGCAGGGGATCAAGGGAGTGATTTGCACTGTGTGTGTGTGTGCGCGTGTGCGTGCGTGTTTGTGTGTGTGCATGTGTGTGTACGCATGCCTGTGTGTGCGTATGCATGTGTGTGCGTGTGTGCATATGTGCATACGTGTGTGTGTGTGTGTGTGTGTGTGTGTGTGTGTGTGTGTGTGTGTGTGTGTGTGTGTGTGAGTCTCAGGGTGAGCACAAGCTTGCACGCTGAAGCGAATATATTAAATTATCCATCACAGTAGTTAAGCTACTTGGTGATGCTGTTTGCTGTTGATTGTGGCTTGTTGATTTGCTCACCGTGTATTTTTTCCCCTGTATATTTGCAGACTGAATGGTGGTGCTGGGCTTTCACAGCTCAAAGCATCTCCTTATTAATATCTGTGTGCAGTTGAGCTGTCTGTGCTTTTAGCATGGCTTTGATGAGAGGCCATACTTTGCTCTGCCTCCACACCACAGCCTCTGAGTCTGGCGCCTCCTACAGGAAAGAGCTAAAGATTTCACACAGCATCCACATCTCTGATGATCTGACCCATTCTGACAGCTGAAAAGAATGGTGACCAATCCACACAAAATGCTCATCTCATGCAAGCCAAATGCATGCATGTAGCACATCACACTGTTGCACAGATCAGAGTCTCAGAAACGCACACACACACACACACACACACACACACACACACACACACACACACACACACACACACTGCAGCCTCTTCAGCCACAGGTGCTCTGACTGCAGTCATCAGGCAAAGTGAAACTTCTCCCGCGCACCTCTCCAGAGAGCACCAAGGTGTGACCGGCAATAATCCGCCCGCCCGTATTTGGGGGGAATTTTGATTAAAAGACGGGGCTGGGGGGCTGGGGGGGGTGGGGGATTCTGTCAGCAGGCAACCCAGTCTGCTGTAAAATCCCCATTTTTATGCTCGGCCTCCGGATCCTCCTGTAACGAGGCCCCTTCGCGTGATCCCGGGCGGCATGTCAATCTCGTCGCCGAGTTCCTCAGACCGGGCGACACGTCTGCTCGGCGTACGGCCTGTTGGGGTCTGCAGACCGGAACGGAAATATCCTGTTTTCCCGTTTCCCCCCTTCCTGCGGGCGCCAGACGTTCTCCACTGGGCTGTGAACACGCGCCCCCTAAACCGCGGCATTTGTTTCAAATCATGCCTCTGCCAAGTTCTTTTTGTCCTGTGATGTATGGGGTCTCAATATCCAGGAGGGTCCAAGCCCTCTTTGATCCAGATTGGAAAAAAAAATTGCTCTCCTTGGCTGCCCCCCTCCCTTCTCTTCTGCAATCTCCACTTCCATCATTCAATTCACCATCAAGGCTTATAGCTGGGGGCACTCATCTAAGCCAAGCAAAAACACTTTTTCTTCCCAAGACTTTTTTTTTTTTGGAATGGGGGGTGGACTTTGTTGAGTGAAGGAGAAAACTGTTCACAGTATGCTTCTGTACTAGCCAGACGTACAAGCAAGACTGACTGCAAAAGATTTTACAAATTTTGTTGAAATTCACCAATTTTCAATTTCTCCATTGGATATTCTCTTAGAATGACACAAGGATACTTCACAGCTAGGCAGTGTCATTGATATCTTTGTAATAGGGTCAGTGAATGTTATGTATGCATGTTGTGTATTCTTTTAATTTTTGTGTGTGTATGTATGTGTGCACACGTATGTGCGTGTGTGTGTGGATAATATATACGTACTTCTGTGTATATATGCATGCACGTGTGTGCAAGAACATGTGTGTCTGTGGATAATGTATATGTGTTTGTGTGTAGTTCGCGCATGTGTGTGTGTGTGTGTGTGTGTATGCATGTCCTTGTGTGTGTGTGTGCATTTGTTTGCATGTGCCAGTGGATGCAGGGAATCCTACAACTGCATTTTGTTTAGATGAATTAAAAGAGCTGATTTCCAGCTGAGGATGTGATATTTCAAGAGGGTAATCTAGAGAGGAAAATCATAAGTGACGCTAATATGGTAGAGTAATTTCTACACGCAATATTGTCTCTGTGAGTCATCAGGAGGTGCTTGCGGCCACAACATAGAGGGCCTCTTGATTGGGTGATTGAATTCCGTCTCCAAGGTGATTGACGACGTGCTGTCAGGAAGGAAGCGTAATTACTTCTCTTTGATAACATCGTAAAGTGATGATGCTCCTTAAGCATATCCCAGACACACAGCACGTCAATAACACACAATAAAGGCAATGAAAAAGCAATCGGTAACGAAACACGCACACAGAATCAATCCATCCATCTGCGTGTCTTCCCAACTGACTGTCTCTCTGACTGTCTGTCCATCTGTCGGGCGGTCTGTAGGCTGCGTTTGCCTCAGCTGTACTCAGCCTTGCCCTGCTATTGTTGAAATCCAACTTCGCTGTGATTGTTAGATGAATGATGCATGAGTCCCAGGTCAGCTTAACTTTATCCTCCAGCCTCCTGCGCAAACACCTGTATCGCAATATCCAGACCGAGTGATAATATCACAGCGTGATATTTCCTGCTGCCCGCTGCTATCTCCTCAAATATTCACAATAAAATGATAATACAGAGATGCAACACGGGACCTAGCCAAAAGTCACTAGTCTACAAATGCTTTGCAAACTGAGCAACCCAGAAACAAACAGACAGATATACATAGACAGGAGTCTGTCGTAGGTATTTTGAAAAAGGAAGTCAACCGTATGTAATGTTGCTTTCAATTTCAGAGTATATAATATATAGTGTTCTGTATAGTATAAAAAATCAGAACATAAACTGTTTCCTTGTTTGCACATTATCTCCTGTGCTCAATTCCTGGTCACAGATAACATTTGTTGTTATCATCATGTTTTTCATATCCTATGAGAATAAACATTCAGAGTAGCAAAACACACCTGTTTTGACAGTTAAACCAAAAATGTAGAGATGAACATAGATGAATGTACTCTCACTTATTGCTTACTGGAGGTTATGCACAATTTTCTTGTTGTTTTAAAAACCTATGTGATACTTCTCAGTTTGTAGCTTTCTTTCCCTTTCCCATGACCTCATTGATTCCTGACAAAACTGCACGGCTTCAGCCCAATTCATCAATAAAACCAGTTGTTTAATTCAGCAAGTCATTTTTCAAAGGAGTCCCACCCACTCAGTTCTGCTGGGAAGGCATTCACTGGAACTCTAGGCCTCTGCCGACACGGTGAAACCTCCATTTGTATAAATAAGAATCACATTGAATTTCAATAAAATGTGAGTATGCATTATTTATGGTAAAATAATACAATTTGCTTGTAGCTGCAGAGAGGGTCATTGGGTTCCGTAATGATTTTGTTAAAGGCTCTGGTGCAGGCATGGATGCATGTTTTAAGACAGGGGTAATTTTATTACGTTATTGATTGACACAAGGCCTAATGTTTTTTTTTTTCTTTCCACGCTTCTTTCACAGCCAAGGTAAATATTTAGGGTACCTTATTACCTGTCCTGGAGGTATTTGACAGGTGCAATGCTAATCTTGGGCGCCGGCATGCCCGGATAGTTTGCAAAGCCGCTTGGTGTGGCTTTCAGGGTACGACCTGGGGGAAAACAGCAGCCCTAAAGAAGAAAGTACATTCAGAATGGGATCAGGAGAGCAGAACCGTGGTGTCGAACGTAGGCAGCATGAATTTGTCTTCACTCATTCCCTTTTCCACATATGTTTGTTTGTGTGCTTGGCTTGCTGGCTGTGAGCTCCTGGTCATGTCTCCCATAGCCAGGATAAATCTTTATAATCCAAAGAGACGGGAAAGATATGCCTCCGTGGCAAATTTGTGGCTTATCGGTAAAATTGGAATTTACTTCTGGGGGGGTGGAGGACATTAGCAGATTTCATCTGCTGGGATTAGTTATGTTTTAGTCAGGAAGATAAAGGTGGCCAAAAGTGAACAAGAAACTAAATCCAATGTTTCCAAAAAAATAAATAAATAAAAGAAAAACCGCATGTCCACAATGTTTCTGTGTAAGGCCATCTGGACCTGTTGTCAGCAATCATTTATAGGCATTTTCTACTGCACTAGGATTTATCATTCCATCAGGTTCTGTGTGAGCATGGTGCTTTTTAAGGTTTTTCTTTCATTCCTGTGATGCTCATTTTGAACAGTGAAGTGCAGCCCCAACTGGTATTCTGCAAGCCCAGGTCTGGAGCTGTGGAACACAGCAGAATGAAACTCAGCAAGCTTGCAGGTCACTTTTCTTCCTATTTGTCTCTGATGTGCTTGAGAGTGTTCTCCGGAGTGGAGGTAAGGTGGAGAGAAAAGCTAACAGCTGCATGCCTGCTCCGATCAGTGTTTAGAGCTGTCCTGGTGGGAAAAACAATCCAAACGCGATCCCGAACGCTTGCTCCGCAAACATCCAGATGTGGAATCGCCCGAGGCTGTCAGGGGACAGAGGAGTTATTTGGCCGCTGTCAAGCTCGATATCGGAATGCGATCGCTTTCACGGAGGCGTTGATGGATCAGTCCCCCCCTTGTCTTAACGCTACCCCCCATCCCGTGCCCTCCGGCCCAGCCATCGCAGCTCCCCCTGAAGGGAGTGTCACCCTGCTTCCCCCCCCCATGACCCTGCCGCGCGTGGTGGAACACGGCGTGACAGCGGGTTTCATCACTCCGGCCAGACGCAGCCGTCACCGCCGCCACGGGGGTGGGGGGGTCCCCTCAGTGACACGTCTGTTCCTCTGACATCTTCTCCACGGCGAGTCAATTAGTCAAATCCCGGGTGTGAGTGATGAGATCCCGGCGTGGCGTGTCACAGACGCTGCGCCGGCTCTTTGACCACTTACTTTATCTCCGCTGACACATTTTACTGAATATTTTCAAGGACAGTAGTCATGGTTTCTCTTAAGTGACTCGCAGAGATTGTTGTCTCCCAGCTGCCTGTCATCTGGTCATTGTGAGTTGTGCATACCGTGTGTGGGAATCTCATGGTGGCAATACTACATGAAATACTATACATAGTGCACTCATACATTTTAACTCATGTTCATTGTGCAATAGCTGTTCATATATACCTTATTCATTCCATACTTACTCCATGTATGTGTCCTGCACCACTGTACTGTTTATTGTAACACTACTGTTGTTTAGTGTTTGTTTCTCACTTTTGACTCTGCATGCAAGCACTTATGAGAGACACTGGAACCCGAGTCAAATTCCGTGTATGCATAATAGCATGCTTGGCCGATAAAGTCTGATTTTTTTTCTGATTCTGAAATATGCATGAATTTACATACCTGTGAAAGAGAAAGAGGGCTGAGTCAAATCTGTATTCTCCAAGTGTGGATCCGCTGCAGATTTACTCGCGTTTCAGCGCAGAAGCACCTGGTGAATGCACCGCAGTGATCAGATTCTCAGAGCGCGGTCAGACGGTTCTTACTCAGCAGTTCATTGCCTCTAACCTTTCATTTACTGTAGTAAATGGCTTTCTATAGATGAGATGTGCCTTTATAGCGGGCTTGTTACAGTGGAGCGTTCAAGCAATGAGTCTCTCACGGCTCCGATCCCGGCAGAGCAAAGGGCATCCTTCACGAAAAGAGGCAGGAGTGAAATGCTTGAGATGCTCCTGTTCTGCTGCCTTTCTTTTTGTGCTCCAGATAAACCACAGCTATAAGGGCTCTCCATTAAGTTGCCCCAACTGTGCGCTTTTAGTGAGATCAGAGGTGACACTGGCCATGGCTAAACGTGGTGTGATCCAGAAGCCCTTCGGGGGAGAGGGATAGGGAGTGAGTGAAAGAGTGAGGGAGAGGAGAGGGAGAGAATGACTGAGCGACAGGAGTGAGGGAAGGAGTGAAGGGATGTGCGTGAGAAGATTGCTTCAGAAAGCGTATATGGGGAAAACATGGTAGCAAGGGAAAATATTCATGGACTACCAGGGAATCTCAGTACACAGGCTGGATGAGTGTGGCTTATAACATGAAACCCATATCCTGCTGGTGTTATTCTCTTGGGCAGAGTCATCTGGCTCTGTGATTCTAAAACGCGGTGACTTCATTCCACAGAGCCGCATTACAGTTGTGGTGACACGTTCTCTCTGGTTCAACAGGCCGGGTGCAGCCTCCACAAAAATGCTCACACCCCTCTATTACCCTGTTCAGTGAGAGACACTGAACGCGGGCGCCGCTTGCATTCCGCTGTCTCTGTGGATACCCCCCTTGTGATGCCATGGCAGACCCAAAGCTTTTTTCACCTGTGCGAAGCATCCTTGGGTGGTCATGGAGAGGGGAGACGTTGGGGGGGGTGGACACCTCCCCTCTCTTTCCTCTTGCTTCCAAGTGACATCTAACATTTTGTTTTTTTAAAACGTTCTTTGGTCTTTTATTTTGCGTTCCTGCTGCATAATTTAGTGGATTTTAATGTATGAAAACAGCTTGAGACCCAGCAGGGGATGCCAGCTTTGTAATTGGGGTATTTTTCATCCAAAGGCGCTTTTTCAAACAGCTTTTAAGTCAGGATTTTTCTGGTGTTTTAGCACAGATGTGATGTGTCACTGTTTAGTGTGGACGAGGAGCCTGATATCTCTCCCAGGAGACTTTAACCCCCCACCCCTTTACACACACACACACACACACACACACACACACACACACACACACACACACACACACACACCTCCAGATAAAGTCGGTGGAAAGCGCCAGTCCTCCATTATTGAATTGATCAGTTCTCAGAAGCAAATGCAGCCCCGTGATAAGGAAGGAGAGGAGATGGGATGAGATCGGCTTTCAGTCGGCTGTCCTGACAACTGCTTACACACACCTTTATATAAATCATTGCCGAAGAAGCCTGATAAAGATCTCTAGGCAAATAAATAGATCGGTCATTAATCCGGAATGAGCAGAACAAAATCACTTCAAGGTCACCGTCGGGCTCGGTTCTTGCCGCCCGTCTTTGTCAACATTTAGCATTCGGAATTTCGTATGTATGATATTCATGAGCGCATTCTATTTTGGATATGGCTGTTTGTTTTACTCCAAAGCCGCAAGACACTGTTGACATCATTGATGCAAATGCTGGTGCCAGTAATCGCTGTCAGGCAGAAGCCGGTTGAGTACACATGTTCCCCTGGCAGACAGTTTGCACGGCAGCCGAAGTGCAATGACTCTCTCGCAGATACCCGTGAATTGATAGCTGATACTCTGAAGAGAGCCTGGCACAGGTTACTGTTCTGAGAGGGGAGGAAACAGGAGCTGAAGACAGAGGGAATGACAGGACCTGTCAGTCTCCTATTGCTGTGCATTTTCATGGTTGTTCATAGGTTTGTGCATTACCAGTGTAAATATTTTTCAATTGATACAGTCTTTCATCTCTTTAAGTGTGTGTATATGTGTATGCACACACATACATGCATGCACGTGTGTGTGTGTGTGTGTGTGTGTGTGTGTGTGTGTGTGTGTGTGTGTGTGTGTGTGCATGTGTGTGTGTGCGTGCCTGCATACATGTGCTGCTGTGAGTGTGCGCATGTGTGTTTATGGAGATGTATTTGTGTGTGATGTGTATGCACAGGTGTGTGTGTTTGTGTGTGTGTGAGAGTATGTGTGAGTGTGTGTGCATTAATATGTGCTCAGGTGTGAGTGTTTATGCGTGTGTCAGTGCCTCTGCAGCTCTCTGCAGGATAGATCCGCCTGTGGAGACCCTGAGGGGGCTGCAGCTTGACTCTGTGTGTAAATTAAAACAGCCACTGTGGCGCTTAGCTTCTGAAGCCCGCAGCCCCGGAGCCCGGGCCACTGGAGGGAGTGAATACTGAAGGTGTCACAGAGAAGGAGAGAACAAGAAGAGCAGGATCAAAAGAGCAAGAAAGGGAGAGAGAGGGAGGGGCAGAGACAGCGGGAGAAGGAGATTTGTGTCCGTGGGGGCTATAATGCCCACAACCCCTGGCCTCTTAATGAATGAATACTGTCTTCCTGGCTGAGGCTGGGACAGAAGCCGTCCTTCCCCCTGTGTGGAGAAACCAGCCTCTTGCCCCATCTTGCCTCTGTGGTTAACGATCTGACTTTGTGGCCCAATGAATGTAATTCGTCCCCTTTAATTACAAAAAGAGAGAGATTGGTATTCATGGCAGGGGACTGGGGAGCGGTCTTTGGTGGGCGGGGACTGTGCAGTTGCCCTGGGGAATTGTGGGGGTGAGATGCTGCCTCAGGATTCCCGGGCTTTTGTTGCGGTGACAGGCACGGCGCAGCTTCTTTAATGCTACCTATCGACAGCCGCAGCTGATTCAGTGTCTTTTTTTTCCCGCCTTGATTGAATTCCCATTTCTCATCTCTCTGCCTGTCTCCCTTGCAAACCGTCCCCCCCTCACATTCAATTTCACACCAGAGAGGAACTTTCCGTCGTATTGACGTTTGTCTGTATAAATGAATTCTCATCGACACTGAAGGCAGGGTTCTGCGGCCTTAACACCTGAGCAGGGTTTAACACAGGGCCCCCGGAACGTGACCTCAGGGGTCAAAGGGCACAGGTCAGCCTTCGTCTGCCCAGGGTGCAAGGTAGTGTCTGTCTGTGCTTACATTGCGTCCTGTTCTCACTGTCAGATGGGGCCAAAATGCAAACATCCAAAAAAGGTTACCCACACTCAGACACCCACACACACACATCTCATTATTTGCACAGGAGGAACAACTGAATTATCACTCACGTTGTTTCAGATATAGATCCAAAGGTGCATTTTGCTTTTGTACCAGAAGTCAAGCTATTTTTCTCAAAGCTCCAGCAGCTGGTCCTTCACTCCATAATGCTGGCCCACAGATACCCTGACACATCCTGATTCCCAGAGCCCCTTTTCTTCTCAATGACACTTGGAGATGGGAGGCATCGCCCCAGAGGAAATAGAGGGACCCCTTTTTACCCGCGCTCAGTCTCCCCTGTGGTCCATCCGGAGCCACAGCTGCACAGATAAGGGGGATCCCTCCGTCTGACCCGCGCTCTGTCTCCTGGTGGCCTGCAGACTGACAGGGACCGGCCTGAATGTTTGCACTAATTCCCTGAGGTGTCCCTCAGTCCCCTGTCCTGCTGAGTACTGACAGTGAGGGGTATTGTTTTCGCATCGTCCCAGTGGCCGGGCGTCCCCCCCGGGACAGGACGTGTGGGGGGGGTGCAGCAGGTTGACTGACACCTCTGTAAACAGTGCGAGCGATAGCCTGAGTGACAGCGGCGTTGCGACAACTCCCGCTCCCCATCTGGCCGCGCCCCCGACTCTGAAAACGAGGTGATCCGTGCGTGCGGCAGCTCCCGTGTCCACCTGACACCCGGGAGGGGTCAAAGGTCAGGGCCCTGCAGCCGTGCCGAGAGAGACCATCAGTAAACCCCCCCCCCCCACCAATCCTGATGCACCTTCACCCGACGGCAAAAAACAACAGCCCCCGTGTCATCCATTCTGCTCCCCGCCGGCCTCGCCCGGCCTCTCTCCCACTTTGATATTTTCAATATTTTCCGTCACGCTCTATTAGTTCCCTTAATGCAATATCATAACAGCAGAGCGGGGATTGTGTGGGCCGGCTCTCCATTCGTCTCTCTGTCTGTCAGTCGCCCCGGCGTCAGGGTAACTAAGACGGATGACTCCGCCTGGACCGTTACACGCCATCGTAGAAATGGGCCGTCCCTCCGAGGCCTCTGGGTAGCGGCAATGGAACGGGAGCTCCTCTGGGCCTCTCCCTGAGTACGTAATGGCCTAATGTAGATTCAGGATCAGAAGACAGGGGTTATCTGTCTATATCAAGAAAGGTAAAGGGTGAGACAGGGAATTGTTTGTGAGTGAGTGTTTGCGGGTGTGTGTGGATGTGTTTATGCACACACACAAACACACACACACACAGTTTCTCTCTTATTTTTGGCTCTACATCTTGCACTCATCCTGACCAATTTTGATGAAAATATATTTTCCTTTTATTATTTTTCTACTACATACACATTTACATACACATTTAAATATGTGCAAACCATTTGTGTTGATTGTTGATTGCTGGCGCTAATCTGCAAGGAAAGTAGGTCCTTGCAACTTTCTTGCAACTCTCTTCAATCTGTATGCTATAGAATTCCCTAGTAAAATCTTCTGCCAAACATTGGCACAAATGAGCAGGCAGAAAGATAATGTGGTCACAGGCAGTAAGCAGCTCAAAAAACAATTTACTGTAACTGTCTTGATTGATTGTTTTTGGTTACCCCCCACCATCCTATTAAAGAAAAGTCCACTTCAATTCAACAGTGTCTAAGGAGCCACAGAAAGCCAATGAAAATTCTCTGTAGGTTGGCGATTCATTTATAATTAATGAGTACACAATTGCTGCGGTTAAATTATAAATCTAAGTTTATTGGCTCATGGGGGATCATTGCATTAGTAAGTCACAAGCATTTGATGTAGAGCAGCTTGGAGACTCAAAAACTTATTTAAACATTTGAAGAGTGTTTTTGTATTTGAAATATGCTTTTGCCCTTTAGAACCAGAGCTCTCTGCCATGAAAGTGACTCGTTCCTGTGAATAATAATGATGACCATTGATGTCGAATAGATCAGTTCATCAGCTTATATAAAACTTTTTACTGATTTGTGTACTCATTTAAATGAGAATATTAATTGATCAAAGTTTGATGTTTGACATTATATGTTTGGAAAGGAAAGCCTCATCAACATCATTCTGTAGCTGTTTATTTATGTAACGCACAACAGTTCTTAATGCAGTTGCCAGATCAAGGGAGAGGGGGCCATGTACTCAGAAATATGCCGGATTCAGCTTTGGAGGAGCTGTGAGAGCCACAAAGAGATGAGAAGAGACACTGTACAGAGAGCAGAGGTCTGTGTTTTATGAGGAGGCGTAAGTGGGTTTAAGTGAAGTGTCATCGCTCTCTCTCTCCATGTCTCGCTTGTGTGGGAAAAATGGAACCGAAGCACAAAAAGAGTTCATTTTTCCCCTCTGAAAGGCAGCCACCCGGGTCACGTCCAACGGCCCCTCGCTTCCAACGCCCCCCACTGCAGCACCGAGCTACGCTTGTTTAATGGACTCTAATACCTCAAACATCTTTCATAACCCCACATGCCTTGCAAGTGATAATTACTCCCTGCAAAGCTTTTAAGGATGATTCAAACAAATGCTGTGCTCCGTGGATCACTACTTCTTTTTTTTCCTCCTCTCCGCACTATCGCCCACCTCCAATCCTGTAATCAGCATCAGCCGGTGTACGTACTTCACTGCTTTTAGAACACTGATCTCTGGCCTCCTTAACAGGTTTATGAGCAAGAAGATAAGTCCCCATGATAAAAGACCTCAAGACACTGGATATCATGATCTCCTCTTAAATGATGCACGCTATTCTGTTGGCAGCACTGTTGTGCAGTTACTGTTAGCTATGTTAGCCGCTGAGTTAGGGACAACTGTCGATACACTAGCCTGCCCAGCAGACACAGCTGTAAAAAAAGGACACCTTCTTCTGTGACTGGAAAGGGTCATACTGTTTTGCTTTGGCCTGGTACTTCATAAATGAGACATTCATGGTTGAGCCTTAAGGCGTTGCTTATTTGTGGTAGGATTAACTCTCTGAGCTATGGTCCAGCATCTAACAGCATCTAAAGGTCACCCTTTTGCACCTTTCCCCGTCCTTGCCCAGGGGTGTGTGTGACTGACAGGACAATGACCAATCAGATGCCCCGTGTCAGATATAACTGTGGAGTGGGGAAGGCCAAATATTAACAACATGGTGCTTTCTAGATGGAGTGAAGTCAGAAGGGCAAGCTATCCATGCAGGGAACATTGCCCACCTGTGGAGGTGATGAAATACAGTTAAACTACATACAATTTTCCAAGACAGTGGCTTGCAGTTAGGGAACCAAGAGGTGTTGGAAATGTAGTGATTGTGAGAGCAGGAATAAGCTGTCAGTGGACAGGCCTTATGGTCAGAGTTAACCAAGTCTGTGATTGGTTTCCCTCCTTCGGCCACCGAACGAACACCCTTTTTTTATTATTTTAGGTTTTTTTTTTCCCACCCCCATCAGGACTGCTTGCTGACCTAGGGGGCAGTCCGCTTATAGAGGTTCTGGACTCTATTTACATCCATTTCCATAGCAAACACCTCTGCTTCTCCCTGAGAATGTATAATGCACAGGAAGAAAGATGGCCACAGCTTGAATGGGGGTGGGGGTTTTGGGGGGGTCGTCCTGTCCTCGGTTCCTGTGTCCTGTCTCCTGTCCCCCCCCCCCTCTCTCCTCCCCCTTATCACAGAGGGGAGTTTGAAACCCATGCAGGTGGAGCAGGAGTGTGCTCAGGCCGTGCCCTCTGATTCAGACATGCCCAGAGAGGGCCGGCGGAGCGTTTTAAAAATCACATCATGTCTCTCTGCAGTGGTGGCCCTCACTCATGCTTTTGCCCCTCACCACCTCTCTCTCTCTGCATCTCTGTGCAGTCAGCGCAGCCTGCTTTATTGGTATGACAAGGATCGCATCTGTAACGCCAAAGCATGCAGCAGCATGAACAATACACTGAAATTAACAAGGAACAAGGGACAATGAATATTATTTATAATTATTTTATAATTTGTAAAATATTAAAGATATATTCTGTCTTCTGAGGGTACAGAACTTTACATTGGCCTCATTTTGAGGAGCACCGGGTCATTCTAGACAATTTAATTTGAACTGAAGTGCAAGGCAGGTCAGTCACATTAGGTTGGTAAGATTAATCCATGTTGGCCATTTGAGTCGTTCATGGGCATGGCCTCTAAACTGGAGAGGATGAAATGCAATCCGTCTTGAGCCCCTCTCTATTCCTCTCCCCTTCCATTCATTCCTCTTTCACTCCTTCCCCTTCCATCTCGCTCACTCCCTCTCCCTTCCCTGTGCCCCTCCTGTCTCCTCCTTTCTGTTCTTGTGCTGTACTGTGCTATACTTGTACTCCTCCACCCTTCATCCTCCCTTCCCACTCCTGTCCTGTACTCCCCCCTGTATCTGGACACACTTTGTGTGTCCCTGACCCTTCTCAAGTGTTTAGGTATCTGCTTTTGTCTGGCAAGCATGTGTGTGTGCGTGTGTGTGCTCATGTGCATGCATGTGTGTGTGCATGCGTGCGTGTGCGTGCGTGTGCGTGCGTGTGTGTGTGCATGTGCATGCGTGTGTGCCGGCGTACGTGTGGGCGTGTGTGTGTGTGTGTCTGTGTCTGTGTCTGTCTGTCTGTCTGTCTGCTCATCCTCCTCAGGACAGTAGACTCAGTAACATGGGCAGCATCCCAGCAGACTTCATCCCAGCCCCACTGATTTATCTCCAAATCTTGACAACAAATTATGCAGTGGTGCATTTCCCATAGATACCCACTCAATTAATTACCACCTTGGCACAATCCCCTGGCTACTGTAACAAGCCACTTAATGCAAATTTAACTTTTCAGAGGATGAGTTGAGAGTTAATTCTAGTCAAGTATGAAAACACACTCCAAGCAACACATACACAACTGATTATTAAGCTCAATGTATTTCACGGATATTTGCTCGCTGCACTCAAAGACAGGAACAAGGAGCTGGCAGCACTGTGTGTGTTTTACCTGTCCTGCAGAGGAGAGGACAAAAAAGTGGATGCATGAAGCAATACTTACAGTAATTACAATAATTACAGTCTATAGCTGGACAGACATTATCTATCCCGTAAAGTCATTAGGAAAGGGTAGAAAAAGAGTCACTGAGGACTGGACAGGGAACAAGATGATTGTGATGATCAAGGAGACAAACACACACACACATGCAAATCTGAGCAGGTAGGATAGGTAACATGGAGCACTACATGTGACTAATATCTCCTACACTCAAATGCAGCCACTCCTACAGCTACACTATCAATATGTATGTCTTTAGCAAGTCAGTCTCACAAAGAAGCACATTCTCATCCCTCATTATTTATAGATGTGTATTATTGCAGTGCATTAACTTTGATTAAGCTATTTTGCCTTATTACCAAATTAAATGAACATCAATTATGTGTAATTGGGATATTATGAGTACATATCGCTCAGTTTGCAAATGATTTGGTTCTTTTAATTACAGTATATGTATAACAGGGTTTATTTGCTGCTACTCAGGCAGCTACTGTGGTAAATCCATCCGGATTAGAGAAATGAGATGAAATCTGTGAGAGAGTGATCAGATCTTTCTGCGCAGTCAGTATTACACCCACACTGATTGTAGCTTTGCTGCATTTTGGCCACTGCTGGTTCTGGTCAGGATCTAACTGCATTTTAACCTTAATTGCTCTCGATTTTTGTGCAGCTCCTGTGTCAGTGTAAGACCATACATTCCACCAATGATGCATCACTGTTTTCTTAGGTTGTTCTGTTAAACTAGTGAGACGAATATGCTGTTGCAATGTAACAATGTTTTCTGTTGTACTGCATGCATATGTCCGTGTAGTAATACGACTATTCATTAGCAGCAGCACAGAACTTTATGAGTCTTGGTTTCAGGGTAGAGATCCTTTGCTGGGTGGATGAAAGTTTCACATTCTATAACCGAGTGAGTGTTTTGGGGATTCTGTTGTAATCACAGGTAGCTGGACACCATGCAAGAACGATGCTCATCCTCTCCTCTGGCTGAGATCACTGCACTGCGGGCCACTTGGTCAGCCTTATAACAGGGGTGGCACAGTTGAGAAGTTTATAACACAGATACACTGTCAGTTCCTTCTGATAGGTAGAACTGACACTTCACCCTTTTCCATCACTCGGCCTTGTTTGTTGGATCATGAGCTCAAAGGGCTACTGGAGGAAGAGAGATGAAGGATGAGGGATGGACAGCAGGAGGAAAAGGAAGGACAGTAGTGTGAGAAATAACAGTGGGAGCTCTGAATTATGGGATTGTAATTCTGGGTGAGACACTGCTGTTATACCCTTGAGTAAGGTACTTGACCTCAGTTCTGTCAGTACAAAATCTGTGAACCAAATAATGGGTACCATGAATAATGTAAAGAGCTAGAAACTGAAAAATAAAATAAAATGAGATGTAGAAAGATTGAGAGCAGGACAGATGGCAGGGAAATATAATGAGAAAGGGATGGATGGATGGATGGAGAGAGATAAAGACAGAGGAGGTGCTTAACCCACCATTTTATTTTTCTGTGGTTCCCAGCTGTTTTGAGTCTGCCCGTCTGTCAGACAACCTGTCTTTCTGTCATATTGAAGCTCCATGTATAAATATATCATGGGATGTGGTTTTGTGCTGTAGTAGACTGACACCCTGATGAATAGTTTATGAACTGTTCCAAGGCGGGAATAGATAACAGATTCAGGGCAGGTGCTCACCTGTGGAGTTTTACCCAGTTCTGCCTGGCGAATAGCTGTTGATTGGGCCCCCTCTCTGGCTACATTTCTTAATCCATTACTGTGCTGGATTGAAAACGGGGAGGCCCTGAGGATGACCAGCCCCAATGCATGCTGGGAAATCCTGCTCCTGTTTCCCTCTGTGCCAATGGCCCTGGAGTTCTCTGAGGTGTTAGAGGAAGTTGAAACTCTGAAAACTCCACCACCTGTGGCCCTCCCCATCTCTCACTGTGAAAGACCCCACTGGAACCCCCCGTCTTCCACAAAGTGCGGCTGAGATGGGCAATTAACTTTGATATTCCTCCTGTCAGTTTTTATCGCCGGGGCTCCGAGTCTCGGGGTGCTGGCAGGCGCCGCGGCCCGCGCGCTAATCCACACAGACGCCTGGGCGGAAGCGCAAAACGCTGCATCGCCGAGGGGATCTCATTTGCCAAAGTTTACTCACGGAGCGCTCGGTAATGACAGATGCCTGTGGCTGCATCGCCTAAGAAGGTCTGGGAGTCTAAATCTCTGATGTCTTATATATACACGCACACACCCAGCTCGCTTGTCAGTCATGACTAATGAAAGTGAGTGGCATCTTGGAGTGCATGTTTATCGTTTATCATGGCGAGGGAGAGCAGTGTAAGGGAGCAGAGGTGGTCCTTGTCGTTAAACCAAAATGAGGGTGATTGCTGTCATTTTGTGGCAGTTTAGTTTGGGAGGATGTCTTGTCCTCTACCGCGTTCCTCTTTTCCATTATTGGACTGATACAAATCTCTTCAGACGTCCTGTAACGGCTCTTACTCAACACCAAGTCTGTCATTTTTTCCCCCTATAATGACGGAAAGAGACAGAGACAGACAGCAAGAGGAAGTGAGAGAAGTCTGTGCGGCAGACGTGTGAGAATTGCACTGCGCCCTGAGGTTTTAAAAGAAAGACAGCAAGGGACAGTGAGGTGTCTCGTTTGAGCTACTTGACACGTATAATGAAAGGGTCATGTTATTCTCACTGCCTGAAATATGCAACCGAGCTTGACAACTGTGTACAAAAAAGATTTGACAGGTCTTTGAAATGTTCAGCTTATACAGTTGCAAGTTTAAACTGCTCTTGAAATCACCCTTGAAATCACCCATTGAGTAGATTTTCAATTGTCAGAGAAGGTTATGAAGTGTGGATGCTAAATAAATTAGAAAAGTCAGAACTACTTTTGAATCTTTAACAGGAATATAGAAATGCTGGAGTGAACCTGTCCTTTGAGTATTAAATACAATGCTGCCTTGAGCAAGATCAGTCCAGCTAAAATATGACTTTGTAATGGTTTTATTTGCATGCAGAGATCTTCAATTCTTAAATAGCAGGGCCTCAAGTGCACTTACACAGACGTATACACACACACACACACACACACACACACACTCTCTCTCACAAACTCCACAAACTAATGTTTGAGATGAAAACAGGCCTACTGGGTTTCATGTCTGGATAATGAGGCACCTGTAGGAAGCAGAACAGGACAGAGAAACGGCCTCTTGGCTCTGCAGAAGGGTTCTTGGCTCCGCAGGCCGGCTTCTGGATTAAAAAAAAAAAAATCCACGCCGTTTAGTAGCACTAAGTGCGATTGATGGTGTAAAGTCAAGCGCTGAGTAATGAGCATAAGCAGTTTATAGGATTGGGATCATCAATTTGAACTGCGCATATGGGCGTATTGGTTAATATCAAATGATATGGTTAAAGAGGATACATTAAAAATGATTAGGGTGGTTATTAACCGCAGGAATTATGTCATTGCATTAGTGTTAGCTATAGCCGCCTGCACCGTGGCTTGGCTTCCATTTGGATGTGGCAGTGGGTTACTGGGGGGGGGGGGCATTGTACTGTCTTTGAGCAAAGCACAATGACGGGGGACACATAAAACAGTAAAATGCGCTGGCAGCAGGAAGGCATAATTAGCATGGCACAATCGCCCTGCTTACGGCGCAACTTTTATAATTAGAGTTATGATTGCGGCAAGATAATGACCGCGATGCCGCTCGACGGTAATGGGTACTGCCATTGTGTTGTTTTTGTGTGCTGGGACATCTGACATGGGGGGGATGCAAAGGGACACAGAGGGAGCCCGTGCCACCTACCCCCCCCGATCGCTGATCAAATCATAGCGGAGGAATTGCACCTCGGTGATGCAGGCGTTGGGGAAATAGTTCGGACACCTGAAAATGGGGGCGGTGATGTGATTTTGTCCTTCCTCCGCCCGCCTCATGGTCCACACACCTGTGGCCTGTAATCCGACACCCCCATAATAATGCTCGATTCCTGCTGCACGCCGGCGTTGTGTTTGTAAAACAGGCATCTCTCCTGACCTTTCATTCTGGTCCCAACTCTTCAGACTACATCTCGGTTCCACTTCGATCCCCACCCCCTAACACCTGCTACTTCTTGCATTAAATGTTAACTTTATGTGTGGTATTAGGATATATTATGAATTTGTGTTCTTGGGACTGTTGTATCGTTGCGAACTTAACTTGTGCACTCTGACGAAAGCCAACTTGATCGTAGTATACTTGGCTTTTGTCAGAGTGCACAAGTTAACTTGTGGTAGGGCTTGAATAGTGTTATGCTCACACTCACTGGTCTGGGAGCGTTGTTAGCCTGGTCTGACACTGTTGCCCGTTTAAATTGAATGATTACACTTCTATTGTGATTAGATAAGAGCATCTGCTAAATGCTACCCATCTATGTAGACAGAAAAGGCCTCAGCCAATAGCTGGACAGGTGGAAAGCCCTGAACAAAGGAAGTAAAACTGGCTGCTCCGTTTTCTGTATCTCAGACCATGGTCTGTCCAGAACCTGCAATGCTTTGCTCAGACGTTTTTTTTTTTACAGGCTCCAAAGTTTGTCCATCAAGTTTTGTTGTCTTTACGAGATTTAAAATGCATCTCCGTAGAGGCCGTGGGGCTTTTAGTGAGATGAAATGTGAGATTGCTCCGTTCCGTGGCGGCTTGGCGGCACTTGAGATGGTGGTGAGGTTTTTTTTTAGCCAGCACCCGGTGGGAAAACGCCCTCACCACAGGCAGTGGTGTCTCATCCATCACAGGCCGCCCTGAGGCCGGGCGGCGGGGCGGGGGATACAAGGCATCTCCCTCCAGGACGTAATCAGCTTTTAATTTATCAGGAAACGCATTCATGAGATGACGGATAACGGCGGAAGGATCTCCCGTGACCGGGCCCGATTCTGCCGTCTCTGCCAAAGTGCTCCTGCCTCTTTAATTTCCTCTGATTTTGATTAATCCTGCGTCTCCACCGTTGACGGCGCAGGGAAACAAGAAGGGGCGCCTTCACGCTCGGAATGCGCCTCTGGGTTCCTCCCCCAAATATTGGTGAAATATCCATTTACGCGTAAGGCCTCTAGCAGTGAAACTGCCACTGGCTCTCACAGGTACCACAAGCCCACAAGTCTGTTTTCATTAAATGACGGGTGTTTCTAATTAAAGTACAGCTGCACGGTATTCACATACAGTACGTACATATGCGTCTGCTTTAAAAGGTTTTTTAAGCACTCAAAATCCAATATGAGTGAAGCTCACAATATCTGCTATTCACATGCTAGAAATATTGTCTATTCATATGGTATAAACGGGTTCATTTGGATTAGAACTAATAGCCCTCTGATGGACTGAAGCACAACGGCTAAATGAAATGTGTGATGAGTGATCAACAGACGAGCTCAAGATTGAATTCCAGGCTCAGCACACACACTTAAGTGTGTGAAGTGTGCAGCACCTATTAAGATTTTATTTCTTCAGACTACGTCTCGGTTCCACTTAACTCCCCACCCCTTAACACCTGCTACTTGTGTTACTTGTGTTACTTGTGTTACTTGCTGTTTATTTCCTGTGTAGTATCACAATGGTTTTTATGATCTAGTGACTGTGATGTATGGTGGTATACTTGACTACCCTTGTCTAGTCAGGCTGCACAGGTTAACTTGTGGTAGGCCTTGAACAGTGTTATGCTAACACACTGGTTTGGGACTGTTGTTAGCCTGGTCTGACACTGTTGCTCATTCACCTCAAATGGATACACTTCTATTCATTTGTGCTGGAAGTCACTCTGGATAAGAGCGTCTGCTAAATGAACGTAATGTAATGTCATATTTCTCATCCATCTCCCTTCCGAAGCTGTCCATCACCCCCTGCCTATCCCACAAGCCCCTGGGGCATAACCAACCACAGAGTGATTAGTGGGCGCCTCCCGCAGAAGGAGGGCGGAGGTAATATACAGCTCAGGCGTGTGTTGTCCTCCTCCATACCAATCACTTTACGGTGCTCCGGCAGGTTAATCCTTTTATTGTAATGAAGTGAGGGGAATAATGTACTGTAAACGTGAGCCGTTTAATCCATATCTGTCATTTTTTTCGAGAGGGAGGAGTATCCGAGGCGGCGTTAAGCGAACGCAGTGAGAGGGGGTGGAAACGTGACACCCGGGATAAAAAGAGGGGAATTCACTCAAGGAAATTCGTCCCCTTGTCGTCTGACACCCCTTACCACCCAACCCAGCCCCCTCCTCTCTTTCTCTCAATTTTCAGTTTGCGGTTCCTGCCACCTTCATTGGCATAGCAGAAGACATTTTTACTGGAATACTATGAGCAGAAAATGGCACCAAACTGTACACAATTATCCCAGTAAAGCCAAAATTAAAGGTGATTAATGCTATATTCTCTAATGATGTGAATATTGATACTCATAACAGTAACTAGGGTAGGCTATGATATTTACTTATAAATATTTATTTATTTAATATTACAGCAGTGCACAAATCTGTTTTCGTCTGAGACACCTGTATTTTGATGTTTTTCAAAGAAAGAGAATTGCAGTTGTGTGTATTCACTCTCCCTCTCTCCTTTCTTTCTCCCTCTTTCTGTTTGCCCTCTCTCTCTCCCTCTCTCTCTCCTCTCCCTCACTCCTCAGCAAGTGTCCTGCCCTTGTGATGGAAATGGCTTTTTTTCTGTGGTGGTCTGTCCCCGTGCATTACCCGGCCAGCCCCCTGTAAAATTGTTTATTCAGTGGTTATGCGGCGTGAGACGAACAAATTTGCTCCACCACTGAGCTGCAGCTGATGATTCCTCCGGAATAGAGTGTGCAATCACGCTGCACGGCGCCTCTCCCTCTCCCTGCCCGAACCCGCGTTCGCACCGCCACATCCTCCCGGCATGTGCCACGCGTGTGTCGCAGATAGTGCCGCGCGCACATAAATTATGCATGAAAATTGGATTTCATGGACTCGGGTGCGCTGGGTGTTTCTTAATGTTTTTGTCAGACACGAGCTGCTAAGCGATTGTCGTTGCTGATGTTGCCAGTACACTGACTTCTATTATGTGTTATGGTGAAAGATTTCAATGCAAATGTGCACAACGTTTAATCGCTGCTTACTGCATCGAGAAGCTAGCTCTGTTGATAGAGGTGTCCTCATGTAAAGAAAAAAATCTCTTTGGTTATGTTTACGCTTATTCATTTGGCAGACTCTCTTATCCAGAGCACACAATGAGTGCAAATAGTTAGACAGCATGAACAGCAATACATGTGTTACCTACTGTATGGTTACATTTAGTTACATAACAATAGCCTTAGCATGCTCAAAGAGCACAGAACGTGAGCAGATTTCATCATGCCCAATGAACATATGGCCAAATTACTCTAACAGGGCTGCATACTTAGACTGCTTCAAACCAAGAGCAAGATGACAGATATGTTTTTAAAATGAGTGCGTTAAACAAAGTTTGTTTTGTGCCTAGTCATTAAAAATCAAGTGGTCGATGCTCTTTAAAGCTGCATGTCCTGTCCTTGTGATGGTCTGAAAGTGACACTGATTAGGAAAGGTGTTTGGCATCAACAGGTAGAAATAAGCTCTATGTGTATTTTGGGGAAAGCACTGCCCAGCTGGAAGATTTGGGGCTGGCCCATTGAAGCATGGTGCAGGGTCTCCTGTGCATACACCTGTATTTGGGTTATCATTGTACCCTTGTCAATAAAACTTTGCACAAACTGCACAAGAATGGCAGGCATAGAATATATATTTGTGTGTGTGTCTGAAGGCAACACAGTGGATGCGCTTGAATAAGTGAGAGAAAAGCACCTGGCCACAGATGGCATTCGAGGGGCTGATTATGTGTGGTGAGGGGAGAGAGAGAGAGAGAGAGAGAGAGCGAAAGAGAAAGAGGAAGAGAGAGATGAGGGAGATGAGGGAGAAGAGGAGAGAACGCGAGAGGGGAAAAAAGAAAGGAGGAAAAGGACAGGGACCCATGACTGTGAAGTCTCCCTCTGCCCATTGTGCCGTGAGAAGAATGCTTCTACCTCAAAGAAAAGGAGTCCGGGGCCCAGGTCTAATTGCGCTGCGGAGTGTCTTCACAGCCAGAGGGGAGTCCGTTGGGAAAGGTACGCTCGAAACAAAGAGGAGGGGGGGAGGACAGAGAGGAGGGCCCTCTCTCCTCGCCTGCCTCTGCTCCGGTGCGGGAATTATGCAGCCGGTTGCATTTGTATCATAAAGGCATCAAAGACGCGGGTTTGAGAGACGGTTATTATTGCAGGTTATTGAAAGTGGGCGCTTTTGTGTTCTCAGGCACACAATATCTACCTCCTCTGAGTCTCTCTCTCTCTGTCTCTGTCTCTCTCAATGCCTGTGTCTCTTTCTTTCTCTCCACCGCTGTAAAGTGTGCTCTGAAAGTTTGAGTGCTCTGTGGGTAAGAGGGAGGAGGATGAAAGGGAAAAAAGATTAAGTTGTGAGGGATGGAGATTGTTGTCAGAGGTGCTGTGGAGTATTCCCCGAGGTTTTCGGAGTGGTTACCTGCGGTTAACTGCTGCTTCTTTTTTTGTTAACACCCCAACTTTTTTTTCCCTAATTGAGCTGAGCAGTTTTACACCTTCATGGAGTTAATTTGAGCTTGTTGAGTCTGGTGGAATTTCATCGGTGCTGTTGGCATCAGAGTATTAGAATATCCTGCATTTGGTACCAGACCACCATTTCAATCGATGTGTAATGTTCATTTTTAAAACGATCAATTGGCGTCTATTGCACAATAGTCACTTGACACCTGCGGAGCATAACAGCCAATGACCTACCTCCTAATCACATCCTGTGGAGTTACAGAGGTCCATGATAGCATGAAAAAACAAAACCTACTGACAGTGAATGCACTGTCATCCGGTCAAGAGCAGCAGGTCCTCATCACTGCTCCAGCTGGCTCTTCACACTAAGGGGCATGGGAATGTCTTCTTTAATGTATAGATGTGAATTGCATCCAGCTTAAGGGGCTCACGCGTGCAGGATGGCACTGTAGCTTTTTAATGACCTCACATTGATTCAGAAAATCAATTTCTGAGTGCAGATTTCAGATATTCACTCTCTGGGAGGGGGGTGGGAGTGGGGGGGGGTGCTTTCCACCAGCTGTGCTGTAGCTGCATGATGTTATGATTAATTGTGCTCTGTGAGTCTATTCAGCGGTCATTGAGACAGACAGACCGTGAGAGACAATAAGGCTCTTTTGTCCCCTTTTTAGACGGAATTGGTGACGATAACCGAGGACACAAACGACACCAGCTTTGAAAAGTGGGATTTAAATGACAAATGTGTTTCAAAAAGGTCACTGGCTTTGCAGCGAACAAATTGGAAAATAGATGGCCTTTTTATTTGTTTGTTTTCGTTTTGCATGAACATTGATTGACTTTTATGAGCAATTTGTCTGTGTGTGTGTGTGTGTGTGTGTGTGCGTGTGTATTCATTTGTGTCTGTGTGTGTATGGGGGTGTGTATCTAGGCACTTGTTCACTGTTCATTAATCAAAATAAACTGAGTAATTTGCTTTCCAACTGGGACCGCATTTCAGCTGCTGGTGAGTTAGAGGGGGTTATGAGGAGGCCTCACCAGCACCCCTACTTTGCCTGACCCCCCACCCCCCATCTCCAATCTCCCTTCTCCCTGACATCTCCCGACTGGTAATTGGGTATTTATCAGATTGCCTCTGAAAGAGGGGGGATGAGCCGGTTATCTGACACAATTATCAGGAAAAATTGAATCTCTTCTCCTTACCATCAGACGTGGGATCCTGGGAAGGTGGAGGACTGATTGTCTTCCAGATGGGGGAACCATTTATTTTTTTAACTTGCGACCCATTCCCTGTTGCTCTCAGTTGTGCTTTCATCGTATAGCAAATGGGGGGAAGATTTCAGTCATCGGCGAATGCAAATGGTGCAATCGAACAAAGCACAATGCATAATTGTGCCAAGCCACGGCAACACCGAGGAAGCAAGCAACAGCGATAATGCTCATGCACGCGGGCGAGTGGCCCATAACTCACGTCGCCGATAGACACCCCATTCACTGGCCGTTATAATTCTCGGGGCCTCTCAGGAAATGCATGAAAAGGCGAGGGAGTGTTTACCGAGGGGGCCTCCGCGATAAGATTGGAGGGAAAGCTATTTGAGCGAGTCGGGGACCCGGCAGCTCCATCCCCGCTAAACCCATTACGGAGGGAGAGGGGGAACCGAGACGGCGCTGGTAATGAGCACGCCGAACCCATTCAGCCGGCCCCGTTAGCAGGGGGGGGGAGCTGGATCGAGTGGGAGAAAATGGGAGTCAGATCCCAATCCCACTTGCTCGCCGCTTTCTCTGGGGCGGGTTGTCTGACGGAGAAACCCTGCATGGCCACCGCTTCTGTTTCCCATGTCCTCAATGGCGTCCTCGACCGAGACAAAGCGCTCCCTTAGAGCCAGCCATTTTAAGCCGTTTCACACAGTCGTGTATGTAGATTGCGATGTGGTGTAGTCATAAGGTGCAGGGCTTGAAATCTGAACAGTTACAGGTTCGATTCCCCGCTGGGGCACTGCTGCAGTACCCTTGGGGAAGGTGCTTAAATATCCAACTGTATAAATGGATACATTACATTACTTATTTGTCATTTAACAGATGATCTTATTCAGAACGACTCACATTGGTTGCAATACTACATTCACATTTTACAAGTTTGTGTGTGTGTGTGTGTGTCTGTCTGTGTGTCTGTGTGGGTGAGTGGAGTGGCAGTGCGATGTGTGAGGGGGCAGTATTGTGTAGTGGTAAGGAGCAGAGCTTGTAACCGACAGGTTGCTGGTTCAAGTCCCTGCTTTGGCGCTGCTGCTGTATTCTTAGGCAAGGTACTTAACCTACTATTGCCTCAGTGAATATCCAGCAGAATAAATGGCTAACAAAATTTAAAAATTAACCTATGTAAGTCTCTCTAGATAAGATAGTGTAGTTTTCTGCAGTGAAGTGTAGAGGGGAGAGGGTATGTGTGCAGAGTGTGTTGAAACACACTGCCATCTTGACACCACAGTGCATGCTCCTTAATCCTCATGTTAGCGGCCTGACCCAGAGAGGAATAAACTCGGCCAGAGACGTCAGGCCAGTTGGGAATTCTTGCCCTCGGAGACTCGTTGACTTAATTACCCAGGCGTGATAATGCGGTTTCTCCTCATGTCGGCTCATCAGAGCTCTCATCAGATGGGTAATTAGCTCCACATTGATTTCCACCATCTCTCGTAAAGTGGGAACTTTAGTTTGGCAACTAAGGAGTTTGAGGTGTCTGTGCGGTTGAGGAGTTGACACATGTCGCGGTAGTAGCATGTGCGTGGCGCACGCTCAACTTTAAACCTGCATTTCTGCATCAGTCATAGGGCAGTTAACAGAAAATGATCAGATCATTTCATATTTTAAACTCATTTTAGTTATTGATTTGCCTCTATGTTATAGCCGTAATTCTCTCTTGGGGATCAGGACATTTAAAGGTGTTATTTGCTTGACGGCAGTCATGGCTGCCAGCGGCTCTGATTCCAGCCTGCAGGGGTGATGCAGGCAAATGCTGTTATCCAGAACAGCTCACGCGGTTTCCAGTTTTTAACATGTTATCCATTTATGCGGCTGTGTATTTTCACAGAGGCAATTCGGGTTAAGTTCTTTGCCCAAGGGTACAACAATTTGGCCCCTGCTGGGAACTGAACCGGTGACCTTTGTGGTACAGGTCCTGCTCCTTACCACACTGCTGGCCCAAACTGGAAGCCCCAAACACTGAACAAACTGCTTTATTATTGGATGTCAGGCGTAACTGGATGCAGTAATCATGTGGTAGAAAAGAGGCATTTGTGAGTTCGTGTTTATAAAAATAGGTATATAGAATATAGAAATATTTTAATTCACACATTTTACATCTATATTTTTTCTGTATTCAAAGAAAAGGAACAAGTGTGATTGTTATGGGGTGCAAGTGGTGTTTTTATTCATCACTGCTAGAAAAACAAGTGACAGACGCTGTGGTGGTCAGTTGTTTGACTGTTCACAGCTGTTCTTTCTGAAGACATGACAGTGAAAGCAAAACCAGAGGGAGGAGATCAAACCGAGGCCCAACACATTCATCTGGGGAAAGAGAGATAGATATGGGGAGGGGGAGGGAGAGACAGAGAGGAGAGGGAGCAGAGAAACAGAGAGAGAAAGAGACAGAGATGCACAGAGACAGAGAGCAGAGAGTCAGATGGAGGAATCTGGGCTTTGGTTGAAAGCCTTTAAACAAGAAGGGGGGCAGGTTTTTCCACAGATGGCTGATCAGTGAAACCAAATGGTCATTTCCATAGTACAGACGGGTGCTGTCATCGGGGCGGGACACCGTGGGGGCCCGGGGCTGAAAGCATCAGGGGACCGGGCAGGGCGGCCCGCAACACCTTTAATCTGAATAACCGCTCCGCGGCGTTTCCGCGCACGTTAACGCGGAAGGGTCTGCCAGGGTTATTTTCCGCGCTGGACCGCGCTTGGACCTGACTGCGTGTGTCTGTGAGTGTGTGAAATCTGACACGCATCCTGCCAAGCAACGACCAAGCTGTCCTCTCGCGTCTGAATGTCTCCCTCGGCGGCATCTGTGAGAACCACACATTATCACATTATACAGTCACACATTGGCTGTATGGCAAAGGCTATTTATTTATTTATTTATTCATTAACTTATTTATTTTTGTATGGTATTCATTTACAGTAGTGTTTTATTTTCAGTGTAGTCTTCAGTCATTACTGTGATGAGTTGTGACCAAATGAATGTGAGGTACATCGTGTGTGTGTGATGTCACTGGCTCACGCAGCTGTGCTGACCTGTGTCTTTTTGTCTGTCCGTCTTTCTCCAGACTGAGCTGACATCGGACACGCCAACCCCCCGCCGCGGAGGGATGCAACAGTGAACGCCATGCAGGTCATGTGGTCAGGCGTCGCGCCGTTCTTCATCGCCGCCCTCCTCGGACTCCCCCAGGCTCACCTGCTGGAAGGACCTTTCGTCCCAGGTGAGGCCTCGCCTCTCCTCACCGTGTGGAGGAGACTTAAAACCTCTACCGACTCAATGACTGCTGATGACATTGACCATAATCAGTAAGCAATAATCAATGGTCTATCATCCATTATTAAAGAGGTCTCTCTGATAGCTGTGATCAGCGCCAAGGTAGATTCACAAAATCGATCATTTGGTGTAGTATCTGTGTTTTATTTCTATACATTGAAAGGTCCAAGAATGTCAATGCACCCTAAAAAGTAATCCAGACTGAATTTAGTGCATAAATTGTGACATAGCAATAATACTTTCCCATCAGATGTGGATTTGCACACTGCAAGAAGGGAAATAAAAACATGTAGTGCTAGTAAGAAAAGATGAGATGTGTAGTCTTCAAGTGTGTAGTTCTCTGTGAGGAGAACTGAGAAGGTTGAGGTTTGGTTTCCATGTAAGCATGGGTTTCATATTTCCTGTAATGTCTGTCTGTCTGTCCGGTCATCTGTCTGTCTGTCTGTCTGTCTGCCCGATCGGTACATCTCCCATGAACCTGACGTGTCTGGAGTGATTAACAGCTGACGGCTTATCACGGCACTGCATTGAGAGTTTGGATGGCAGATAAAAGCATGTGATGGTAATTTAGATCCAGCTGAATCCGGATTGTTGAAAGAGCCAGGGCTCAAGCGTTTTGTTGACCGCTATCTTGACGTTCATATCCTGTCGGGATTCTGCTGCACGGTTGCGCCTCCAACGAGACCACGCGGCTCACATTCGAGATGGAAATGCAAACGACGGCAGACGCGCCCGGCGTACCTGATTTGAAGAACACTTATGAATGAGGTTGGTGGCTCTCTGCAATCGGTGTAAGAGCTTGCGGAATGACTGCCGCATGCATTATTTATGGTGCAGTTCAGCAACTGGGGAAGGCGACGCTCGTCTAAGTGTTTGAACACGTATGCAAACATCAGTTAATGCCACCAGAAAAGCATAAGTGTGCATGTAATCTGATCTCAGACAAGACTTTCAAAGCTCTTTGATCCTCAAGCCATGTGAGCGAAGGAGAACTCTTTTGTGAAATTCAGAAGAGAAGAAAAAAAAAGAATGAGGTTGTGTGTCGGCTTTCATTTCTTTAAAATGAGAAGTCCCCGGCAATTTACCTGTCAGGGGAATAACATGCTGGCAAGGGCTGGGGAGGGTTTGGGTGGTAATAGCTCATTCTGTGGGGTGTTCTGTCAGATGGGGTGGGGGTGTGGGAGTGAATTGGGTGCCGCTGCGTGGGTCCACAGGGTGACTGAGGTGTGTGGGGTGGGTGATCGGGGGGTGCAGTGCGGTTTCCCTCTGTCACTCACAATTCACAATCAATTCCTGACCGTCGCCTTGATTTTCCACCTCTTTCACCCCCCTAATTGTCATCAGACGGGGTGATGGGTCCAGAAATTACCCTCTCTTCTGAAGTATTTTCACGCTTGCTGCCCCTCCCTGCTCTTTCTTTCTTCTTTCTTTCTCTGTCTCTTTTCTTTCTTTCTCTCTCTCTCTCTCTCTCTCTCTCTCTCTCTCATTTGCTTTCTTTCCCCTTGCATTTCCTTCACTTTTCTTTCTGTTTTACCTTTCTTTTTGTACCGTCCAGGAAGCAATTTACTTGTCAACCGGTGCCTGCGAGCTTCCTTTGCTCATGAGCCAATGTTTTGCCTGTGCGGGGGTGAAACGCTGCGGTAATTTCAATCTTGGAATTCAATCTCTCCGGAGCTCGGTTCCTCTGCCCGGCCTCTGCAGATTGTCTGAGCTCAATATAGGCCCTGTAATGAATAGGGTAGGCCATCCATGTACACTTCTATTCCCCTATACCTGCTCCTGATGCGGCCTGATAGCTGTGGAGCGGCTATCCGCGTATCTGGGTACAGGCCCAACAAATATTCATGTGCACAATTGTACAGGCAGGCTTTGTGTGGAGGCACTGGAACCTCCATCAGCGACAGGGCTGTTCATTTTTTACCTTTATTGATTGATATCTATCCTATCCACAAACTATGAAACTATGCACATGTGCAGGGCTATCGTACCTAGCAGTGAGAGAGTCACTGTGCCTCAGCCGTTAGGGAAAAGGCTGTGAAATGCACATTGGTAATCTCTTTTAAAAGCCACTGTCTAACTGCTGCACTCTTCCTGCAGGTGTGAGTGACATGTTTTTCTCGTGTGGCACTCTACTGACATTCCCTAGAGACCGCGATGCTCTGCCTCTAAGCCTCTGGGACAGTATTGCGGGCCCAAAGGGGCACTGACATTGCCTGGCATGGGTAAAACGTTAGCCCCGCAGGCGGTAACCTGTACCGGTTTAAACCTGTCAGGAAGAGAACCGGGGGCTCCATCAGAGTCTCTGTCTTTCTCTCGGTGTGATAGATGTGACAAATGTCAAAGAGCCTTTCTTTAAGCGCGTCTTTGTGACAGCCGGCTCCTTTTAATTTCCCCGGCCTCGGGATAAACAGCGCACCTCGAGCAGCTTTTCTTAAGCGTGTCTCCGCCTTACAATGGGCCTCTTTCATTTGTTGATTTTGCTGAAGTCTTCGGTGCCACCTCGTGCACTCTTTGTTTCCTGGGGGAAGATGACTCCATCAAGATGCCATCAGTACAAATGTCAGAGTCCGCACAGTGAGCTGGACACATTAGAGCAAAAATAGCCAAAGGGGGAGTGAGACAAACATGCATCTCTCTCTCTCTCCCTCTCTTTCTCTGTCCATTTGTCTCTTTCCCTTCCACTCGTAACTGCCATAGCTGAGCGATGCACATAAAACTGTGTAGACTGTAAGACTATATGTCTTATAGACACATGTATACATGTATACACACATATATACAGATATGTATACCAAATTAGTTTTTTGTAACTTTGTGCATGGTTCCTTGTCTCTTGAGGGAAGGCACTAATGAATTACCCCGATCCTGTTCTGCAGTGTTTCCTCTTTACATTTACTTTTTAATGAATGTTGCCCAGATTTATAAATAATGAAAAGGGACTGTTATTCTGTTATTCCCTCTCTGGATTGTGCTTGTCGATTTTAGATGTGTCAGGACATGTGCTTTGTCGTCCAAGATTTTCTTCCATTCAAACACTCGTCATGCATGCTAAAGAGTCATAAATGGATGCTTCTGCACTGCAAATTGCCTGACAATTTGTCTCTCAGGTGGACAAAGGTTACAACTTAATTCACTAGAATGTGCTCTTCGGAGAGATTGTTTAACCATCCCTTTCAGCCCTGTGAGTTTAACCTTGTTTGCCGATCAAACGCCGGGCGTTCCACGAGCGGAGAGAGGTGTCATCACTCCGGAGAGGGCAGGAATACCCGGGTGAGCAGTATAAATTCGCCCAACGGCTTTGCTGGCTCTGTCCTGGCGGTCTCCTCTGGGCGGGAGCGCAGACCTGTTGGATCGGTGTGGTGCCAGCACTGTGCTGATGTTCTCCCATCTTCTCGGGCTCTCTTCTCCATTCTGCATCCCGCTGTCTGCCTTCGTGCGCGCGGTTGACGCGACGCCGCGAGAATATCGAATTACTCGGAAACCACGCTGACCTTTTTAAATTGCGAAACCAATTGCGTGAGATGGAGATGGGGGGTTTATAACCGGTTCCTCAGCCTGCGGAGAGAGAATGGATCCCTCCCTAAAGTCCCGCTGACACTCACCTGATTAGTGCTCTGCTCTGCGTCTCACCCGTTCTCGCTCTCTCTTTCTCCCCCCATTCGCTTCCGCATACATCTTTGATTTTGACAGGAGTCTCGCTATAGAAATCCCATGCAGTCTCCTTTTTTCCAGTGTATCTAAAAGAAAAAAATCACTGTAGAGCTGAGCTGACGTCTGAAGGTTGCATCTGTCATCCACTCTAATTGGAGACTCGGAAGAGGAAAAAATAAAGTGGTCTAATCCGTGTATGGCACCACATGCATTTGTTAAGGGGGGACTCACTCATTTCATCTCCATGCAGGACTGTGGGATCTAGCTAGTAATATCTCCTCTTGGCATGCGGCAAAGGAAAGCTTTTTACAAATGAGACGGGGGGGAAATTGACATGACATGCACAGTGCATCTCCTTGGCCAATTTTTTTTTTCCCCCCAGTATGAGTGATTGCTGATTGGTCCATATGGCTCTTTGCAAATTGCCCTGTAATTGTGTTTGGATGGAAGCTTTCCTTTTGGCATGGTGGAGAGGAGGGGCCCTGATTGAACAGAGGGTTTGGAAGAAGGACTTGGGTTATCGAGAGCGACTTACATATGTTACAGTTTTTACATGTTATCCATTCATACAGCTGGATATTTACTGAGGCAATTGTGGGTTAAGTACCTTACCCAAGGATACAGCAGCAGTGCTCCAGTGGGGAATCAAACCGGCAACCTTTTGGTTACAAGCCCTGCATCTTACCTCTGTGCTACACTGTCGCCCCAGGTGTAATGAATATTGTGGGGAAGTAAAACATTCTTGGGAAAGATTGACAGACGCTGAGGTTTTGTATATTAGGGAATAATGTCGTAATGGATAACTTGTCAGTTGTGAGTTAGCTGTAGGTTCATAAGCCATTTAGACATCTAATAAGCAATTTCAAAACAATGCATGAGTGTAGCATGCAATATTGACACAATGCATCAATATAATCTTGCAGCATCAAAGCAACTTCCAACACTAAATTATGTACAAACACACACACGTGCACACACACACACACACACACACACACACACGCAAAGACACTTACTCATGCTGTTATTGTTTTCTTTATTCTTATTAGAAACAGAATCAAATAAGCGCCATTTCTGCAAATGTCTATTGACAGATGAATGTCACACTGGGTCTGGACTAAGTGACGCTTTATAGGATTTGAGTGTAAGCCTAGTATTACAGAACAGTGCATTCAGCACAGAACAATCCTTACACATTATCTTGTTTAGCCAGGAAGAAACCCACATTTGTGTGTCTGAATCCAACTCTTGATCCCTTACTTGTCATTATGAGTGAAATGAATGGTTAAATTCCACTGCCTCTCTTGCCGGGCCTTGAGGATTTGTGTTGGGGCTGTGTATTCTTTTTTTTTTTCTGGCACATTTCTGTGACTACAAGATGGTAAAGCCTGTCTGTTGTTCCTTGAGTCTGATGTAATCCATTCAGACGCGGACGTTTTTGCTCTGGGACCGGCCCGGGTGACTGTCTGTTGTTGTTGGGCTTTATGGTGCTGGAGACCAGATTGGTTCTGAGCAGAGCAATACAGTGAAGAGCTGTCAAACAGGTGATACACTGGAATGCAGTAACCCCAGTCATTACACACAGACCCTCAGCACTGAAGGTTTCTTTCATTAGCCACAAAAAAACTGATGCATAAAACCCATGTGTACCCTCAAGAAAGAACAGCAGAGTGCCTTACTACATTTCCATAGGTCCTTTGATGCATTTTTGGTATTGGCACATGCATTACTGTGTTGCAGTGAAATTTCACAGCAGAGAATAGAGGGGGACCCGAGACCAATTAGAAGGGCTGACGAAGGGCTCTTGTTAGCACTGAAACTTTTAATCAGCTTGGATTTTAATGAATATTGGTGCTGATGCAGTTCTCTTTCTTTGTGTACTGTGCATGCACCATGTGTTGATGTACAACACTGTAACAACACTGTGGTTCTCGTATATGTGGAGCTCGTCATACTGTGCTCTGTGATCGACCGTTTCTCATTCTGCAGTCATACTGAACGCTTTCCTCATCGTAGAGACCATGATTTATTACTTTCCCATGATGCTCCAGAAGAAAGGAAAATGATTTTTTTTTTTCTCTGCAAACTTGCTGCCGATAACCTGTCCTCCATCTCTAGTTTTACTTAAAGGCGAGTTTGTCTTCAGATAACCTTATTGTTTCAAGTGTCTGACAATATTTCTCAGTCCTGGGGCAGTGAGCAAAGCACTTATCGGCTCCATTCTTCTCGCTCCATCCAGCAGACATTTAATTACAGCGGCAGGCAGGACAGAGTTTCCCTCGCGCTGCCCTGTCCTCCCTCAGGCCAGCATTTAATGATGAGAGATTCCTGCCAAAATGATAGGAAGACCTGTGTGTGTGTGTGTGTGTGTGTGTGTGTGTGTGTGTGTGTGTGTGTGTGTGTGTGTGTGTGTGTGTGTGTGTGTGAGTGTGTGACTGTAAGCGTGAGTGTGTGTGTGTGTGCGATTGTAAATGTGTGTGTTCACGTGTGCGTGTGTATGTGTGTGTGAGCATGTATGTGTGTGTGTATGTTTGTGTGTGTGCGTGCGTGCGTGCATTTTGTTTTTTTCCTGTGTGTCTGTATGTGTGCGGATTTGTGTGTATAGCTGGCCATGATGGTGTCCTCTTGGTTATTTCCAGCTTTAAATTCAGAATAACCTTGACCTCTGAAATATTGTTCACTATTTTTATGTTTTGCTGTTTTTTTTAAGAAGCATTCTTCCAGAGTTTTGCACACCCTTACCATAAGGGCATATGAAAGCGCAGTGATAAGAACAGACTATTCAGTCCACTTTGACATGTTATTTTTTCTGTGATCGAGACTCACTCTGTCACTGTGAGGCGTTCGGTCTTGATTGTTCCTGGGGACTCCTCCTCCACCACAGATCCTAGTCTGTCTCTCCATAAATGAACAAGGGTCTGCATGCTGATGTAGTAACAGAGTATGCTGCTCCACTTCACTGTTGTGAGTTAGCCGCTCAAAGTTTTAAACTTCACAGTGTGGGGGGGGGTGAGGGAGACGCATTCAGAGAAAAGACGTAGATCTGAGCATGAGAGTGTCACATTCAAGCAAATCAGCTGCACTCTTCAAACAGAATCCCAGGGCAGGTTAACTGGACCCGCAGTAATGCACTGTTCTGTCAGCAAAACAGCTGGATCCCACTGAAGTCATCACAGAAATGCTGACAGCAGAAATCATAATCTACCCTCCAAGCATCTACAGCATCTTACAGGCCCTTCATAAACTCCCCTCGGTCTGTTTATGGAAAATCTGTCACAGTAACTCCGTCTCGTGCGTTTATTTATGCAGTCAAAGTCATCATTTTTCATGGTGTTAAACCATGTCAGCGACTGTGACTGTGGCCGACACTTCGCGGTGGTGTTTTTTTTCGGTGCTGAAAGAGCAGGGGCGCCCTGTGGCCTGGTCACGTGCTGAGTAAATACTGTGAGATGACGCTGACATCCACAGCAACAGCCTGGGAGTAACGTTACAGTTGCAGGTTGCTGTGACCGTGTTAACAGGTGACACGGTAACGTGCTGAGAGATGTGAGCTTCGACAAAGTGCCACCACAGAGAAGCATCTGCTGGGAGGATAGCATGCGGATACGGGATTCTGAACCGGTAAGGTCTGATGCAGGGATGCAAGGAGCTGAAATGAACTCAGCCTTTGTGTCACTGCTAGCTGTAGTTTAGACGACAACCCAGTGACAGTGTAGTATACTGGTAAGGAGCAGGACTCGTAACTGAAAGGTTGCTGGTTTGATTCCCCACTGGGGCACTGCCGTTGTAACCTTGGGCAAGGTACTTAACCCACAAATGCCTCAGTAAATATGCAGCTGTATAGATGGATAGCATGTCAAAAAACCGTAACCTGTGTAAGTCGCTCAGGAGAAGAGCGTCTGCTAAATGAAAATAAAGTAATGTAACCCCAAGCTGGATTATTTCTTTGTCTTAATATGAGGCCTGTCACCTCTCTCTTAGCCTCCTCCAAAGGTGACTGCCCTAAGGTGTGTAATGACATCAAGCGCAGACAAAAACAAACGTGTACAATAGCGTGGATGCAGGAGAACGCTCTGAAGTCTGAGTCTTAACACTGATCCTACCAGCTGCAATCACCCCTGCACATCAACCAAACATACATCCAGATTGTCTTTTTTAAATCATTGACGTGTGATCTTTTAGTTGGCACGTAGCAAATGTGGAGACATGTTACTAATCAATTGTGTAGTATTAATCCTCAGGTATTTTCACACTTGACATTTTTGCATCACATATGGATCCATAAGTCTGCCCTCTCACTGCCCCAACACTGCAGCATGACAGATGGAAGTGTATAATTCTGTAGCTGTACAGTTTGAAATTTTGGGGGATAACCGCAGGAAAGAGAGGGAATGGAAGAAGGGAGCTGAAAGAGATGGAGAGAAGCAGACAGAGAGCGGCCCTTCCTCTTATCTCTCCTCCCAGTCGAGTGGCGTCGCACGCTCGCTGATTTCCACAGAGACACGGCGGGACGCACCCCCCAACACCCCCCCGCCACCCCCCTCTGGCTCCGGCGGGCCCCGCAGAGGTCACCTCCCCGGGGCTGGAGAAAACCGCTACGGCGCAAATTAATTTCACCACACATCCCACTCGCCAATAAAGAGCGCTCTCTCCTCTCGCCCCTGGCCCCCTCGCCTCTCGCCCCAGATAGACCAGAGCCCCCCGTCTCCCCCGCAGCCACGTCTGCATGGAGCCCAAACGCTCGTTATTTTTATCCCCGATGTGTCTGCTGCGTCTCAGCCCGGCTTAATGAGGTCTAAGTTTTCCTGTCATTTACTCAGATTTTGACACGTTTATGTTTGGTGAAATGAAGATGCATTGTTTATGAAACTCGCTGAAAAAGAACTCCTCTGGGCTCCGTGTTAAGTGTCCATCATCCATCTGAGATACTTGCATACATGTCTCAGATATGTACCTTCTTATTACCAGTGTATGGGTGTAACAGAGGTGTAAAAATAGATCTCACATGCGTAGTGTTGTTTCTACTGTGGTACACATACCGTATATGTGAGAGAAAGTCACTGATGACCGGCGGTCATGATAAAGTGTGACCATGATTAGTGGTCGGAAAAACTGTGGGCTGTGGGCTATGACATATCACTGCCATTTTCAGCATTATGAAAAGGACAGTGACTTCTGTGCGTGTGTACGAATGTGACGAATGGGGCCACACTCCCTGCAGTCGGAAGCTGCAGTGTCAGCACTATTCATGAGTCTTGTGTTGACACGCGCAAGTGGAGGCAGCAACCTTTGACTTGCTGCAGCCCTTATTGGGTTAACGTTTGGATAATTCATTTACCCGCAGCTCATTGTAATTTGTCTTTTTTTTAAAAACGCTATTGTGTGTAGCTGTGCAAAGTATTTGACCTGGCAGTGGTCACAGCATAGTCGGATATCACAGAAATTCTGTTATGACCAGATACTCAGATGGAGTTTTGTACCCTTCCTTTGGATGAGAGCATCCAAACAGTTTATAATACAGAAAGAGGAAAAACATGTTACTTTTTTTTTTTTTTTTTACTTCTTGTAACTGTTGAAAATGATGTCACCCTTAGAACAGATGCATTATGGGTAATTGTCATTTCAAAAGTCATGTGCTAGTCATGGTTAGGAAATGGCTGAAATGCATTGTAACCTACATTGAAATGTTCCACTGGAATGTGAGTTTCAGTAACCTAGTGAATTTCAAGAGAAGAATTTATCTGGGTACATGTGACATTCAGCATGCACTGTGGAATCTCACTCCTTGATACCCACAATCCATTGTCTAATGAACCAGGAGGAAAAGAAAAGGTTACCCTCCAGTCGTAAAGTCACTGGACCATCTGCTATGTGATAAAATATAAATGGTGATGCCACAATAGCCAGAAGGATGCTAGGATGTCAGACAGGATGGACTGATTTCTTCAGCCAGTTGTATCTACAGTATACAGTACAGCAAGCAGCCCCTGGCCTGTGTCTATTGGAGTGAAAGGAGTTGCAGCTGAAAACAATGGTTAGGGCAAGTAGTCATCAGTTTGCAGAGTCCAGCACCTTGAGAAAAACTTAAGCAAGAAACTTAAGGATCAGCGCCTAGCAAGTCATTTTGTGACTATTTCATTAGACGGGTGCCATTGAACTGTTAAGGTTTTCATATTTGGAAGAGTACGTCATTTGGATTCTGAGAAAACCATGTCACACTGTGCTGTAAAGTAATGCTGCTGGAATAGGTGGACAATGTATTTCCTGGGACGGCCTAAAAATGCAAGCTCACCTCCAGCTTTCCTCTGAATTAAAGCAATTTATGAAATGAAAGATTCCAAGCAGAAGTCAGGCATGCATTATTTTGTATAGATTTCTATGGCTGTTTTTTTTCCATTTCCTCTGGGAGAGAACAGAGGTGTGATTGGTTGAATGCAAGGAGGAGTGGTGCTTTTTTTTTTTAACATGCCTGCTGATTGCATTTTTGCGCACCTTTCATTAGTAAGTCACAGTAGGAAGCAATAAAATTCGGTTTCATTTGTGGGTTCCTCTCCTCAATTTAGGCGAAATACCGCATGTGCTCTTTGATTTCCTCTTCCTTCCACTTCAGCAGAGGGAGATGAATCATTATGTTGTGGCCGTACAACTCAGGCGGCTTCCCAGCAGGATTCTGGAGAAGTGGGATATTGACCAATTTAAACTATGAATCATCTGCAACATGCAAGAAAATATTCCAGTCTTTCTACATGAGTGATTTTGTTAGGCACACATACACATACATAGGCACATTGGCACATACCCGCACACACACACACACACACACACACACACACACACTGTTATAGTTTCCTCAGGGTAAAGGTTTGACTTTTTACAGTTCTGTGCAAGGCCTCAGCATCACTGAGGATGTCATGAGAACTGGCCACACATCCATTTGAATTCATTGTCTTTCTCTCAGAAAAAAAAATCACTGAAGCAAAATTAGTCAATAACATGCACTTCCTTAACATTGCCTTCAGTGTTACTATTTAAACTGTGTTTTTTATTTCTAGAGTGTTATGGGTGTGGTAAAATCCTAAACGAAACAGACAGTCAGACTGTCTGAAATACCAAACAGTAATTGTGCCCGCATTGTGTGTTATAATATATTTAAATATACGCTCTGAATTGCTTATGCTCTTTGTTCTGTTGAGCTCTGCCTGTTTGAAATAAGACAGTGGAGCTGATCTCTGCTCCTCCATCCCTTATTTTTTTTTTTTAAAGAGAGGTTAGTTATTTGATTCCATTCATTTGTCAATCACATCACAAAGGGAAGCTCCGCCAGCGAGTAATTGTCAGTGTCCCTCTCGTCCCCGACGAGGCCCAGAGCTTTGCATGTGAAAGGTGGCCGAGAGGAGAGGTCGGCGGTGAATTAATACAGCTTTTTGTCCCCCCCCCCCCCAGTTCCCCTCATGTTCTCTCTCTCCCTCTCTATCTCTCTCTCTCTTGCTCTCTCTCTCCATCTCTCTCTCTCTTGCTCTCTCTCGTTCCCCCTCTCTTTTTCTCATCCTCTGTCTCTCTCTCCCTCTCTCTCCCTCTCCCTCTCCCTCTCTCTCTATTCTGAAAGAGATTGAGAGTCAGACAAGAGCCTAATCGATACAGCCGAGGGCTTGGGTCCAGCCTGCTCAGTGTTGCGTGTGTCTTTGGACCGGGCCGAGCCTGTGCTCGGACCCAGGAGGCCTGCTGCTGCGCTCTGTGCACGACATCGCGGCGTCCTCCTCGGCTACCTCTGCTTCGCATCCGTTTGCAGTAACGCAGGCGGCGTTTGTACTTGGAGCCGCACGGGTGCCACTGCAGTCATTTGAAGTCTGCATTGGTGCGGTTAACAGACACAGAGCTGGGAGAGAGTAGGACTGACAATCATGTAGCCACTCATTAGCGCGCCGTGCGCGGGCCTCATTTCGGCCTCTGTGCACATACTCTCTGAGGGGGCCCGCTCGGATGTGGAGAGAGCCGTGCGCTTCCACACCTGTGTGAATTACAGATGAGCTTTCTCTCTCGCTTACACTCCCACCACCTCTCTCTCTCGCTTACCCTGCCACCTCCCCGCCCTCTCACTCGCTTTCTCTCTGCCTCTCGATATACTCTCTCACCTCCCTGTCCCTTTTTCTCACCCCTGACTCTTTCTCGCTGTCTCTCTCTCACCCTTTCACCCTCTTTCTGGTTCCCACACACAATCTCTCCCTATTGCATGAAATATTGGTGTGTGTGTGTGTGTGTGTGTGTGTGTGTGTGTGTGTGTGTGTGTGTGTGTGTGTGTGTGTGTGTGTGAGATGCACAGCATTGGGCTGCTGGATGAGCAGGAAAGATTTGGCTGGATCAGTGACCTCTGATGCCTCTGAGGGAGAAAGCAAGGGAGAGAAAACAAATGAGGGGGAGAGAGAGAGAGAGAGAGAGAGAGAGAGAGAGAGAGAGAGAGAGCGAGAGAGAGCGAGAGAGAGCGAGAGCGAGAGGGAGAGAGGGAGGCTGCACTTCCACTGCTCTTGCCAGTCCTTTGTCTGTCTTATTTTCTCACTCTGTGATTTTCTTACATGTAATTTTCCCTTTCTACCACTCCGTTTTTCTTGTTTCAGCTGTTTCCCCACCAAATTAAAATGGGCTTCAAATGTATTTCAGCAGGCATTTGATAGCAAGAACATACAGAGGGACAATATGTGAAATAAGGCATGTGTGCTGAATTCCAGCGCATTGGGAAATTCGTATTCATTCAGTAGTGAGGGAACTGAGGCATCTCTGTGCTGTAAATGACTGTTTATGTATTGGTTAATGCAGTCCTCCAACATACTTGCAGGCAACCAACAAGTCACACTGTACACTACAGTGGAGTGGGTACTCACTGGAGGATAAGCGCTAATCCACTGATGTCATCTGAGCACTGTGGATGTGCCTGCACACGGGATGCCTGAGAGTGACACAATGAAGCCCTTTTTTCCCCACTAGTGTGGGCTTCTTGTCAATGTCAGTAGATGACATAATCAGTTTCAAGCCCATAGGGCCATAGGGCTCAGCTTATCCTCAAGATGGGCACTCTGCCTATTGAGCCACTCAGGAGCCCCATTATCTCATACACTTTCGAGGTTTTTAATCATACACAACAGACTTGATGTTATGACTTGTTGATGATGTTATGTTGTTATGGGCGGCAGTGTAGCATAGTGGTTAAGGAGCATGACTCGTGACCGAAAGGTTACCGGTTCAATCCCCGCTGGCGACACTGCTGCTGTACCCTTGGGTAAGGTACTTAACCCACAATTGCTTCAGCAAATATCCAGCTGTATAAATGGATAACATTGTAAAGAACGGTAACCTATGTAAGTTGCTTTGGATAAAAGCGTCTGCTAAATGAAAAAATGTAAATGACTATCATATCATTATCAGAGACTATTTACTGAGCCTCTAGGTGGCATGGAACCAAGAGGTTACCAAACACATAATACAAAGTAAGGTCTCGCTCCCATGCAATAACTGTACGTGTAATACGCTGATTATCTATTAGCTGAGAGAAGTGTGTGTAGACAGCGCCCCCTGTGTTTCTAGCCTGCCTCCCTCTTCTCCTAACGGTTGAGTGAAATCACAGCTACCCGACTGCCCACCCACCTGCATATCCCCCGAGGCCTGCTCTCTCACGGAATAGCCTTTTAAACAAAGCACAGGGAGCATTTTTATCTCCTCTTCCATGAATATTTATCTTACGGCACAGAGTGGGGAAACGGATTTTGCTTCATTTAGATTGTGGTGGCGATACTTTAAGGCAAGGCACTGAATTAAGTGTGGGGGGGTACTGGGGGGAGTCTGATTTATGTTGAGAATGGTTGAGGGCATCTGATTGCACCAGCGCTGATTGCTCATCCTCTCAGCAGTCTGGGCCCAAACACGAGGTTTGGACTTGGTAGGCAGTGTAGCATAGTGGTAAGGAGCACAGGTCGTAACCGGAAGGTTGCTGGTTTGATTCCCTGCTAGACCACTGCTGTTGTGCCCTTGGGCAAGGTGCTTAACCTACAGTTGCCTCAGTAAATACTCAGCTGTATAAAACGGACGATGTGTAAAATTATAATAATTGTAACCGATGTAAGTCATTCTAGAAAAGAGTGTCTCCTAATTGACAATAATGTAATGAAATGGTTAAATATCCCCAGACCTTAACTGCATTAATCAGTCTGTGTAAAGGCAATAGAAAGGGCCATGTCTGGGCTTTGGCTCTGTATTTGCTAGGCACCGTGTTGAATGATACTGTAAATTTAGGGTGCTTGGATTTTAGCAATGTGCCTTGTGCCATAACTAAGACTGAACTCTTCTTCTGTGGTGGGGACTGGACCAATACAGGTCAAAATGCAGGCCAAGGGAGGTCAGCTTTTATTCCACCTCATTTGTCTTGTATTATGTGTCCCACTACAGGATCATCTGTGTCAGGGATGGCCTCTCTCTGTGATAAACAAAATGTCTCTCTTAACAGTTTAGGTAAACAGTAGGTAACACTTTCTTGAGAAACTCCCAAACACTAACACAGAGATTTGTGCTCTATCATTGCATTCTAAAGTACCAGCTTTTTGTGGTTTACTGTGTTTGTTAAAGGTCTGACAGTTTCACAGCCGCAAGCTTTTCCTGTCCACCAGCTAAAGTTCTCAGCTGAAGAAACTGTCAGAGTACTATACTGTCGGACTGTCACAGACTTCTCATTTTGTTTACAATCGGTGCCCCGCTTTTTCGAGAGATAGACGCAGCCAGGTTGCGCTTCTCAGAACCGGCGTTTTTGTAGGAAATGAGGAGGCGGCGTTTTATTAGCTGGTCTTATCTCGCCTGGGAGCCGTTGTCTCTCCCACCTGTAGCTTCATAAGCCCCCGGCGTCAGCTCCCTCTTCCACTCTCCACTGACCGCGGACCGGTCCATCTCGCGTGATTCAGATAAGAAACGACGGCAGAAAGCGCAGGAGGGATGGCGATAGCCGGGATTACCGTCTCCGCTCCCAGAGTGTTTGCGCCGTCGCTGAAATTGTAAACAAGGAGATGAAAGCACACTGAAATATAAATTATGCCCATGGCTGAATTATGCCAACATAATAAAGCTGATAAAACAAGATGAAACTGAAGAAAGGCAGAATTGTAAACTTTCATGGGTATAGCAGCATGATGGGAGAGAAGTATGTTGTCAGAACACAGTATAAATGTTTCTACACTGCATTGATTTTGTTGGACAATGTAGTCCTCAATTTTGCAAAAAAAAAAAAAAAAAAAAAAAAAAACAATTGCCTTCAGTTGGGTCTCGCTGTTACATATTTTGCCTGTAATCTTGAGCGAAACTGTGTCGGCTTTGCTCTTGAAGATTCCCAGGGCCTCCAACGCCACTGATCTCAGCAAGTTATTCCATGCATTTTTGATTATCAGTGTGAAGAGATGCCTCCCAGTGTCAGTGTAAAATTCACAGTTCTGCCCTCACTGAACCAAAGCTGGAGAAGCCTCTGTGGTTCATCTTTTTGTAGAAAGCACCTTTTTAAAAATCTTCAAAACGTCAATCAATATTATGTATTATTACATGTACAGACCCCTGGGCAATTTGCATAGCTTACCTTGTTTGCAAATCATCCATTTTACACAGCTAGATTGAAGCTGTATAACAATGTCAATTCAGCAATTAAGCACCTTACTGTGGGGTACAGCAGTCGCACCCCTTACTGAGAATTGAACCTGCAACCTTTGGGTTAAAAGTCCAACTCGTTAACCTGCGCTGTACCACCACACTGAGTCACAAATGACAATGATGTAATGCAATGAATCAACTGTGTGTTATGCAAGAGCACATGGGCCAAGCCATTTCCTCATGCCTATGAAAACTAGTACCAATGTATCAACCCATTACCCCTCCCAATCTATTCTTTTTCCCATTACACTACTTAGCTTCTTTGATAAGCTTCAGTGCCTTCTTTAGAATGTGTTCAGTGAAACTAAAGACAGTATTCCTCAAGGCCTACAGTAAATGAGCCGTGATTTTAGTATAACCTCCTTTGACTCCTCCATGTTGTTTGCTTTTTCCCAGCATCATGGATGCCAGTTTCACTGCCTCAGCACAATGTCTAGTTCCTGACTGAAATGAATCAAGTGAAACACTTGCTGTAAGTCCAAAGCTTTCCACTGGCCTCATAATTGTCATCCGCACGATGTTATCTTATTAGATTACCAGCATTAAACTTATATTGTACGTGATTTACAAAGAAAAACACCTTAGCTGGTGGAAATAAGCTCCTTCCCTTGTCGCAATAAAAAATAAAAGTCAGCACTTTTCAAAATTGAATTTGCCCTCTCATTGATTCAGGACATACGCGTGCTGAATGACTGTGGCATTGAAATGTTCCTGCTGTCAATGTTACCTCGGGAGTGGAGTGTCTCGACCCTCGCCGTGATGCTGGTGTCAGGAACGCTGCCCTGCTCAGTGCGTTACGCTGTTCCACAGTGCGTTACACGGCAGGGTGTCTGCGACTGCGTTGTTACGCTCAGATCGTGAAAAGCCGACCTCTATGCACCCACAGACATGAGCTCCCACCCCTGGGCTGTGCATGATTGTAGAGCGTTTCCCATAGAAAAGAGCCCCTTCTGATCCAACAGGGTTTGAGTCAATTAAAGCACTTAACCTATGCGACAGTTCTGTAGTTCATTGCTGTGTGTGTGTGTGTGTGTGTGTGTGTGTGTGTGTGTGTGTGTGTGTGTGTGTGTGTGTGTGTGTGTGTCTGTCTGTGTGGGTGTGTCTGTGTGTGGGTGGGTATGTGTGTGTGTTTGTTTGTCTGGTGTGGTGTGTGCGTGTGTCTGTGTGTGTGCGCGTGTGTGGGGAGGGGGTCCCCAGATTGATGTGCCTGTCCGTTTAGTTAGCTTGATTTACACTAGCATTAGGGTAATACAAACGGCAGCCAGGCCCAGTTTTAATTAAGGGAAAAGGTACTCCCACTGCTAGCAAATAGCTTTCCCTAATTAATTGTGTTGATTCAAATAAAAAAAAAAAAACCACACACATACACACAAACACACATGCACAAGCGCACACGCACACACACACGCATACAGAAACAAAATAAACTCAACAAACCGATGCAATGGCTATCAACATTAGCACAGTTTTGTAAAAAATAACCTGATGTCATTTGAAGTGATACATCGGCAGTCAGTCTCAGAAGTCATCACCTGGGGAAAAGGTGAGGAAGCCACCTCTGAAAGAGCACCTGCGTGATCTCTGTCACCGCCTTTCGGTCTGAAGTTCATGTGACGCAGAATGACATTGGGTTTTATTGCACCGGAGTGACAATGACAGGATGGTGCAGGGAAAGTGCTGACGGAGGAGGAAGGGAAATGATTGGTCCCTGGCACGCTGCCCATCACGGGGTCTCAAGGAGGCTGGGAGGACGAGGGCCTGGTCATGTGACCGCCTGACCAGGAGACGTGTCAGAGAAGGAGGAACGGGGGTTAAACACACACAGCTGTGCCTCTGCCAAACTCTGAACCAACAGCACAGACGCACACACGCTCATAAGCACACACACACACACACGCTCACAAGCACACACACACTCACACGCTCATAAGCACACACATACACACACACTCACAAGCACACACATACACACGCTCACAAGCACACACATACACACACACTCACACGCTCACAAGCACACACATACACACACACTCACAAGCACACACATACACACGCTCACAAGCACACACATACACACGCTCATAAGCACACACATACACACACACTCACACGCTCACAAGCACACACATACACACGCTCACAAGCACACACATACACACGCTCATAAGCACACACATACACACGCTCACAAGCACACACATACACACGCTCACAAGCACACACACACTCATGCACATCCACACATATACACACACACTCATAAGCACACACACTCATAAGCACACACATACACACACGCTCATAAGCACACACACACACACACACTCATAAGCACACACATACACACACGCTCATAAGCACACACACATACACACACGCTCATAAGCACACACATACACACACTCACAAGCACACACACACACACACTCATAAGCACACACACACACACACACACTCATAAGCACACACACACACACACACACTCATAAGCACACACATACACACACGCTCATAAGCACACACATACACACACGCTCATAAGCACACACATACACACACGCTCACAAGCACACACACACTCATGCACATCCACACATATACACAGGCACACTCACACATGCTAATATATGCAGACACACACATGCCCCCACACACTCACGCAGAAGCACACATAGAGACAGACACGCTCACACATGCTAACATGTGCAGGCACACACACACACACACACACACACACACACACACACACACACACACACCATGCATACCCACACACACTCATGCCGAAGCACACATACACAGACACAGTCACACACGCTAACACACGCAGACACACACACACTCCCCACATACCCACACACACACACGCAACCCACACTCATAAGCACACATTTATACATAGACACACCTACACACACTAACACATGCAGACACACACACACACACACACACACACACACCCCACATACCCACACACACTCATGCAGAAGCATACATATACACAGACATGCTCACACATGCTAACACATGCAGACATACACACACACACACACACACACACCTCGGTTCCCGCGGACGGCGCGAAGGCAGTGTCACCGGCGCACACCGAGGTAGTAACATCCTGGCAGCGTGTCAGGTGACAGATGTCAGGTGTCAGCGGCGGGAACACCCCCTCCCCCTCCCTCCCCCCTCCCTCCCGTGTCACAGACAGACGGCTGCCTTCAGCCCCCTGCTCGTCTCCCTCATATTAATGTCATCTCTCTGACAGCGCAGAGCGGCGGAGGAGCTGAAACGCTGTCTCGCTGCTGTTCACGTGGCGGCGGGCGTTATTGCTTCTGTCTGTCAGATCGCAGGGCTTTCCGCGCCGCACCTGTGTACCAGCTATCATTACGGCCTTATTGAAGTGTCTGGGCCGGGCTGAATTATTCACAAGTTCACAGGGGACCGTGTCTCAGAACGCGCACGCCAGTTAAATCTGCGATGTTCTTTAAACGTTCGGTTTTGTAGCTGGCGCCCGGGGGGGAGGGGGGGTTGGGGGACGTGCTGTTCTGCTGGGTTTCATGTGACAATTATTCATGTTCATTTTGCCTGTATCACTGGAGTGATTGACTCAAGTCCTTGTCAACTAAGTCCTCAGACAGATAATATTAGCTGATGTGCTTATTTTTAGGGGGTGTAATTGATTTATGAGGTGAAAGGTTTCGGTGAATGTATGCCACGTATGTTGCTTGCAGTTGCGGCGAGGCGGGATGGAGTTATGAATTTTGAGTTTTATTGACGGGTTCCTCTCTCGTCTCGCTCTTAAAAGGGTTCTGTGAGCATTGATTGGCTGCGGGGCCGTCATCAGCGTGAGGACTGAGGGTGCTGGCTGGGTGACAGTGTTCATTATTCTGACTCCAGCAAGAGCAGCAGAGCTGAAGAACAGAGCTGAGAAGGCCTGCTCTCACTCACACACTGATCTACCATACATCACACACACGCACACACACACACCATACATCACACACCACACACACACACACACACACACACACACACACACACACACACACACACACACACACACCACACACACAGATGCATATAACACATACACGCACACACGCGCACACACACACAGTCATGCACACACACACACACACACACACACACATGCACACACACTCGCATGATGCCTATGTGCATGCACACACACAGACATGCACAAACTTACAAACCCACACACGTGCTCTCATGCTCTCATACACTAAGACACTTGTTCATGTTCGCTCTATCATGTACACTCACATATGCACACACACGCACACACACTCCAGTCGCCCACACCGGCTCTCACATTAACATAGATAAATGCTCTTCTCTTGCTCTGACAGGTCTTTTCTGTGGCTCCAGATACACTATCAAATGGATGGCTGAAGCCGGGTGGGCGGGGGGAGCTGGCGGATCCGTGCATTGATTGGCCTCTCGAATCAGCGGGGGCACGCCTCAGTTTCAGGCTTTATGGATTGCAGGCAGGTGGTGGGGACCTGAGCAGCTTATCAAAGGCAGAGATTCACCAGACCTTTGTGTGTCGGGTCATTAATCTTCCTGTCGCCCGTGTGCCATTCCAGGAAAGGCAGAACCTCACCCCGCCCTTTCACGGCCCAAAGACACACACACACACACACGCTTATTCACTCACACTCACACACACACACTCACACACACACTCACACACACACCACACTCACACGCGCACACGCACACACACACACACACACACACACACACACACACACACACACACACACACACACACACACACACACACACACACACACACACACACACATGCACACACACACACATCCATAAGACATAAGAAGCAGCAACTCTTGTCCTATGCAGAAGCACTTCTCTAATCACTTCATCAGGCTGCTCTGACCCTGTCCTTGAGTGGCAGTGAGATGCCGGCTCTCAGGGAGGTATAGAGCACACCCACAGCAGGTATAGACTCTCCAGAAAAAACCCCGCAAGACCAAAACGAACATGAGAACTCTCAGCCATCCCTCTTTCTACTGCTTTCACCTCTCAAGTACTCATTAAATATTGATTTCAATGAATTTCAAA